>JBAMJV010000306.1:0-227473 GCA_037951105.1 Echinarachnius parma | reverse complement strand
CAAACTCCCATATATCCCTGGTCACACCATGCCCGAGTGAACTCTGTAAAAAGAACGCTCTGGAGAGACCTCAAATAAAGGTCAAACAAAGCACACAACTCTCCACCACCCATCACTCCTTTGATGAGCTATCACAAGTCTGAATAATATGAATAGCTATGTACAAACAGTGCCCAACCCTAGCACCCACTCTATCACATGGTTACAACATGACTCAATCAATCAATGCATTCAAATCATTCATTAATTATTTGAATTGGTGAAAGCATGCAGTTCAAAGTCCTTTTCTTTGTTTTCCCTTGTTTACATAATTTTAAAGTGAATTGTTCAAGTGCTGTATACAAGTGAAGTATGGGGCCAGCTACAAAGTACGTATGCACAAGAGGGGGGAGGGGGGGGGGGGGGGGGTTCACGCTGATGCATACGCTGCATTCAACCACATTCAAACAAAAGTGCAAAAAGTGTGTACAGGGGGGAGGGGGGGGGGGGGGTCAATTTCGGACAAAAAATTGCGTACATACTTTGTAGATGGCCCTTATGTTGGCAACTATCATCACCTACATGTATGCGTAGAGCAGAGCTCTAGATGTTGAGTTATCATGGTAGGACAGGTCTGTGATGTTCTATCTGGAAAAAAAGTTGTTCATTGTTCATAAAATATGTTCCCCATTTGACTTCATGAATGCGTAATTCGAGTATACTCTGTTGCCAAGGTTACCAAGAGCAAGAATTGACTTATAAAAAGGGGGGGGGGGGGGCTATCTGATTTAAGCTATATCTGATGCAAACAAGTTCAAATAGTGAAAGTTGTGGTCATGAATCCCTAAAGGCTAATAGATAGATCTTTCATTCCACGGGGTTGGGGCAAAAAATATGACGATGTCCATGTAACGGTGGTATGAAATATTCTACTACACATGGAAGATGAAATCATCTGTTGAAGATTTGTATGCAATGAATATTATATAGTAGTGCCCTACCAGAATCGTTCCTGTTTCAGTTGCTTTTCTTCAAAATCTTTGCTTAATACACATTTCTCTTTTTACCACCGTTACATGGACATCATATTCATATAACATTACATAAACTTTGGGTCCATAATATTGATTCACCATGAAGCTCGAGTACTTCTGAAGAGAGTTGGCTATGCTTTTTATAAATGCAAAACTCAATTTGAGCAAACATTGTTACAGTTGATAGTAGACAGTTTCTCACTTCTGGTATGTCACAAAAATTGCCCCAACCCTGTGGATGGAAGAGACAAATATTATGGAACCTGTCTCTAGAGATAGAGGTCACGGTCTGTATGCCGTGGCCCCTTTTCTGTTTCCTTTTCATAAAAGGTGATCACTTCACACAGATTTTACTGTATATGGTCATGCGTCATGAGGTCGCCTCCTTTTGCGTTACATGCCGATTTGGGATTCTGCGAGACAATGTTACAGTTGAGAGCAAATATTTTCTGAAGAACTCCCCCTATCCTATCAAAAGTATACATTTTCTAAAAGGAAATTTCACAAGGAATCCAAATATGTACTCAGATATAATACTAGGGGTATACTTATTTTTGTATATTGACCAAAATGTGAAATTTTGTTTCCCGTTATTGAGGTCAATATTTTCCATGATAATATTTTCTGAGGTAGCTCTAGACAACTAATGATAATGTTTTCATGCAGAGCACACTTAGACCTTTACATCAATATAATATTGTATGGGGTTCATGATTATTTTGTGGGAGATATTTTCATTCATACTTATTGAAAAAAATCCCCAAAATAATCAATCATTTTCACTATGTAAGAGTCACTATAGGAATGGAATATACAGGGCAGGCCTAAAATGAATTGAGAAATAATAAAGTTTCATAAGTAAGCTTTAATATGATACCAAATTTGTAGTCTTACACCTTGTCTTTGTGAAGATATTAAGGTTTTTAAAAAAAAATGCACAAAATGTTTCAGTCCAGATTGTGTCCCCAAGCCCCCCATAGAGTTTGTACAGGTAACGCCCAACTTTCTATGTTTGTGTTGATTTAGTTTGAAAATAAACTAGGAGAAACACTTTTCAATGATTAAACATTATAATTCAATGTTTAAGCTTTCATTTGATACCAACATTGTAGTTGTACATCTAGTTTTCACAAAGTTATTGACGTTTTAGGAAAAACTGCACTTTGAGAGGCATTTTCCCATAGACTTTGTACACGGGCGCCGCTTCCTGCGGCGCCGCTTCCTGTGCCTCCCTCTTGCTCCAACCTTCAAATAGCTGTATCTCCACTTTGGAAGGAGGTATACTTTTGAAACTTTGCATACAGATAGCATTCTGGTAGTTCTTTAAAATGATACCAAATTTGTTAAGAAAGATTTAGTAGTTGTGAAGGAAATTAAGAAAATGGTTGCAAAAAATCCCAAAATGTAACGGTGCCACCCTATTTGGGAGGCGAGTTCATGACACATGACCATATATTTGTTAAATAAATTTGTACCTAATCCATGACATCTCAAATCACTAATCAGATTTAACAAACAAACAAACAAACAAACCCTTTTTTGTTGTTGATTTTCTGTTTGCAGTATGTGACAGCATTTGTAGTGTCAGCCTCAGCATCCAATGTGGACCGGTTAGGGAAGCCCTTTAACCCTCTGCTAGGAGAAACATATGAACTAACCAGGTAAGAGAGCATTGGTCTATAAATTTGGTCTTCACAGACAACTAAAGTAACATTGCTAATTTGTTTGTATTAATTTATTTGTTATGCATGCATCATATTTTAGTTTTTCTTTGAAGGATGACATGCGAGAGTGAAAATAAAATCATGTGACATTAGCGATGAGCCATTATTGTAATCATATTAAAGTGTGTATACGGACATATTAAATCAAGTTGTTAAAGAGACAACATTTTAGATTGGCAAGTGTGCATGCTCTTTTTCATGTTAAGTGAGTGTCTGCACTGTATGACGTAACTGTCAGTATTCTATGACGTAACTGTCGGTATTGTATTGATTTTCTCTTTCAGTATGCATGTATTATCATCTGTGGTGTAAATATAGATTGTTGTGTTCCGGTTAAACATTGACATCTGTTTATACATCTGTACAGTGCCCATGTTCAATATATGCTGAAATGAAATGAAGTGAAATAAACTCAATTCACAGGCTTGTGTGACTGAGAGAAATTAAATGCCAGCGGGGTGTTTCACAAAGATCCTAATGTAAGTTGAACTTAACTCTAAGTTGGACTTAGAAACTATGGAAAGCCGTTCTCTTTTCATATCGATGAATGAAGTGTTTTGTGTTGATCTATGATTTGAAACTATGACATAATTTATTAGGTTATTTAGATATTTAAATCAAGTCATTACATGATATGTAATATAATAAGAATAGACATTGCAATGAGCCTTTACGTGCTATTATTATTATTACCCCGGTAGTAAAGAGATACACACTTCAATCATTCCTGCACACAGAGTGCACAATTTTTCACTCCCTGGGGAGTATTCCAGCCAGTAGCTTGTTAGGCTCACACAGTGCTAAGGGTATGTAGTCCTAAGGCTATTGTATTGTTCGGTTTCAATGATGTTTCTCTGTCCTACCTCCTACACACAGGGATGACATCGACACCAAGATGTTACTGGAGCAGGTATCCCATCATCCCCCAGTCAGTGCCTTCCACGCAACCTCCCCACACTTCGAGTTCCACGGAGCTGTCCACCCGAAACTCAAGTTCTGGGGCAAGAGTATGGAGGTCCAGCCTAAAGGAGTAGTCACCATCAAACTTCCAAAGTAAGTTGTGTGTGTGAACCCAACCCTGTAACAATATCTATTTAACATTGAGTTCCATGGAGCTGTTCATCCTTAACTCATATTCCGGGGAAAGTGTGTGATGAGTTATCTAGGACTTGTACTTGTAGCTCCTTTGCATAGGGCCAGTAAAACTTTATGTAAAGTGATTTTTGTATAGTTAAATCGTTTCTAAATCTTCCCCTTCATTCAATTAAATGAGATTATTGAAACATAATTTGAAATGTTTTTCTTTGTTATTTTTTTGGGGGCCAGTAAATTTCTTTGTGGGGGGGGGGGGGGGGGGGGGGGCGGGGGGCACCAAAACAGGAAAAATCAATGATTTCACTTACCGGAATGGGCCGCTAGAAAATGAAGTTAGTGTACATGAGGTTATCTTTTGTACCATGTGTCAATTATATGACATTATACAGGATCAAAACTAGCGGTAGCTATCAATGCATAAATTAACACACTCTGTGATTCAAGCAAATTAAAGGGATCTAGTAGCTTTATTGTCATACATTCAACAAGTAACAAAGGGTCAATACACAATGTATTACATATATATCTGCTGAATGGATGTTATATGCCCAGGAAATGAGTACAAATGTAAAATTTATTTACTAGCTCATTGCCTTAGCTTTTTACTCAGTTGAAACCTCTCAGGGAGGGTTTTTAATACAAACATTTCAATCATAAATAAATATAAACGAAAGAGAAATTTGGAAAATCAAAACCAGCTGTTCCATGCTTTGATTGGTAATACAAATTACAACGAGGTGAGAACCGCCCGAGTTCTAGGTAAGTTTTGTTGCTTTTGACAATGTTACTAGATTTATAGTAGATCCCTTTAACGTTGATAGCATGATTGAGTGACATACAGGTACCAGCACTAGTAAGTAGAGCTTCTTAGCAGTTTCATTGCATCCTGGTTTAATGGGAGAGTTGCAAAGGGGAATATGAAATCAAGACACAACTTAATGCAAGTTGATGTCTTATAAATGTGACCAATAATTGCAACAAGGATAATAAAAAAGCAAGATCTTAGGAGATAGAAATTTGACTTAAGTGCAATAATGGGCTCCTCATGTTTCATTGCTAGCATATTGATGGCACAGCATCAGCAAACATTATTTTGAAAGGTAACATCAAAATTCTTGGGGTTTTTTTTTGGCTTTAAGCCAGTATGTTTGTTTTGAAAATACAAATTGCCATCAAGTGCTAGTCGATCCAGTGTGATAAATTTAAATTTGCTTGTCTTGTTATGACCTTTGACCACTGATTGCCAGCAAGATTGTTGTTCTTGGGAGACCAAAACAAGAATCAGTGTAACAGTGTGAGGTCTGTAGTAGTGGCATAGGATAGGCTTGTTCAGTAGATCCCTTTAAAGGGGACCACCAGGCAACTTAGGACAACACATTATTATATGTTTTGGTACCGTTTTGTGATATCAAATGGATACCCAACATTTTGCAAAGGGTTGTGTAATTCATAGCAATTAATTTCCACCACTTACGGAACCACGGCTATCTCGTGGTTCCACACGGACCAGGCATTTGCGAGTGCGCCAATGCAATTCACTCGTACGTCAATAGAATCCCGGATGATTCGTTCGCTCTGCATAGAGCGCCACTGGCTCTGCTCGCATAATAGTCTGCGCATTCAGACCGCATGACCGCATGGCTGAGAAAGGTGATGCGTTGTCCAATTATATATTTTTTCTGAAAACATATTTTTGTGAACTTATTGAAGGAGTGGAATACTAGATGTTACCTTTCTATTAAAAGATTATTATTTTTGGGTGGTGGTACCCTTTAACATTGATAGCATGATTGAATGACATACAGGTACCAGTACATGTAGAGCTTCTTAGCAGTAGCTTACATTGCATCCGGGTTTAATGGGAGAGTTGCAAAGGGGAATATGAAATCAGGTCATAAATACACAACTTAATACAAGTTGATGTCTAGATGTGAACAAGATGAGATAGAATAATGGGCTCCTCAGTTTTCATTGCTAGCATATCGATGGCACAGCATCAGCAAACATTATTTAGAAAGGTAACATGATCATCTACTTTAAAAAATCCTTGTATTTGTTCTGGCTTTAAGCCAGTATGTTTGTTTTGAAAATACCAATTGCCATCAAGCGCTACATAGATACAGTGTGATAAATTTAAATTGGCTTGTCTTGTTATGATAGAATACAAATATTTGTGACCTTTGACCTTTGACCCCAAGCAGTAGAGTGAGAGTTGGGTGATCTTGCCTGGCATGGTGCCAGCCAGATTGTTGTTCGTGGGAGACCAAAACAAAATCAGTGTAACAGTGTGAGGTCTGTAGTGGAGGCCTAGGATCTATAGGCTTATTAGGGCCCCAGTGAACCCCCTCCCCCCCTTCTTAACCCCAAATCATGTTACTGGTGAGGAGGGGGTATGGGGTGATAGTTGTTCAAGAGAGTGATCGGTAGTAATGCAAGTTTCTTATGAAGGTATTTTATTTTGTACTTTTGATGTATTGTTTTTTTAATTTCAGGGACCGTCTGAAAAACAGTCAGTGGCTGAGTAACGGTTCTCTGGTGAAATTGAATGAAAATAAAAAAATAAATAAAAAGGTAGTCTGCGATATGAATCACCATAGAGTACAAAAGCCATGACGTCATAAAAACACTTTTTTAGAATTTTCAAATTTGGACTTCATTTTCAGAAAGAGCATAACATATAATGTCCGAATACCGAAAATCATAGGAATAGGTTACGTATTGGCTGAGATATGCCCATCCGAATGAATTTGACTTCAATGGGCAATCAGTGTTATAATGCACTGGTTCCTAAATTTAGGAACCAGTGCACTATTTAATAACACTGATTGCCCATTGACAAAAAAATCATTCGGATGGGCATATCTCGGCCAATACGTAACCTATTCCTTTGATTTTCGGTATTTGGACATTATTTGTTATGCTCTTTCTGAAAATGAAGTCCAAATTTGAAAATTCTAAAAAAATGTTTATGACATCATTTATGACATCACGGTACTCTATACAGTTGGTTTTTACGGATCTTCAGTATTCTGATGAGTTTGATATGTGCTGTTACCCTCACAAAGGTTATAGAACAGGATGTGAATGAGAATAACAAACAAGGCTGAAGTCACCAGCAATGCCCCAGGATTTCCCCTATATTATGTCCCTATAATATACCTATATCATGTCCCTATATCGCTACATCATTTTCCTCAAAGAAATAGAAACACACATGGTAGAACAGGATGTTAGTGAGAAAACAGACCTTCCTCATCCAACTGTGTCAAAGTTACCTTCAATGCTTCAGCTAAGGTTTTCCTAAACCATATAGTTAACCAGTTTGACTAGTTAACTAGTTTGATGAAAAACATCCTCAAAAAGTGGCCAAAGTCACCACGGTTTACAATACTTTTGTTTCCTTTTGGATATTCCCATTGTGACATCACAAAGACAGGAATAGGGAAGGGTAGTGGTACGAGAAGGTGCTTTTGAGAATCAGACAAGGCAAATATGACCCTAACACAAGGTTTCAACATTAGTACTACCATTTAAACGAATAGTATGTATTGCGTAAGTACATGTATGTCTAGAAGCAGATTCTTAAGTTAAGCCTATAGTTGTGATAAAGGTATCTTGAACGTTGCCTAGGTAACCAAACTGCCCAGGTTGTATGAGGCGAGATATAATCGTGATCTCATGATTGTTATTATGAGTGTTAATATGAAGCTACTGGTTAATGAGTTAATGAGTAACATGTCTGGAGGCACAGTGATCCCTAGTGCAAACAGACCAGCCTCACCTTAATCACAGGTAGGATACAGCCAAAACAAAACAATGAACAAATGTTTGTCCGGCTTGATATTAGCCATGGTATGGACAGGCAGCGGAGAGATAACACACTCACACCTGAAACTTATACATGAATACATTCTGGGCTTGCCCTTAAAGGTGCACCTTACCTGTAAAGTGTAAGATATTGCCCAAAATGACATTTGAGACTTCAATCCTGTACCAAAATCATTGTAAGATATGTCCGAATGACGTGTGAAAGTTTCATTGAAAAAGAACACTGCTTTCCTGGTTAAAAAAAAGCGAAAATATGCGTCAGCTTTTACAACGGACGTTTATGAGGTTTATGACTGTTCATTAAACGCTTTTGAGCTGAATGATAGATATCGTCATACTAAAGGGGCATTTGAACAAATCTAACCCTATTTTATTCCTCTCTTACCATTTAGCTAAACAACACGGTAGAAGAGAAACGAGGAAGCTCCAAGTAATTTTCGTGGATTTAGACTAGACACTTTACAGGCACCCCTTTAACATTTGTCATGATGGCCTGCATGACCTGACCCTCTGAGCACAATTTTAACATGAATCTTCTGGAGACCAAAATGTTGCATCAATGTGATCCCAACATCATTATCATGATGATTGATCATTATATTGAATTTTGGACCTTGTGGACATTGGAACTCCATCTACCGCTAAAGTTAAAGGGGTAGTTTAGTTTTGGTAGAGAGGGCGCTGCACATCACAATTTTTTTGTGAGGTATTGAAAAACTGAGTGTCGAATTTGAGAGAACATGCAATTTTAATGGCAGAATAAACTTTATTTGGTCAAAATCGACCCAGAAACGGCTGAAATATCAATAAATATGTCGGATCTTATAATTATTTGGGGCCCAAATAATTAGATGATTTTTTCAAAAAATTAAAAAAATGCTTGAACTTTTTCAAAAATTTTCAAAAGCTTTTTTAAAATAGTTGTTGATGATCTCTCTATTTAATCATTATTTCAATAAAACATCACATACATAATTGTGTGTGAAAAATGGTTGAAACCAATGCCTTTTACGAAAGCGCCCTCTTGAGTTTTAATGGCTCTTTTTGAATGATAACAGGCTTTTTACTTAGTCGTTTGTAATTTTGTATACATTTTGAGCATGGTGGAGTTATAACCATTAGTTTATAGTGTTACTGTCCAGGTTTGGTTACTAAAGTTCAGCCTTACCAAAACTAAACTACCCCTTTAAGTCCTGACATTATAGCTGTATGTAATGATGAATTTGAGGAAAACACATAAGTATGAACAAGTGTTTGAACAAATGAAATATTTAAAGCCCTTGTAATGTTTTTTCTTACTTCAGGAAAGAAAAACTGTATTGTTTGTCTGGCAGGATATAATAATATACAAATATCACATTTCACAATGTCCTAATGTGTTCTGTGTTCATACACTTACTCTATTTATATCCTTTACTATGCAGGCATGGCGAGTGCTACACGTTTCACAATGTCCTAATGTGTTCATACTCTCACCCTAACCAAAGAGCTCTTTGCCCTAACACACTATTCTATATCCTTTACTATGCAGGCATGGCGAGTGCTACACGTTTCACAATGTCCCAATGTGTTCATACTCTCACCCTAACACACTATTCTATATCCTTTACTGTGCAGGCATGGCGAGTGCTACACGTTTCACAATGTCCAGATGTGTGTTCATAATCTCATCGTTGGTCGGCTGTGGATAGAGCAGTACGGTACGTTAGAGATCATCAATCACAAGACGGGACATAAGAGCACGCTTCACTTTAAACCAGCGGGGTGGTTCGGGAGAGACCTGCATAAGATAGATGGACACATCACGGATAAACGGTAAGAGGAGAAGTCGTTTGCTCAGCAATCCTGTGAAAATAAGAGCGGAATTATTACATTTTTAGTAAGTTAACGGTTCGGGTCTGATCTACTAGCAGATATTGAAAACAAAATGTATTCCTATGATAGAAACAGATATAACTAAATCAGGTCAGTTAATATTCTCATCACTCATCACTGTACATGAGGCATTACAGAATAATTGTTCTATTTATTACTTTTATTTTTGTTTTAAAGATTATATATTATGTTCCTCTGCCCTCTTTCCAGTGGAAACAAGCTGTGCTACCTGTATGGTAAATGGACAGAGTACATCACTATTGATACCCTCTATGTACCATACATTACCTTGATCTACCATGCGTTACCTTGTTCTCTCTACAGTGGAAACAAGATGTGCTATCTGTATGATAAATGGACAGAGTACATCACTATTGATACCCTCTATGTACCATACATTACCTTGATCTACCATGCGTTACCTTGTTCTCTCTACAGGGGTAACAAGCTGTGCTACCTGTATGGTAAATGGACAGAGTACTACATCACTATTGATACTCCCTATGTACCATACATTACCTTGATCTACCATGCGTTACCTTGTTCTCTCTACAGGGGTAATAAGCTGTGCTACCTGTATGGTAAATGGACAGAGTACATCACTATTGATACTCTCTATGTACCATATATTACCTTGATCTACCATACATTACCTTGTTCTCTCTACAGGGGTAACAAGCTGTGCTATCTGTATGGTAAATGGACGAAGTACATCACTATTGATACTGTCTATGTACCATACATAACCTTGATCTACCATACGTTACCTTGTTCTCTCTACAGGGGTAACAAGCTGTGCTATCTGTATGGTAAATGGACAGAGTACATCACTATTGATACCCTCTATGTACCATACATTACCTTGATCTACCATGCGTTACCTTGTTCTCTCTACAGGGGTATCAAGCTGTGCTACCTGTATGGTAAATGGACAGAGTACATCACTATTGATACCCTCTATGTACCATACATTACCTTGATCTACCATGCGTTACCTTGTTCTCTCTACAGGGGTATCAAGCTGTGCTACCTGTATGGTAAATGGACAGAGTACATCACTATTGATACCCTCTATGTACCATACATTACCTTGATCTACCATGCGTTACCTTGTTCTCTCTACAGGGGTAACAAGCTGTGCTATCTGTATGGCAAGTGGACAGAGTACATCTGTGCGGTGGACCATGAGGTGGAGAAGAGGAGGAAAGGGAGAGGCAGTCTGGCCAATGAGAAGGTGAGAACTGATTTAAAGCCATAGTTTCAGAGGGTTTATGTGGTGAAATATGAACCATAACATTGTAAAATGTGGAAATATAAGGAAATTTCCATGCACCGATTATTTTATCCTATATAACTATGTGAAATCTGGGGGGGGGGGGGGGGGGTGTTGCATAAAGAGTCGCGATTAATCACAAGTACAAAAATAGGCAACTCTGATTGGTGTTCGATCAATTGCAACTTTGCGATCAATCGCAACTTTTAACGCAAAACCCCCCTGAAGACGACATTGCCAGCGGTGTGCTTTTAGCCCATACTGGAGACTTCATCTACAAATAATAAGATAAACAAAGAACTTGAGGCATTTTCCAATTCTCAATTGCATTTAAGTGTTTGAAATGTTGGGCTCATGAAAGAATTTTGAAGGCTGCTGTAAAATATTTGGTGTGGACATTGATGAACTATAAATGATAAAGTTCTGTTACGAGAACATTTTAATCTCTCTAGATACCAAATATAACAAAGTAAAAACAAGATTTCAAGAAAATGACAAATGCCACATTTTGCTTTCTGTGTTTGTGTGCAGAGTCCACCCAACTCCCCCGGTGCCACAGGATCTCCTGGGGTGGACGGACCAGATACAGACTCACAGGTTCTATGGCAGAACCTTACCAGACCTGAGGACTCTTTACAAGTAAGTCTTGCAAACCACATAATGTACTTTTAATCTGGTTTGATATGTCTTGTTGTAGTTTGTAGTAAGCGAATATATGGACCAAAGATGGTCCTGATATAGACTCGCAGGTTCTATGGCAGAACCTCGCCAGACCTGAATACTCTTTACAAGTAAGTCTTGCAAACCACATAATGTACTTTTAATCTGGTTTATGTCTTGTTGTAGTTTGTAGTAAGCGAATATATGGACCAAAGATGGTCCTGATATAGACTCGCAGGTTCTATGGCAGAACCTCGCCAGACCTGAATACTCTTTACAAGTAAGTCTTGCAAAACACATAATGTACCTTTAATCTGGTTAATGTATGTGTTACTATATACAATGCTCGAAATTATCATAGGCCCGCTGGCCCGGGGCCACTAAAAATTAACTCTGGGCCACCAAATTTCATTGATCCTAAATTCTACTGGCCCATTGCAAACTACATTTGTACCTAAGGTACCTTTAATCTGGTTTATGTCACTTTGAAGAGAGAAGTGTGCTTAGACACTTTTTGTACTTTGGAGATTATAAACATGTTCAAAGTTTGGCAGCTGTGTAGAAACCTAAATTTAGCTCTGTGTTTATTTGTTGAAGAACATTTATAAAATTAGAAATAATTTTTTTCTAAAGATTTTGCATCTCATAGAGAAGGCACTGACCAACAATATGTTGTGTAGAACTTAATAAACGCCCTTCTCACTCTCACCTGACGATATGTGAAATAATATCTTTTAAAAATAACTGAGTTTATTATATTTATGCCTCTGCCAACGAAGTGGCCGGAGGCATTATGTTTTCGGGTTGTCCGTACGTCCGTACGTCCCGTTTTCGTTCTCGCGATATCTCAAGAACTGGTTGACGGATCAATTTCAAATTTGGTATGAGTGTACATATTGGGGTGACAATGATCTGATTAGAATGGAGGGGTCATTAGGTCAAAGGTCAAGGTCACAGGACTCAATATACATTTATACGCAAAAATGCCTCGTTTTCTTCTACCATTATCACAGTACTACTCCTTCACATCGTTTGCAATGCGGTTGAATGAGTTGGCTGAGGGGATGGACCAGACACTGCCCTGTACTGACAGCAGACTCAGGCCTGACATCAGGCTACTGGAAAATGGAGATATTGGTGAGAATTTATTATCTCAGAATTTTAACTTATTACCAGGGGCATTAGAGCCCTCCCACACCAACGTTATTGAAATACTATGCATGGGATGCCAGTGCTGATTTTGGGGGTTGAAATTGAATTCTTTTAGAACACAGTTTTCCCATGGTTATATAGTAATTTGTAGTGTGTTTAATTATTTAAACAATCCCAGTCCTGATTATTCTGATTGGTAGAATTCAAAACTGATTTGTAATATTTGTTTTGAAGTTGATGTGTTGAAATTTAAAACATGAACCAAAATTATGGTAATAATCTTTCCTTATTGATTTGTTCTAAATTTTGTATTACATTCATCTGATTGTGAAATTGGTAGATGAAAAAAGTATACTAATATCAAAGATGTTTGAAACATGATTTCCAAAATAGAAAGTTGATTGGGTGCACAAATATTTTTGTTTGATCTGTTCTAAATGTATTTCTGTTTGTTTGAAACATTAATGTCAAAAAATAGAAGGTTGATTGCTTTCAATATGTAATTTATTGATCTTTTCTAAATGTGTTTGTGTGATTGTGTGTTTGTTTTGTCAGATGGAGCGTCGTCAGAGAAGCACCGGTTGGAGGAGAACCAGCGGGCACGTCGCAAGCTGCGCAACAAGAACAAGGACACCTGGAACCCGCACTGGTTCAGAGCGGAGAACAACGGTCTGACGGGAGAGAACGACTGGGTTTACAGGGGAAACTACTGGGATAGGCACTTTGCACAATGTCCTACCATCTTCTCGTGAGATAGACTCAACCCCCCTCCCTCCCCCGATAGCCCTGCACAGCCCTGCACATCCCTCCCCACGGTATCACTGCTTCCTAAGACTGGGATTGGCACTTTGCAAAATGTCCTTCCATATTCACAAGAGATTCATTAAACACCGCTTCCTCCTCACCTCCCCCCCCCCCCCCCTTCCCCCCTTCCCCCTAGCCCTGTATACCCTATCCCACAGTATCACTGCTTCCTAAGAATGGGTTTACAGGGGGAACTTCCAGTCCCCGGGATAGGCACTTAGCAAGATGTCCTTCCATCTTCACAAGAGATTCATTAAACACCCCTCCCTCTTACCCTTAGCCCTGCATAGTCCATCCCATGGTATCACTGCTTCATAGGAATGGGGATTACAGGGAGAATTACTGGGCCCTGGGATAGGCACTTTGCAATATGTCCTTCCATCTTCACAAGAGATTCATTAAACACCCCTCCCACAACCCTCCCTGCCCCCCTTTTATCACTGATATAAGTACTACAGGGCTCATATTCATCAAACATCGCTAACTTAGTTCCATCCCATGTATATTTTGGACTAAGTCCTTACCATCTTCTCATGAGATTCCACTTACCACCTTTCCAACTTCCATCCTCCCTAGCCCCCCCCCCCCCCCACAACTGGGCCAAGCCCTCTCTATTTGTTCACAGCTAGTATAACTGGGATTATTGGCACTTCTCATGAGATTCCACTTACCACCCTCGATCCCCACAACGCTCCCTGCCCCCCCTTTTTATCACTGATATAAGTACTGCAGGGCTCATATATACATCAAACACCCCTCCAACAACCCTCCGTGCCCCCCTAATATCAGTGATATAAGTACTACAGGACTCATATACATCACACATTGCTAACCTACTTCCATTCTTAGTCTATTATGGATGATAGGGTTTGTGGATGATGAAGTTTTCTCAATCAGTAACTATTATGGCTATCTGAATCTGGTTTGCATTTATTTCCTAAATCTACCCTCATTGATAACTTACTAAATGGTATCTTTTTGCAAACTCGGCACTATCATTTGTGTTTTATGATTTGGGGCTTGTTTTGGGCATTTACTGGAATGGACACTTTGGCCCGGATTCACAAAGCAGGTTTTTAGGAGGTTTGTACAAACCATGGTTTATCCATGGTCTACATCTATGGAGTGCTGCTCGTATACAAGTAAAACAGTTCATAATTTCTAATGATATGACTGTTAGTGCTTGCTAACCAGCAGCAAATTTCACCATGTGAGAAGACAAACATTTATTTGGTGCATTTTGAAAATGTGTACCATCAACCTTGTTAACAAGTAAGGAGTTTACATTCCTTCTCCATCAGTTTACAAATGGTATTCCATAGATGTAGACCATGGTATAACCATGGTTTGTACAAACCTCCTACAAACCTCCTTTGTGAATTCCACCCTTTGCCACTCCAATCCTGACTCTCTGGTAGATTATAGTGTGTATTGACATGGAATGTCTCATTAGTTCCCTCATCCACCATTGAGTTGCACTAAAACAAAAATGAAGTTCTGACACTATACAGTACAGTTTATGCATGCACATGACTTTGACCTCTATTGAGGAGTTGTTAATTTGAATGACTGCAGGTTTGTGATTTATTATTTACCAGGTACTGCAGCCTTTTAGACAGTTGTGACATGTTCATCTAAGTTCATGTAATATATGAGTTTAAAAAATGGGTAGAAGAATCCCTGCATTCTGATTGGTCAATTAGCGTGTACAAGTTTTTACTGATGCATTTTACTTATGCATTTTACTGATGCATGGCTCACTTTAGTTTGATTTTCGCATTTTGTGTGCCCATTTTATAAAACAAATGCTGCACAGGCATATTTCGTGGATCGGTAAGAATTGTCTGCACTCTTTTAACTTTTGAAATTGTCTAAAACCCACTCGTTGCGCTCGTGGGTTTAAACCATTCCAAAGTTAAACTCGTGCATCCAATTCTTACCGATCCACTCATGCCTGTGCATCATTTGTATAATATCGTTCTATCCTCCTGCCTTATATTAATTGATGTGCCTCATCGAATATGAACACATTGCCTGGTGTCTATGTAATTAACTCTATGGGTGTGACCATTTTAATAGGGACTTGAGCCCCATATTCATAACATTTCACCAGCTAAGTTCCATTCTAAATCTATTTTGGGAGAAAAGGGCTAAATATGCAACTAGAGATGCTTTTAGTTGCCTACTAGGGATAACTTAGTAGGTACTCAATGCTGACCCAGGGGGCAGGGGCCCGACTACGGACCAGCGACATTTACCATGGTAATTAGCATATTAATTGGCTCTAACTCATTGATGTCAATATGCTAGAATAACATGCACAAATCAACAAAAACGTAGCAAAACACACATACCTACCGCCCTTACTCATTCAACCGTAAAGGATTACACAAGTATATCTAGAGATCAGTGGAACTAGGGCCTGGTCCTGGGTCATGATCGTGCTCTCGGCCACAGGTAACCATAGTTTGTTACTAGGAATACTATGTGTTGCTTACTTGGCCCTATCATCCCAAATAGACTAAGGTTGCTACTAAGTGCTTGTATGAATACAGGCCCTGGTTTCATTGTACATGATTTATGGCTCCATATTCATAAAACCCCGCTAGCTTAGTTCCTTGCTATAAAGTGTGTAGCTTATTGAACAACAAGCAGTTTGCCTAGTCCCCAACTAGGGTTTGCTGGGTAATCGTTACATACCCACTAAGTTAACCCTAGTTAGCAACTAAAATATATCGTGTTTTATTCTTAGCCACATCATCTTAAATAGTCTTGGCATGGACATAAGCTAGCAGGCTTTATGAATATGGGCCTGGTCCTCAGAAAGTTTACTAGTACTCCGCACAACTAATAACTGTTCTCTTCTGCATTACCGTTGATATATTTGGATAACTAATAAAAGACAAGAATACTACCTCATGGAACCATATTTTCTGAAGGGTTGAACTTTTGTAAAAACACAGGAGCAGTAGAAAAAACTGTTTTTATCTTTGAGAGAATCATGTCATAAAGTATGCACTCTAATGTTGGTGTTCATGTTAACATGAATCAAATCATGATTGTGTGTTTAATAAAAAGGACACACCAGGTATCAGGTAATATGATTCTTACATGCACACATTTCATTATAATCTTTGTATGATTACTGGGGTCATATTGCCCTTGATAGATATCTTCATAACTATTTGTTGTTCCACTCATGGTCTCAAGGCACTGCATGAACAAGCTATGTCAGTACTAGACCTCAGTGACTGGCTATCATATTATTACAAACAAATCAAAATGTTCTCCATGCATTTATGGGCACATTCTGTAATCCTATCTCCAATAGAGTACTGAAGTGCGACGTCACAGCTATTCATTGCCATAGGTTATGGTTCTAAACAATGTCGGGCAAGCCAAAATTGTCTAACTTAGCAGTTGCTAAGAAGGCAATCATCCAGCTCCAACCCACAACCAAAAGCCCAAATCAAAGGACAATTACTATATGTGACTGGATATAGCAAAACCCTGCACTCGTCTGTAAAAATCAAAATGGAGATTTCCATACCATTAGAAAGGCATCATCATAAGCTTTCATTTGATGCTTTGTTCTATCAAATTGGTCAATAATTGGCGAAGATATGATTTTACAATCATAAGTCTTTTACACAAATTCTGTGAACTTAAAATGCCCATTTCTTCAAAACATGAATTACCGACAAGTGCAGGGCTTTGCTATAAAGCGGGTCACATGTTATAACAAAAGGAATGCAACATTATTTCTTCAGTACTCTGTTCATCATCCCTAGGCCACTCGTCTACAGGTAGTGAAAGCTACTAAAGGGGCTATTCCTCTGGGACAATATTGGGCTTAACTTTCCCTTCTCTATTCTATAAGTGATGAGCACCTGGCTAGAAGTCTGGGGAAATTATTATGCTGATTTTCACATCGCATGACAGTAGAATTCATTACGTTTAAAATGGTACATAATTTTTCATATTTATGCAAGGCAAACCCTCTGAAAATGAGTGCCAAATATATGGAAAATGGCTTTAGCAGTTTTAAAAGAAGGGAGAAACGGGCCACTTCAAATATCAGCGTCCATTCAAGCGCTGTAATCTGACAATTTGTATTTGATGAAAAAACATACACTTAAGCATGATTTCTGATGATCACAATTTCATTCAAGGTAGTTTAAGATACCTTCATTCAGGAAATACAAAAATCCTAAAACTCCTATTTAAACCAAATTTGACTATTTCAGCTAATAACGGAGAAACTTTATCAGCGACATAACAGTCGTTTTGTGGTGCATGGTCACATATATACCCCAGCAGGTCAGTCCATATACAGTGAAATCTCATAATAACTAGGATGTTTGGTCCCTTGAAATTGCCTTGTTATAATCAGATATCTCCATAGGACTTGGACCTGTGGAATTACCTCGCTATATCAGGTACTTTGTTATAACAGAGCTCAATATAAAGAGATTTCCACTGTAATGTGTACACATTCTTTTTTCTTACATTTATACCATGGATCTGGAGCAGGAAGATATATTGTGAGCATCTTGGTCCGATAATAAGTTTGATCTTAAAAAGGCATTTTCAATACTCTACTATCATAGTAGGTCACAAACGATGTAGTAATGACTTTGTTTAACATCATGTTGTTTGATATGAGTTGTTAAGTGCAGGCAGTATTCAGCATATAATATGCCAAAACCTATCATATCATTTTTATTATTATTATTATTGTATCCCCCGAACCACTTCGGGGGATACTATGGATTTGGCCTCGTCGCGCCGCCGCCGCCGCCGCCGCCGCCGCCGCCGCCGCCGCCGCGTCCGCCGCGTCCGCCGCAGAGATTTTCTTGTGAACGCTCTACAGGTCCGAGTTCTTGTCCGATCATTTTCTAATTTGGTATGAAGGTGTATTAAGGAAAGAGGATGAAGCCTATTGATTTTGGTGTGGGGCGGAGTCCTGGTTGCCATGGTAACCATGATATAAAGAAATAGTTAAGATTACCTTGTGAACGCTCTACAGGTCCGAGTTCTTGTCCGATCATTTTTTAATTTGGTATGAAGGTGTATTAAGGAAAGAGGATGAAGCCTATTGATTTTGGTGTGGGGCGGAGTCCTGGTTGCCATGGTAACCATGATATAAAGAAATAGTTAAGATTACCTTGTGAACGCTCTACAGGTCCGAGTTCTTGTCCGATCATTTTCTAATTTGGTATGAAGGTGTATTAAGGAAAGAGGATGAAGCCTATTGATTTTGGTGTGGGGCAGAGTCCTGGTTGCCATGGTAACCATGATATAAAGAAATAGTTAAGATTACCTTGTGAACGCTCTACAGGTCCGAGTTCTTGTCCGATCATTTTCTAATTTGGTATGAAGGTGTATTAAGGAAAGAGGATGAAGCCTATTGATTTTGGTGTGGGGCGGAGCCCTGGTTGCCATGGTAACCATGATATAAAGAAATAGTTAAGATTACCTTGTGAACGCTCTACAGGTCCGAGTTCTTGTCCGATCATTTTCTAATTTGGTATGAAGGTGTATTAAGGAAAGAGGATGAAGCCTATTGATTTTGGTGTGGGGCGCGGTCCTGGTTGCCATGGTAACCATGATATAAATAAATAGTTAATATTACCTTGTGAACGCTCTACAGGTCCGAGTTCTTGTCTGATCATTTTCTAATTTGGTATGAAGGTGTCTTAAGGAAAGAGGATGAAGCCTTTAGATTTTGGTGTGGGGCGGAGTCCTGGTTGCCATGGTAACCATGATATAAAGAAATAGTTAAGATTACCTTGTGAACGCTCTACAGGTCCGAGTTCTTGTCCGATCATTTTCTAATTTGGTATGAAGGTGTCTTAAGGAAAGAGGATGAAGCCTATTGATTTTGGTGTGGGGCGGAGTCCTGGTTGCCATGGTAACCATGATATAAAGAAATAGTTAAGATTACCTTGTGAACGCTCTACAGGTCCGAGTTCTTGTCCGATCATTTTCTAATTTGGTATGAAGGTGTATTAAGGAAAGAGGATGAAGCCTTTTGATTTTGGTGTGGGGCGGAGTCCTGGTTGCCATGGTAACCATGATATAAAGAAATAGTTAAGATTACCTTGTGAACGCTCTATAGATCCGAGTTCTTGTCTGATCATTTTCTAATTTGGTATGAAGGTGTATTAAGGAAAGAGGATGAAGCCTATTGATTTTGGTGTGGGGCGGAGTCCTGGTTGCCATGGTAACCATGATAACCATGATATAAAGAAATAGTTAAGATTACCATGTGAACGCTCTGCAGGTCCGAGTTCTTGTCCGATCATTTTCTTATTTGGTATGAAGGTGTATTAAGGAAAGAGGATGAAGCCTATTGATTTTGGTGTGGGGCGGATTCATGGTTGCCATGGTAACCATGATATAAAGAAATAGTTAAGATTACCTTGTGACCGCTCTACAGGTCCGAGTTCTTGTCCGATTATTTTCTTATTTGGTATGAAGTAGGCTTGGGCGGTTCTGCCCCAGCTTGGAGTCGATTCTGATTCCATACCCATGTCTCGGTTCCGAGAAGAATCGGTTCTGAGATCGTATAGCGTACATGTACACATAACTCATACAATCACACAATCAGCTCTGTGTATGTGAGAAGGTAACTCGCCGGATCGCCTACCGCGCTGGCGATCCAGTTCTAACAAAAATTGTTAAAATGCAGTGCGTTTGTAATCGAGGTAAATCTGAACAGTTTGATATCATTTTTCCGTAGAAATCATTTTAGAAATGCAAAAAAGTAATTGATTTAGGAATCTGGTTTATTTAAGAGGATTTGGGGCCACAAATGCACTGCATTTTAACCATTTTTTTTTAGAACTGGATCGCTTGAATTGCGAATTGCATGCATGCGTACGTATATGCGCTGTACACGTACGAACGCCAGCGTTGTTTTCTTGAAATAAATAAGACGGGACCGGTGCGGGAGAGACCGGGAGAGACTGTGTCTGTGCGAGACACGGCAGTTCCATGCGTTTGCGCGAAATAGTTTGATTCTATTCTGATTAGAACCGAGGAGAATCGGCATAAGAGATCGACTCTCTTGAAACCGACTCGTTCTTGCGCGCGATCTCCCTTCCCCGCGAGTCGATTATTCACAGAATCGGTACAGTTTTGCACGTGTACCAGTAGTATACAATGACGATTGGCTGCAATTGTTTTTAACTGCTGCATAATGTAAGAGCCTGTTACATATGCCAATATTAATGAGCTCCGCAAGTTAGCAAAGGCCTCGCCGCTGACGCGGCTCAGTCCAGCGATCACTGCTGTAAGCGCACATCGCCTTGTCTATTAATCAGACCCTGCTCGGAGGACAAACAGCGCGCGAGGCCTTGCCCAAAGGCTACTGCCAGCCTAGTAGAACAACGTACACCACCAAACTTGTTCAGTTCACAATATTACAACCCACAAAAGTGCAATGCAATTGGTTCGGGGGATACATGTGCTCGGCTGCGCGACCCGCCGAGCGCGCAATTTCTAGTTTTTTTTTCTATCAATTTTTGTAAAAAGCTATAATAAATGAGGTTATTCTTTTATTGTCATTACTGTTTAATGGATCAGGCTTATGTTTACATCCTTTACAAGTGAATGATTAAAAACAAATCTTATATTAACCTGTTGCTTACGGGAACCGGGTGGGCTATGTACAAAGTCTATGGGAATTTCAGAATCTCGAAGGGAACGGGTTAAAAGTGTATGCAAAAACAGTTATTTCACCAAGAATGTTTAAAATAGCAACAACTAATTTGCAGTGCATGTGATATATATGTAAGCATACATCACTTCCTGGGTAATGATATCAAATTATCTTTTCAGAAAATGAATTCATTGATTTCTGAAGTAGGTGACAGCATGCCCTCATAGTAATATTTGTGAGATTAAAACATTGTTTGATTCTGAATAATTTTTATTAGAAGTCTTCCGTATAACATGTTAGAATTATCGCCACATGTGACTGGTGTATAAAATTTCCCTTCATTAACAATTTTGTTTAATGTTTCTTCATATATGTATAGTTAAGTTTTCAAATAGTTTTTGTCATTTTGATTGTAAAGCTAGTGCTATTTTCCCATGGATGATACCAAATTGTAAAATGGGCATAAAAAGAAAAAAGAGAGATAGAGCAGCATAGAGTAAAGTGAGTAAACGTGTGTGTGATTATGATTCCAGGCCTTTTATTTGCAATATTATTTCATTAAATTGGATTTCAGTTGGATTAATTTTTCATTAAATATGATAATTGGTCTAAGAAAGCCGAGTGATATTGGTAATGTACATGTACAATGAGCACTGTCAAACTTAGTCCATTCTTAAGTTCAATATGTGATTTTAAAAAAAACTGCCAACATTTGTTTATGTTGTGATTTATGAGAATGCAAACTATCACTTGCTACTGACATAATGTGCAGTAACATACTCCAGCCTACATATTTGTGTTGGAAGATATATTGATACCACTTTTTTATATGTCTGTTTTTTTATGGTATATAATTTCATTGCTTTTTTCTTATTTTAACAGTTGCATGTCAAACATTTAATAATGGAATACCTACGGTTAAAAATATATGTAGGAAGATACTGTGTACAGCTCAGTGTAATGTACACGTTGAATTCAAATTTTCATCGTCCTGTATGTTTATCATATTCCATACCTGCCAACTGTTCCAATTTATTCGGAATATTCCGATTTTCTGAATTTTTAGGACCTTAAAAATCGGAATATTCCGATTTTTCGAAATTCTGAATTCTGAATATTTTTAAAATATTTTTTAAAACATCTTTTTGCATGATCGGAAAGCGCCAGAAACGTACCAAACATGGCATAATCGGATAGATCACATCATGATAATCATTTATTAGACCCTTGAGCAGTGAAAACGATGTAAAAAAAAAAGAGCCCCCGTGAGCCCCAAAATAGCCCTCGTGAATAATTTCACGAGGGCGTTTTTCTCCCAGACCCCCGCAGTGGGTACAGATTTCTGAATTTCAAATGTTGGCAGGTATGATATTCCTGTGTAATATGACATGAATGCATGAAGATAACGGCAGTGAGTGAGTTCATGAAGGATGAGGAATTGCATTACAAATGTCTTGGATTTAGAATGGTAAAATAAGAATAGGTAAAACGTTAGCTAGTTGATGTCGGGTATTTAAATAATAGTTTGAAATGTATGTGACTGCCCGTTTATGAATGCAAACTGCAACGAATGTGATTTCATCATTTTCTTCAAGCAGTTAGTACAAATGATAGATGTAATTTAAACAAATATAATGAATTGATGCTTCCCCTTAGCTAGTGGTAGGTCACTAGCAATCCACCGACTCCACGTCCACCCTTCAACATTGATTTGATTGTTCCGATGGAAATGTGGAATTTATTAACATTTTAAGTAAATATTTTGTATATGTCCACTTTTATTACTCTGTGTAGTTTTTGGCATGGTCATATAAAGGAGACACAAGGTAAAAGCTTTACTATACATCCGTACTATTGATGTAGTGGCATGCATATTGTATAGTACACTATTGAGCTTTTATACAAGGGAATTTATTGCAATATCTTCTTGTTGGTCATGTTCATTGGATGCATGATGCATCATTAATTGCAGAATTATGAAGAGTAAATATTTTTAATATGGTTTTGTAGAGTGGCATTTAAGAGCATGATTTCTACCGAACTTGGTGGGCATTTAAGATTATGATTTGTAATTAATTCATTGTACATACCGGTAAAAAGAAAATCAAACCTGTTTGATATTATGTGAATGTGTACTATTTTTTTAAATTATAAGTATATTGTATTATTTCTCTTTTGTGTGTATAATAGTCCACATATATATCTTTAATGGCTTATACACAAACATACCAGAAATGAGTAGCAACATGTATATATGATCAATTTACTATTATGTTTGGTGACTGACAATTATAATGGAATATCAAATAATGAGCAGTTCTTTCAGCTGCCCATCAATGTAATCTTTGAAGACAAAACACCTCACTTTGTGGACAGAGAGAAGCATGTTACAGGGGGAAGAGTATTCATTGATATTATTCTGGATATATAAACATACATTTATGAATTGATTGTTATGGGCATGTGAAACATTTCTTCTGGATATAACATACATGTATGAATTGATTGTTATAAGGCATGTGAAACATTTCTTCTGGATTAACATACAGGAATGAATTGATTGTTATAGGCATGTAGAATATTTAAATTCAATTAAATTCAATTCTTTTTTTATTCATTTCCATTTTCAATAAAAAACAGTACAAAAATATATACCATAATAAACATCAGGCATTATTATAGTAGATAAGCAGTTTTCAGCAGTATTTTTGCATCATAATAAACATACATTAAGTTACAATATACAAGAAAATGAAAATGATTGTTATGTGGAACCTGGATATCATACATGAATGAATTGATTGTTATATTATATAGGCATGTGATGTGGAGATGCCTGGGCAATCCAACTCTTCAACCAGTAGAGGAAATTGATTCTCAATAGTGTTTTGTAGTCATTGAATTTAGAATGAAAAAGAATATATATTTAATAAATGTGAAAGAAATATTGATACTGAAAAACCTGATTCTCAAGTTTTAATTTTGTGTGTGCATGTGTGTATAGAATGTGCAGGGTGTTATCTTATGGGTGATATACAGGGTGGCCCCCCAAAAACGGAACGGGGCACTTCCCAAAATAGGGTGTCTTTTCCAATGAAAAACGATACCAAGAACAGTCATTGTGGTCGGGTAGTTTTTGTTTTAGGGCGCTGTGAGTGACACCATGTTGAGTTCCCATTTTTGTCAATTTTTACCAAGTCAGTGCCTGATAAATTGGATTTACTGCCTTCATAGTATAGAACAACTCTGCCCATTCTCTCGGCACACTCTCGGAGGTGCCTCCAAGTAATGTGTCGTGTCCCCCCAAAAAAACAAAACAAAAAACAAAAAATTATATCAATATTAATTGCAGTGTTCCAGTGTGCTCTAATCAGTATGCTAATATCAATGTGCTCTAATGTATGTCTGATAATCTCAAAATCCAAATATAGAGCCGCTTGCCTTTAGTTTGCTTGACCCCTCGACAACAGCCAGCCACACCAGGCAAGAAAACGCCAGAAACGAGCAGAAGACAAGAATGTACAGTAATCAAGAACCATGGTACCCACCAGCCACTATTGCAAGTACGGTGCATAATGCAGGGAGGGCCGAGGGTGGGGTGCACATGCAAAAAACAAGGGTAACATCTTTTATAAAGAAATACATAAGCTGTGCCCCCCCCCCCCCCCCCCCCCCCACCCCTACCCATGCTATGCCACTGTTACCATATTGCTATTAAAGGTCTTTCAGACGTCTGATACTCGGTTATTGGCGAAATAAAGGGGGAAAATTAAAATTAAATATACATTTATATGACAACGTCATCGGTTCTATAGCTTGGATGAACAGCGTGAACAAAAAAGAATAAATAAAATCATTTAGGCGCAAAATGTGATGAAAATATCACATCCATGAACCATATTTTAATTTCATTGATTTGTTATTATGATCCAATACCAAAAAAGTCATTCTATCTGTCGCATGTATGACAGATTTTATTATGGGGCCCGCATGCATATCATGCTGTGCAGCCAAGGCCATCGCACAGCTCCAGCTGGCTCGGCCGGAGGTACATACGACACTACGGTAGCCCCATGCCCCCAATCGAGGCGAGGCCTCAGCTACCTATCCTCCCTCAGCTCCGATCCCGGCGCCATGCCAGATAGAGCGCGCGGCGCGGCCGCGCGATACCCCTTTAATTATTGTGTACGAATTGCAGCATCATAACAAGAGCGCTGAGCGAGATTTGATAAGTGACTTTAATACCGCGAAATAAACTTCACGTTATATGTCATGGCTGAGAAAAAGGAGAGTTTCATCGAGAAAGTGTTGAGGTCTGTTCTCATCTCTAGCAAGGGTGGAGTTCCTCTTCAAAAATTGAATTGTAAGTAAATTTATTTCCTCTCATCGTACGGTACGTAACTTTGGATGTGTTGAATAATTGTATGGGTCATGTGGAATTATTGTCAATGATATCTCGCAAGATGTTCAGGGCGCAGCTAGTTAGACATATATTTGGGCTTGTTTACGCCGCTTGGTAGCTGTTCTAAATGGACGATAGTGGCGATAATATCACTCATACGTCCGTGTTTTGTTTCAAATCCCCGCAGTAGGATAATCTTTAGGTTTCGATGAAACCAATCATCTTCAGAATAGGCCTGCTTTTTGGACATCAGCGTAATTGTATATCTACTATTAGCTAACACGAAAGTATTGTGCCAGATGTTGACAGTGCAACATTGAAAAAGCATGCATGAGCTATTAATAATAATAATATTGGGCCAGCGTTTTCTACCTTCCATCAATCATGCATGTTCATTCATAACCTTTACTTTACTTCTTCTTTTTCTTCCAGTCTGAGTACAGACTTCTTCTTCTTCTTTCTGGGTAGCGACCAAAATAAACCTGCTGTCTGTGCTGATTATTCTGCAGATGCTGTGCAGAGATGAACCTCGCCCAAATGCCCGCTTGCTGTGCACACTATTCAGGGGTCCTACCAATCGCCAAGGATCACTACTAAGCACTGCGAAGCACTGCGAAGCTCACTATGAAGCACTACGAACCCCCTACGAAGCACTGCGAAGAGCACGTCTTCTTAGTACCACATCTACACTGTAAGATGGTTCTGTATATACATCATACAGTAACCATTTACCTTACACTAGTGCTTATCGTGGTCGAAGCTACCTTTCCGATTTTTCTCTCTCACATACCTTCTCTTTCTCACTTCTTTTGCGCTCCAGCTATATATAGTTGCATAGTGCAACATTTGATCATTTTTTATTATACAAATTTTAATCAAAATACGTTCTGCTATGCTCACCAAATCTGCATTTTCAGCGGCAAAATTTTGGTGCGTCCGTCTTCCTTCGGGAATTGGCAGGAAAAGGCCGACTGTACACGCGCCAGCAATGGCTGGCTATGGCATAACCATGTAAACATGTGATAACATGTAAACATGAAAGTTCGTTCAACTAGTCTTTTTACAAGGCGTAATCATTTAGTCACATGAATGTATGTTGGTAGCAGAGCGTGATGACATTGGTTCACATAATTACGGCGTTAATAGTCAACGTCTTGATGGAAGATCAACATCCGATCTCGAATGGTCGACACTCGAAGAGAGTGCACAGTAGCAGCGTCACGTAACTAAACATCGCTATGCAATGCATTGTGTCGCATGTACGTAATTGCAGCGTAGCGAGCGCACTCGGGGACACGAACCAGAAAAAACCGAGTCGCCATTACAACACAGTCAGCATGCTAGAAACGGGTATTCACGTCGACGTTAACGCTAAATGAGGTAAATTTACACATTTTGGACAAGAATTTTCATTTTGAAAGTTCCATCTGGAGTGAAATGGTGAGTTAATGCATAAAACAAATATATTAGCGCCTGATTGTGATCGATAATGGTGATGATGCTGCTTACTGAAGTAGCATGATTTTGTGTAAGATGTGGTGCATGTCAACAGCACGTTCGAACACGTAAGTGAATGGCGATGAGTGTATGTGTGCTTAGTACTATGAAGCACTACGAAGACGAAGATTGCACTGCGAAGAGCGCCCTGTACTAAAAACTCGCTTTTATGCGCGCACGTAGAGGTAGTCAGGTAGACTATGGTAGCTGCCAAACATTCATCCAATTCGATCATGATCAATGTTAAATCATGGTAGTAGATCAATGCTACTCACCAAGTTTATGACAAGAATGTAACTGAAATGATTAATGAGTACATCATGGCTGGTACTGGGTCAAATAACCTTAATGGGGGTTCCAGGGGCGCAGCCCCGGAAGATTTTGGATTTGGGCAGTTTCGTATTATCAAAAAGTGGCTTAAAGTAGACTATTATACAAATAGTGCATGGTTTGGAGTTGAATATACCAGAATAGACAACGATACATTTTTAATTTCTCGAGAGCGATTATATTGCATCGAGGCCGCAGGCCGAGTGCAATATAATCGCACGAGAGAAATTAAAAATGTAGAGGTGTCTATTGTGGAATATTTAACGACAAGAAGCATGTACTATTTGTTATATAATATGATCATTTTGAGGAACTGATATGGTTATCATGTTGATAAACCCAAATTGACCTTGCTCAAATTGTGAGTGTTCTCTCCAGCCATTGTCGGCCCTGCGTACTGTGTTAAGTGCCAGCGCGTATTAGACATAATTGCGCGCTCTGCGCATTATCCCCATTCAAGAACAAGCGCACAAGAACACATTACGCACTCCAAGGCAATCCCCTGCGCAGCTCGTTTGGCTCTCTATGGTCAGTTTGTACATACTGAAAAGTTATAATACATATGTATTATAACTTTACCATTGATTATACCGGATTAAGCATCGGTAATCAACCAATGGGAATGCTCAATTTACCTTCATTATGACGTCATCATATTATATACTATAGTAACAACTTCCATTCATGAGAGGGGACAATCCCGGGGGGGGGGGGGGGGGGGGGCACTCATGTATAATGTAAGACGGGTACATGTGCCGTTTAAAAGAACCCCTTTTCACACCCGATCGCAGCTCTAAAGATACCCGATTTTCAAAAATTGCCGCTCCATAGACCCTCGTAATGACTTGGCTATGTATTTGACTAGCGCCAAGTCCATTTTTCTCTTCTAGTTCGGCTCCTTGGACCACCATTTGAGCGTTTGGGGAGTTCCACCCAAGAAATGTGATGTTTGCTATAATGAGGTGAATATGAAGAATCATGATTGAAAATCTGAGCCAAAACGGCCAAAACAATAAAAAAAGTTATGACAGGATGAACTTTGCTCCGATTTTTAGTATTGTTCGCAATTGCTATCGACAGTGTGACGTCACTTGCGAGCTGCAGCCATTTTGACATGGAAATTTTACCAAATTTAAATTTTCTTCATAACAAAGATAATTTATGAACTCACAAATTCCAATGAGATTGGCCCATCGTTATTCTTCGATGAATTCGTGAAAACAAGCAGAGAAAAAATAATTTTTAGCTATAAAAATGACAAATAAGCCACTCTCATGCACTAAAGCCATGGCGAGTTGCTCGTCAATGATGTTGCATATGGCGGCAATTTTGAAATGATCGCTCATTACTACATGATGTTCAAATAGGTATAACTCCCGTGTTTCTTGTCCGATTTTAATCAAATTTTCACCAATTATTCCTCTTGTTTCTGCTTATTCAAATAACGAATTAATGGTTTTCTCAGGCCCGGAATACCCCTTTAAGGGTTTCTGTAGGTCTTTGGTAGCTCCCGAGTCTATGTATTTTGTAGTTATAGTCTGCTCCTTAGACCCCTTAACTTCCCGTTTCAGGGTTTTTGTAGCTCCAAAGACCCTATATTTTGTGCTTGTAGTCAGCTCTTCAGACCCCCATTTTAGAGTTCCGTGAGGCACACCCTCGTCAAAAAATAATTCGAGTGCCCCTCCCCGGGGGCTCCTTTATAATGTTAATGTTATTAATATATACATTTGAACCCCAAATATCGGGGGGGGGGGGGGGGGGGGGGTGGGGGGGTGAGATAATACAGGCCACCCCCCCCCCCCCTCACCTGAAATATTGGGGCCTATATCCCCCCTCCCCCCCCCCCCCCCCCCATTCTAGCGATCATGAATTGTGAATCGTGTCTGTACCGTGCTTGTCATGGCAGCTACCGTACCTCGATCATTTACTCCTACGTGCGCTCCTAAAAGCTATCGTTTTGCTCTTCGTAGTGCTTAGTAGTGTTTCGTAGTGAATTCGTAGTGCTTCGTAGTGCTTCACGGTGTTCGCGGTGATTGGTAGGACCGCTATTCAGTATCTAACAAAAACATTTTTGCCGGCCTATTCCTCCCTCTATTTACCAGCAAATGCTAAAAAACTTTTGTTTCTGTGATCCACAGTTCATATAATTACAGACTCTGTCGTTTTGATTACCGCAAAATGTAAAAAAAAGATTATTTCCTGTCTGTTTTTCTGTAGCGAGGCATCCTAAAAGTAAAACACAGCGTTCAACTGTTGATGGAACAGTGTACGAATTGTGCATGTGCCTGTACGAACTACAGGCACAGCATATTAGCATGTATTGCATGGAAATGGTCCAGCTGACTGGACCATTTGTCTTTGACTTTAGTAGATGTTGCAGACATGTCACTTTGTACTGAGGTTGAAGTTGCACATGACTTTCATTAGCGGCGCGGCTCTGTAACTAAATTATGTCTCATCCTAAATTGACATTTTTTATTTCCTTAAACTACATAAAATTAAGTAAGACAAATAGTGTATGTTTGGGAGCTACTCGTGGCCAGTTGCTCTTGACATGAAGGTGTCTGGTGTCAGCTGTAGACTGCCGTTGGTTTATTATCATACTTGTGCTCAGCAGAGCTGGAGCCTTATCTATAGATGGCACAGAACTTATGCAGGTGTCATTTGTATGTCGCACCTCTTGACCCCCTGGAAAGGTGCGTCATGGATGTGTCATGGGTGCGTCATGGATGCATCCATGACACACCTTTTCCGGGGGTCAAGAATGACACCTGCATTTAATGATGAAACATGAAGAAACAAGATCTTCCCATTTCCAATTTCCTGTCAACCAACACAATATTTGAGAAGTGCTTCTGTATACACAGCAAAAGAAAAGGGGGCCGGTGGTTGACTTATCATTTTGTGAACAGAATCAGAATGGGAATCTGAAATCTAATAAAGAATAATTTTCAAATTCAACCTTAATTTAGCTCTTTGTCGTGAGACAATGTGACAATGGCTCCGTTGCAGAAAGAGATACAATCCATTGTATGTTACAATTAATTGTAATAATGTAAGGCAACAAATTTGCGCGTTTTAACCAATCAGATTCGTGCATTTAGAACACATGATCTGACTTACAATGAATTGTAACTTGCAATCGATTGTAGATCTCTTTCTGCAACAGGGCCAATAGCTTCAAACTTCTTACATACAGTCAAACCTGTGTATAGTGACCACCCAAGGGAAACAAGGAAACTGGCCACTGTAGACAGGTGGCCTCTATAGACAGGTTCCATAACACTATTTTTCTCTGCAGTGGATCATTTTTAGTGGCCACTATAGGCAGATTGCGTGCTATAGACAGGTGGCCACTAAGACAGGTTTGACTGTAGTATCAATGTTCAAGTTGTTTCCCAGATGGTGGTCATAACTCATTATTTAACTGCTCTTTTCTCTCTCCCTTTGATCAGATGAATTCAAAGAGCTGCTTGGACATGATCTCCCTTATAAGGACAATGGATTCCCTAATATGGAGATGTATCTGCGATCTATGCCCACTGTAGTGCAAATCAGAAGGTAAATTATTTGGTTCCTTTGGCCAGTAAGCCACAGTAGCCACAGTAACTATATAACAATGTAAATGGTCATACTACATGACCATTTACATGTCATACACACACTTCCCTTGCAGCATCGAGTACACGTATCTATAGACAATGCTACCTGCCACCCTTGCATTATCTATGCACACCGTGCTACACACAACATTATCGTAATTCCAGTAGCCAGGGTCACCCCAGACAAGGGCCAAATAAGGCCTTGTTGTTTGTAATCGAGCAGTCTGTGCAAACAGTAGAAATGTGTGTTATAACACCAACCTCACTTCCAACCTCCCTTCCCCATTATATGCTTGTTGCTTATCTGTATGGGAGTGGCCAACCTCCCTTCCCCATTCTATGCTTGTTGCTTGTCTGTATGGGAGTGGCCAACCTCCCTTCCCCATTCTATGCTTGTTGCTTGTCTGTATGGGAGTGGCCAACCTCCCTTCCCCATTCTATGCTTTGTTGCTTGTCTGTATGGGAGTGGCCAACCTCCCTCCCCCATTCTATGCTTGTTTCTTGTCTGTATGGGAGTGGCCAACCTCCCTCCCCCATTCTATGATTGTTGCTTGTCTGTATGGGAGTGGCCAACCTCCCTTCTCCATTCTATGCTTGTTGCTTGTCTGTATGGGAGTGGCCAACCTCCCTCCCCCATTCTATGATTGTTGCTTGTCTGTATGGGAGTGGCCAACCTCCCTCCCCCATTCTATGATTGTTGCTTGTCTGTATGGGAGTGGCCAACCTCCCTTCCCCATTCTATGCTTGTTGCTTATCTGTACATGGGAGTGGCCAACCTCCCTCTCCCATTCTATGCTTGTTGCTTGTCTGTAAAGAGTGGCCAACCTCCCTTGCCCATTCTATGCTTTGTTGCTTGTCTGTATGGGAGTGGCCAACCTCCCTCCCCCATTCTATGCTTTGTTGCTTGTCTGTATGGGAGTGGCCAACCTCCCTCCCCCATTCTATGCTTTGTTGCTTGTCTGTATGGGAGTGGCCAACCTCACTTCTCCATTATATGCTTGTTGCTTGCCTGTATGGGAGTAGCCAACCTCCCTTCCCATTCTATGCTTGTTGCTTGTCTGTTTGGGAGTGGCCAACCTCCCTTCCCCATTCTATGCTTGTTACTTGTCTGTATGGGAGTGGCCAACCTCCCTTCCCCATTCTATGCTTGTTACTTGTCTGTATGGGAGTGGCCAACCTCCCTTCCACATTCTATGCTGTGTTGCTTGTCTGTATGGGAGTAGCCAACCTCCCTTGCCCATTCTATGCTTTGTTGCTTGTCTGTATGGGAGTGGCCAACCTCCCTTCCCCATTCTATGCTTGTTGCTTGTCTGTATGGGAGTGGCCCACCTCCCTTGCCCATTCTATGCTTTGTTGCTTGTCTGTATGGGAGTGGCCAACCTCCCTTCCCCATTCTATGCTTGTTGCTTGTCTGTATGGGAGTGGCCCACCTCCCTTGCCCATTCTATGCTTGTTGCTTGTCTGTATGGGAGTGGTCCTCCTCCCTTCCCCATTCTATGCTTGTTGCTTGTCTGTATGGGAGTGGCCAACCTCCCTTCCCCATTCTGTGCTTGTTGCTTGTCTGTATGGGAGTGGTCCTCCTCCCTTCCCCATTCTATGCTTGTTGCTTGTCTGTATGGGAGTGGCCAACCTCCCTTCCCCATTCTGTGCTTGTTGCTTGTCTGTATGGGAGTGGCCAACCTCCCTTCCCCATTCTATGCTTGTTGCTTGTCTGTATGGGAGTGGCCAACCTCCCCTCCCTATTCTATGCTTGTTGCGGTATGGGAGTGGCCACCTCCCTTGCCCATTCTATGCTTGTTGCTTCTCTGTATGGGAGTGGCCAACCTCCCTTGCCCATTCTATGCTGGTTGCTTGTCTGTATGGGAGTGGCCAACCTCCCTTGCCCATTCTATGCTTGTTGCTTGTCTGTACATGGGAGTGGCCAACCTCCCTTCCCCATTCTATGCTTTGTTTACTTTCTTGCCTGTATGAGAGTGACCAATGTATTACCTCCTTCCCCATTTTATTATATTTGTAGGGATGCAGCTGGCCAGGTGGTGTGTATGGGAGTGGCCAACGAGGAGACGCAACATCTAGACAGACTCGTCAAGAAACAAAGGGCAACCAAGAAAAGGGTACCACACCACAATTCTATCATTGATGGATGGAATCTAATGTTATGGGATGTCAGTGAAGGGATTTCACTAGGGCTCTGAGCACTGCAGCCTGTAAATGCCCTAAACTAACGGGGATCCATTCATTGTGACCATCCACTTTGATTAGGTTGCAGGTTTTCATAACAGATCTTTTCACTCTCTTATTAAATCTGTCCTTGGGGGTGTTGCTTAAAGAGTTGCGATTGATCACAAAGTTGTGAATAATTGCAAGTTAGAAAAAGCATGCGCGTAAATGCTCAATTCTGATTGGCTCAAGTGCCCGTGTTTTCTGACTTGTGATCAATCGCAACTTTGCGATTAATCACAACTCTTTATGCAGCACACCCAGGGCTGTAAAGAGTATTTATTGATTTGTTTCCACTCAGGGTGGATAGCCTTTTCAGCATAGCTGAACCAAATATCACAATTGTTTGTGTTATGTTTTTCTTGTTTTGGGGCAGCAAAGTTCTGGTTTTCAAGTAGAAACAATATAAATTCTTTAATTTCATTGATATTCTGGTATAAAGGCCACCACTTGATGCATTACATGTACATTTCTTGCATTGGCTTAATTGCTATCATTTTCCGTTTCATTTGGAAGGTAGGTAGCAAGAAACACTTACTGGAAATTATCTTAGAGAGCTGAATTTGCAGGTTGATAATATTTGTGTTTGTCATAATTCCATTGAACTAAACCAAACACAAAAAGTAACTTCACCCCTAAGCAATTGCCCATAATTTCATAACTGATTATTGTTTCAAGATGTCATCTTAACACAATATTGGTACAGTTGTTATGTTCAATATGTGCGAAAATCAGAGATATTCATTACTTTATGGCTGAATGAGCACAGATTAAAGACAAAATGGCCCAATTCAAAAGTCACAAGGTATTGCGCGTGCCTGTACATTAATGCTGTTTGATATTCCATTCATTTTGATTTTTTGATGGCAGTGGTAAAATGCATTAATTGCAAAATTTTGTAAAACAGGGCATTGTTTAATTTCCAACTCTCAATAATTTGTAATGATGATAATACTTCTGCGAATTTTGAAATATGACTATTTTGTCTGTAATGTGTGCTCACTCAACCATGGTTTAATGGTTACCTCTTATTTTTACACATTGTTTTCCTAACTACCATATGGATATATTGCCAAGACGAAATCTTGAAACAATTCTTGGTTATGAAATTATGGGCAATTGCTTAGGGGTGAAGTTACTTTTTGTGTTCGGTTTAGTTCAAAATGCTAACAAAGCACAATGATATAAAAGTTGGTTATAAAGCTTAATAACTATAAATCAAATTTTGTACTGACATAATAATGGAATGCCTCATGTGTTGCAATAAAATCTTTATTTCAATCTTGGAGAATAAAAGGACTATGTCTGATAGTGATAACAATTAGTGATCTAGACTTTCTTCCAATTCTTGACTTGGTCAAAATGACTGATATTTCCTAAAGGCCCAGTCCCATACTGACGATTTTCACGGCGAATCGCAACGATTTGACGTTCGTCGAGAGATTCGCTTAGGTCATGTTGCATCGTATTACATCGTATCGGTTCTTCCCCCAAACCATTGATACCCATTCAACTGGGGGGATGATCTATTCATTCATCCCCCCTGATGAATAGGTATTACGTAAGTCCATGCCCATGCCCAAAACCGTGGCTAAATCGAGTCGATTCGGAACTAGTAAATTGTTGCGAGTCGCCGTGAAAATCGTCAGTATGGGACTGGGCCTTTACATCTTTAGTAAACTTCCCAATCAGGTTTGACTCTCGGTTCAAAAGGAATGGCTTTGGGGTCTTGTGGTTGGTAAGAAGCCTATTAAACTAGAGCTACCATTTACCAAAAAACAACACTGTTCAGTAAATATCAGAGTTGTGGTGGTGATGCATGGTTTGTAAATAACCTTTTGTGTAGCTTCTGACTAATCGAGCAATGAAAAGGTTTTCATGGGAACGTCCCCCATTCAAGAGTCTTCGTGGCTCAATCGAGCAATGAAAAGGGTTTCATGGGAACGTCCCCCATTCAAGAATCCTCGTGGCTCAATGGGTTGAGCACCAGTCTAGCAGTCCGGAGGTCTCGGGTTCAATTCCCGGCGAAGCCTATTTCCCTTTGCTTATTTTTAGTCATTTAAGATATTTCTAGTCAGTTTCCTCTGTTTGAATTAAATAACCTTTTGAAACAAATGTACTCTTCTTGTAGTCTAAACCAGCCAGGCTGCCCAGGTTTGCAGGACGGCCAGGTAACAGACCCAGGCGCCCCCCTCCAAGATCCTTCCAGCAGATCCCGCCCCCGAGGAGAGGCAACTTTTACAACCAGCCCGCCCAGAGACCCAGGCAGCCTTTTTATGAGGATAGACCCAGACCTTTAATGCAGGATAGACCTAGACCTCCAATTCAGGATAGACTAGGCCCAAGGCCCACTGGACAGGATAGACCCAGGCCCACTGGACAGGAAAGACACATGCCCACTGGACAGGATAGACCTAGATCCGCTACTCAAGATAGGCCCGTGCCTTCTAGTCAGGATGTACGGTATAGAAACGACAAGGACCAGAGACCAGCTAGTAACCAACAGTCACAGAGACCACCCAATAATCAACAGGCACAGAGACCACCCAATATTCAACAGGCACAGAGTAATCAACAGAGGCCTGCTGTCAACCAAAACCCTCAACGCAACAACCGCCCCTCGCAGCCTAAACCACAGCCTGCAAACCAGGTAGCCAACAATCATATTCAATTGAGCACTATACAGGGTGGCCCAGAAAGGTTGCAACACCTACGATCGTTAATATCATCAACATCATCGACCAAATGTCATTTACAAATTTTATTTGATTGGGTAGAACATTCTTTTTCCGTAGAATTAGTTGTACAGAAGAACCGCTTGACTGCTCTCCCTTTGATAAGGAAGACAATGTGAGCCATACCGTACGGGGTAATCGATTACGCAACATCGCGCTGTTCAACAGCTAATTCTATGGCAGGCCGTGGAGCGAGAATGTCTCAGTGTTGCGAGGATCGCTGGAGACGAAAAAGTAGCAAATTTAGGAAACTACATTGCCTCAGAAAAATGGCCCTAGGATCCCAACGCCTTACCCAAAATCAATGCTCATGGTATAATTGTGTTGGAAAAAGAATGTTCTACCCAATCAAATAAAAAACATTGACATTTGGTATATACGATAAGTTAACAAACCCCAGAAAAATCTGTCCATGTGAAAATCTTTGTATAATTGGTTCTATTCATTTAAATTATTATTTCATGTGAATGTGGTTTAAAGGGATCTAGTAACTTTTTTGCCATGTGCAAAAAGTGATAAATGGTTGGTACAATGTATATTGTTGTTATCTGATATGTCCACAGGGTATTGTGTGAAAATTTCAAGTCAAATGTGACCTTGCACCACAAAACGACCGTTATGTCGCTGTGGTAGTTTTTCTTTTATTAGCTAAAATAGTCAAATTTTGTTCAAAATTTGAGATTTAGGATTTTGGTATTTCCTGAATAAGCATATCTTAATCTAGCTTCTGTAATATTTTGAGCATCGGAAATCATGTTTGAATATTATTTTTTCATCCAATAAATGTGACCTTATTACAGCGCTTTAATGGAAACTGAACTTTTAAATGGCCCGTTTCTCCCTTATTTTAAAAATGCTTCAGCCATATTCCAAATCTTTGGGGTTCATTTTGAGAGGGTTTGCTTAGTTCAAATATTACAAATTATATACCATTTTAAAGGTAATGACTTCTATTTTAATATTTTATGAAAAGCAGCAAAATCAGTTTCCCGACTTATTGGTCGTTTTGTGGTGTAAGGTCACAAATGGACGTGATATGGCCGAGTAATGAGCAAATATGCAGAGTGATATTCACTAACTCATTGCACTCACTCTGTACACGGTTTTTAAGGTCCAGTGGATAATTTAACATCTGAGCACTTCAATCATAAATATCTTTTTAACGATAGGGAAATTTGAAAAACCAAAACCTGTCCCATGCTTTAATTGTTATTACGAATACAACAAGGTATGAGGGAACCACTAGAATTCCAATTGGATTTTGAGGTTTTGGACAATGTTACTAAGTCCCTTTAATTTGATTTCATATATCCTTCCAGTTTCTGCCAGGTTTAAATAGCTTCATAATATCATTGTAAAGCGCTTCTAAAGGGATGATTATTAATCATATTAGGCGTTTTATTTAAATCAAGTATATTATTTAATAGCTTCTGACGCAGCGAAAAAAATACACGGGGGCGGCGGGCGAATTCGCCCCCGAAATGCCCAAATTCGCCCCCCAAAAAAAAAATTTCGCCCCCGAAATTTAAAAAAAAAATAAAAAAAATTTATTTTTTTTAATTTTTTTTTTATTTTCGGGATTTTTCTGTTTGGATTGTGATCAAGTGCTTATAAAATGATCACTTACAGCATTATAGCTTATTAGTAGCCCCTGAAATTCGAAAAAGAGCCCGGAAATTTGTAGCCCCCGAAAGTTGGAAAAGTAGCCCCCGAAAATGGAGCCCCCGAAATAAAAATATTAATTTGTTTGCTGTTCTGACGGGTTTCTGTCAGGTTTATATAGCTTCTGACTGACCAAGCATTAAAAAGGGATTCAGGAAGATATTAAGCTTTGTGGCTCAATGGTCTAGATAGCAATCAGGAGGTCTGGGCCCTGGGGTTCAAAATCCTGATAAAGCCAAATTTGCATTGCTCATTTATTACTACATATATGGTGATTACAGAACACACAGAGGCAGACCCAACACTCTTCATCCTATGAGCTGCCGCCGAGGTTCCGTCGTCAGATCCAGAGCACCGGGAGCACTAGTGACGAGCATAGCTGGGATGACCATGTCTCACAACCCGCCCCGGAGAGGAGCCACTCGGATAGTGATTACCGTAAGATCACCACACTTCTCTTCTTGTTTATAAATGCCTCCTTGTTAGTTTGTTTTGTATTTTTCAGCACGGAAATGGTGATTTAAGACATTTTTAGTCCTCATTGATCTTTTTACCCATTAAAGAATTGTTTAGATTTTGTTATAACATGCATTCTCCAGTCCTGGTACTTTTGGGAACAGTCCTGAATGGGTGAATATTTTGAAATCAAACCCAGCCCTATTCAAGGTTATAACAGTTTCCCTTTTGTATGATTTTTCTTAGAAAGTTGAATGCAATTTTCCTTTTAATTCATATTACTTCCAATCAGAATCAGCGGTGATAGAGAACACAGGTGAATGGGGCAGCAGCTCACCCACTGATAATGAGTCCTACACAAGGCAGCAACCCTCACAGCCACCACCAGTGGATGACAAGATTGTGAGCTGGGTCAATCAGGTATGTTTGCTGAGGCAGTGAGGTATGTTTGGTAGGTCAGTGAGGTATGTTTGGTAGGTCAGTGAGGTATGTTTGGTAGGTCAGTGAGGTATGTTTGGTAGGTCAGTGAGGTATGTTTGCTAGGTCAGTGAGGTATATTTGGTAGGTCAGTGAGGTATGTTTGCTAGGTCAGTGAGGTATGTTTGTTAGGTCAGTGAGGTATGTTTGCTGGGGAAGTGAGGTATGTTTGCTAGGTCAGTGAGGTATGTTTGCTAGGTCAGTGAGGTATGTTTGCTAGGTCAGTGAGGTATGTGTGCTAGGTCAGTGAGGTATGTTTGCTGGGTCAGTGAGGTATGTTTGCTAGGTCAGTGAGGTATGTTTGGTAGGTCAGTGAGGTATGTTTGCTGGGGCAGTGAGGTATGTTTGCTAGGTCAGTGAGGTATGTTTGCTAGGTCAATGAGGTATGTTTGCTAGGTCAATGAGGTATGTTTGCTAGGTCAGTGAGGTATGTTTGCTGGGTCAGTGAGGTATGTTTGCTAGGTCACTGAGGTATGTTTGCTAGGTCAGTGAGGTATGTTTGCTAGGTCAGTGAGGTATGTTAGCTGGATAGTAAATCTGTGTACAGTACTTAACAAATGTTGATATAGACCATTCAGGGTAGAGAGGAAAGGTGGTCTAAAATTGCATCATTTTATTATACACTTATTTATTTATTTATTTATTTATTTATTGTCATTATATTGTGAAATTAATTACTATTATTATTAACAGCACGTACAAACCCTGTATTAAGTGCTATGTAAATGCAAGCTATTATTATTATTATTATATGCAGGTGGTATTTATAGACAGATTATTTTGCATGTAAACTACCTCATAGTACCTAAGTATCAAATTTTTAAAATTGGAGGTTTTCAGACGACACCGTAGATGAGTGGCATCAAGAACAGATTCCCACGCCACACCCTAACTTTTCGGGAAGGAGTCAAATTATATATATATAGCAGCGGGATCCCGCAGTAACCCGCGAGTGAACAATGTGCGCGACGCGCTCTCCTGAAATGCATTCTGGCCGCAAGGGAATGATGCGTCATCGCGCGGGAGAACAAAACAAGTATTTAGCTGAGCGGGATGCTGCGGCCTCCCGCTTGGAACGAATTGGAGTGCGCGCAAAACCGCTCTAATTGGGATCCTGTGGTAAAACAGAAGTGATAATTTTGATACCTCCCCTTACTCCTCCCTGCCCCGCAGGTGCTGTCAGACAAGTCGGGTGGCCTGTGGATGAGTTGCCTAAGGAGCAGGGCCCGTATTCAATTCCGTACTTAAGTACAAAATTTAAGCAATTTACTTAGTATTTGGCTAAAGTAAATTACTTAGCCAAAATTGAGATTCAATTCATCGGCTAAGTATTTTACTAAGTAAAGTATGATTTTGTCTTAGTAAATTACCTAAGTACTTTACTTAAGCAAGGTTGCTATTCAAATCCCTCATTGTGACTAAGTAATTTGCTTAAACTTAGGAAAATCATTAGGACACTTAAGCATAGCTTAACGCTGGAATTAGTGGGAAACGGGTATTTAATATGGTGGTGAAACGACATTAAATGCTCCAAAATAGAAATGCAACCCCCTTCCCCTGAAAGTTATAATTTAAGATGATATAAGCGCATTATCAAAGCGAACTGTGTGCAGTGCGCTTAAATTCAGGCGCATTAAGAAATCACAGATCTACGCGCCAAAAGGCTGTGTACAGTGCACTATTAAGAACAAACATAGTGAATGGCAATCATACAGGGAAAAGAACAAAATCAAGCTGTTACCGAATATTATCTGCTTGATTTGTACATCTTTTGTTTACTTGTATGGATGGTGTGGATGTAATGTGATCTACTATTGTAGTAATCCATGCCATTTTGGTGGACATATTCTTCAAACATTGCAAGTGATATATTTATGGGACATTAAATAATGGTCACAGCCGGCGGGTAAGTTATTTTTATGCCTCCGCCAACGAAGTGGCCGGAGGCATTATGTTTTCGGGTTGTCCGTCCGTCCGTCCGTCCGTCCGTCCGTCCGTCCGTCCGTCCGTCCGTACGTCCGTCCGTACGTCCGTCCGTCCGTACGTCCCGTTTTCGTTCTCGCGATATCTCAAGAACCAGTTGACGGATCAATTTCAAACTTGGTATGAGTGTACATATTGGGGTGACAATGATCTGATTAGATTTTAGGGGTCATGAGGTCAAAGGTCAAGGTCACAGGACTCAATATATATGCAAAAATGCCTCGTTCTCGCGATATCTCAAGAACTGGTTGACGGATCAAATTCAAACTTGGTATTAGTGTAGATATTGGGGTGGCAATGATCTGATTAGATTTTGGGGGTCATGAGGTCAAAGGTCAAGGTCACAGGACTCGATATATATGCAAAAATGCCTCGTTCTCGCGATATCTCAAGAACTGGTTGACGGATCAAATTCAAACTTGGTATTAGTGTAGATATTGGGGTGGCAATGATCTGATTAGATTTTGGGGTTCATGAGGACAAAGGTCAAGGTCACAGGAATCAATGTATGTGCAAAAATGCCTCGTTCTTGCGATATCTCAAGAACCGGTTGACGGATCAATTACATACTAGGTATGAGTGTACATATCGGGGTGCCACTGATCTGATTAGATTTGGGGGGTCATGAGGTCAAAGGTCAAGGTCACATGACTCGATATGTATGCGAAAATGGCTTGTAATTGCAAAATTTCAAGAACTGAATGTCAGATTTCAATCAAACTCGGTACCTGTATCATAAAGAGTCAACGTAGCCATAAAATGTTGGGGTCATGAGGTTGAGGTCAAGGTCACGGGACTCATTATACATGCAAAAAAGCTTGTAATACCAAAATCTCAAGAACTAAATGTCAGATTTCAATCAAACTTGGTACCTGATTGTTTTTTAGGGAGCCATCAAAGATTGGGATCATATGGTCAAGGTCACAGGACTCAAAATATAAGAAAAATTAAATCAGTGCATGTTAATTTGGGCATATTAAAATCGCGTGATAGCGGAGGCATAATTTTCGATTGCGCGCAATCGAAGATCCATCTAGTTAATACTTCTTTATCATACAAGTATGTTCCATGTTTGAAAATAGTTTGCTGGTTCGTTATTGGACTGGAGGCATTATATGGATCATATTATGTCAAAATCAATAACTGTCTCAACTTTCGGAGCTTCAAACGATCAAACTTTCACAAGAGCATAGCCTAGATCAATAGGCCTGCATATTATGGATCCAACAATCGACATGGCATACCTCATTATAAACTCAAGAAAACCATAAGCAAGCAGTGATTTTATTCCTCGACTTTGATGTTTTTCTTCTCATTTTGAAGCTTTGACTGCTCCATATAATACCGTAATAAAGTAACGTTTCAATCAAGATTGCTGTTATGATCATGCAATTCTGTTTTAACACATGAATTCCCATTGACAAGCGTCGCACAAAATTGGTTTGCGATTTTGTTTTAACACGTGAATTCCCATAGACAAGCGTTGCACAAAATGGTTCGCGGATACCATCAGCACTAATTTACAAACCATTGTGACGTCACAAGTATTTTACTTAGATTTTGTCTAATGTAAATAAAAGTCTAAAATGCGATTTGAATACGAGATAAGTAAAGTTCTTAGCTTAGCAATTTACTTAGTAAAATTCTTACTTATTCTAAGTACGGAATTGAATACCGGCCCTGATTCCTAAGCCTCACACTAACCCATTCCCTCCCTTCCCTTCCCTTCCTCGCAGGTGCTGTCAGACAAGTCAGGTGGCCTTTGGATGATTGACATCAAGAACAGATTCCTAAGCCTCACGCTAACCCATTCCCTTCCCTTCCCTTCCCTTCCTCGCAGGTGCTGTCAGACAAGTCAGGTGGCCTTTGGATGAGTGACATCAAGAACAGATTCCTAAGCCTCACGCTAACCCATTCCCTTCCCTCCCCTTCCTTCCCTGCAGGTGCTGTCAGACAAGTCAGGTGGCCTGTGGATGATTGACATCAAGAACAGATTCCTAAGCCTCACGCTAACCCATTCCCTTCCCTTCCTTCCTTCCCTGCAGGTGCTGTCAGACAAGTCGGGTGGCCTGTGGATGAGTGACATCAAGAACAGATTCCTAAGCCTCACGCTAACCCATTCCCTTCCCTTCCCTTCCTTCCCTGCAGGTGCTGTCAGACAAGTCAGGTGGCCTGTGGATGAGTGACATCAAGAACAGATTCCTAAGCCTCACGCTAACCCATTCCCTTCCCTCCCTTCCTTCCCTGCAGGTGCTGTCAGACAAGTCAGGTGGCCTGTGGATGAGTGACATCAAGAACAGATTCCTAAGCCTCACGCTAACCCATTCCCTTCCCTTCCTTCCTTCCCTGCAGGTGCTGTCAGACAAGTCGGGTGGCCTGTGGATGAGTGACATCAAGAACAGATTCCTAAGCCTCACGCTAACCCATTCCCTTCCCTTCCCTTCCTTCCCTGCAGGTGCTGTCAGACAAGTCAGGTGGCCTGTGGATGAGTGACATCAAGAACAGATTCCTAAGCCTCACGCTAACCCATTCCCTTCCCTCCCTTCCTTCCCTGCAGGTGCTGTCAGACAAGTCAGGTGGCCTGTGGATGAGTGACATCAAGAACAGATTCCTAAGCCTCACGCTAACCCATTCCCTTCCCTTCCCTTCCTTCCCTGCAGGTGCTGTCAGACAAGTCAGGTGGCCTGTGGATGAGTGACATCAAGAACAGATTCCTAAGCCTCACGCTAACCCATTCCCTTCCCTCCCTTCCTTCCCTGCAGGTGCTGTCAGACAAGTCAGGTGGCCTGTGGATGAGTGACATCAAGAACAGATTCCTAAGCCTCACGCTAACCCATTCCCTTCCCTTCCCTCCCCTTCCCTCCCTGCAGGTGCTGTCAGACAAGTCAGGTGGCCTGTGGATGAGTGACATCAAGAACAGATTCCTAAGCCTCAAGCTAACCTATTCCCTTCCCTTCCTTCCTTCCCTGCAGGTGCTGTCAAACAAGTCAGGTGGCCTGTGGATGAGTGGCCTCAAGAACAGATTCCTAAGCCTCAAGCTAACCCATTCCCTTCCCTTCCCTTCCTCGCAGGTGCTGTCAGACAAGTCAGGTGGCCTGTGGATGAGTGACATCAAGAACAGATTCCTAAGCCTCACGCTAACCTATTCCCTTCCCTTCCTTTCCTGCAGGTGCTGTCAGACAAGTCAGGTGGCCTGTGGATGAGTGACATCAAGAACAGATTCCTAAGCCTCACGCTAACCTATTCCCTTCCCTTCCTTCCTTCCCTGCAGGTGCTGTCAGACAAGTCAGGTGGCCTGTGGATGAGTGACATCAAGAACAGATTCCTAAGCCTCACGCTAACCCATTCCCTTCCCTTCCTTCCCTGCAGGTGCTGTCCGACAAGTCAGGTGGCCTGTGGATGAGTGGCCTCAAGAAGCTTTACAAGGAGAAGTTTCAGGAGACGATGGAAGAAGACCTCGTGGAGAGCCTGACTAGACTCAGTCTCTGGACGGCCGAAGAGATTGGGTAAGTTACGTCAATTACGTCATTGTATTGTCATTGTAAAATTACGTCATTGTATTGTCATTGTAAAATTACGTCATTGTATTGTCATTGTAAAATTACGTCATTGTATTGTCATTGTAAAATTACGTCATTGTATTGTACACTTATTTATTTATTTATTGTCATTATATTGTGAAATTAGAGATAATAGTAGAGATAATAAAATATATAGAATGCCATCTATCTCTGAGGCAACCCATTCTGAGGTTCATAAGGAAAGGAAGAAAATGGTAGAGACTGGTATTGTAGAGAAATAATACAAAAGTACCATTCAAACTAACATTTTATAATGACAATTTAAAAGGTGTCGACTTCAATTTACTAAAAAAACATGTGTAAGGAATCTATGTTTCTACATTTTTGTCCAGGCTTTTGTCAAGGCCCTGGCGCTATTCGTCACTAAATTATGTGAGCAGTCCAATCACTCTAGATTCTTATGGCTTTATAAGACATATAAAGCGTCAAGTCCCGCAACGCATATTTTCTTCAAAACAAAAAAGGAAATTACGAGAAAATGTGATTGCCAATATTTTGCTTTATAAAAACTGCATCTAGACAAAGTGCAAATGCCACCGTGACTCGCAAACTCAATCGCCACGTTTTCTCTTAGCTGACCCTGCTAACTGTGAACTGGCTTATTGTGAAACTTCATTGCTGTTCTCGCGCATGCTATGTGTCTCACCATATGTGACCTTACACCACAAAATGACTTTTATGTCACTGTGGTAGTTTCTCTGTTATTACCTAAAATAGTAAAATGTTGTTTAATGTATGAAATTCAGGATCTTAATCTACCTTCTGTGAAATTTGAGTGACAGAAATCCTGTATAAATATAATTTTTCATTGAATATTATGATAATATTACAGGGACACCAATCTTTGAAGTGGCCCGTATTCTCCCTTAACTTTAAAACTGCTTCATCCATGTTCCAAATACTAGGCCCTCATTTTGAGAGGGTTAGCTAAGTCCTAATGACAAACTATATACCATTTTTAAGGTAATGACTTCTACTTTAATGTCATGTGAAAATCAGCACAATCATGTTCCCAGCATATTGGTCGTTTGTGATGTAAGGTCACATATATATCATTCATCTTATTTGTCAACCATTCATCATGAGTTTATGAAGCCAATGATATCTAACATGCCATACAAGCCTTGTTGTCAACCATTCATCATGAGTTTATATCATCTGACTTAGTAAAATACGCGTCGTTGATTGGCTAAACACGGTCACATGACTGGGGTGTCAATTTGGTATAACACCATGGCCAGAGAGTTATGACACCCCTCTGGCGCGCGCTGCAAAAGAGATTGCATTATGACGTCACAATGAGAACCAAAGGTACACATATAATCTGCACGTACCGTATGTTGTTTTTGACTGATTTCATTTTCAAATGCATGAAATTGTATTAGCCCGCAGATTTAGCCAGATGATATAACAGTTGTTAACTTTGTTGTCGGGAAAATCACTGAAGGTTCCCTCGGGATTTAAAATGCTATTTCGTGAAGAAAATAAGTCCCTCGACTACGTCTCGGGACTTATAATCTTCCCTCAATAGCATTTAAAATCCCTCGGATGGAACATTCTGTGTTATTCCCTCCACCACCAGTTAACAACTGTATAATGATGCCAATGATATCTAACATGCCATACAAGTCTTCTTGTCAACCATTCATCATGAGTTTAAGGACGCCATGATATCTAACATGCCATGCAAGCCTTGTTGTTGTTGTTGTTTCTAACCCTTGTCATTCATTCCATCCCAGGTTCTCCAACGATTCCATTCTCTACCCAAACCTGCGCCAAGATTCTGGTAAATCTCTCTCCACCGAGGACCTCAGATCTAAAAACCATGGCAACAAAGAGTCAAATAGGTGCTTGTACATTCCATTCTTCCATTGTTTGTGATATAATCTCTCCCACCCTGTGTCTTTAATTTTTAAACTACATTTCAATGTGATATTGCACATTAATGTATCATTCCTCATTTATATGTAATTCATAGGCCCCATTGCAGAAAGAGATACAATCAATTGTAAGTTACAATTAATTGTAAGTCGGAGAGTTTGCACGTTTCAACCAATCAGATTTGGGCATTCGGCACACATGACCTGACTTACAATTAATTGTAACTTACAATTGATTGTGTCTCTTTCTGCAACGGGACCCTGGTCTAATAAAAAGAGCTCAAAACATAATCAAACTATTGTGTCATATCTAGTATCATTTGTGTAACTAATAAACACAACATCCTCTAAGGGGACAATGTGCACAGTGTAACAGTCATATCATCTGCAATTACTGTCCATCTAGCAATCACCTGTCTGTAAAAATAATGAATGTGAAAAGTGCTTTATAACTACTTATTTTTGAAATTGTGCATGTTTGCTCATTGAGAAATATGTTAAAGGGATCTATTAACTTTGTTGACAAGTGCAAAGAGTGATGAGTGAGTAATAAAATGTGTATTGGTGTGATCTGATATGTCCACAAAGTAATGTGTGAAATTAATTTCACAAAAACGCAAAGTGATATTCACCAACTCATTGCACTTACTTTGTACACGGCTTAAATTATCCCGTAGACATCTGAACACTTCAATCGTAAATATCTTTTGAACGAAATGGAAATTGGAAAAACCGAAACATGTCCTGTGCTTTTATTGTTAATATGAATATGAAGAGGTATGAGAGGACCACTAGAGTTCCAAGTAAGTTTTGAGGATTTGGACAATGTTACTAAATCCCTTTGATACATGTGTATTTTGTTCCCTTTTCTGTTGCAGTTTGGCTGGCAATGACCAAATACTGTACCCTAGTCTGAAGGTGGAAGTCATGGAGTCGCCAGAGTCAGGAAACCTTAGGAGAAATGTGGCCAACCAATCAGCAAATAGGATACAAAGGTATGTAGTACAATCTCAGTACAGTCAACCAATCAGCAAACGGGATACAAAAGCACAATCTCACTTTCGTCAACCAACCAGCAAACTGGATACAAAGGCACAATCTCACTTTAGTCAACCAATCAGCAGATATATCTGGAATTCATTAAAAAAGGGTTGAATTGTCTACAGGTAAGATTCCCCTTTGCTACAAAATATGATATGGGTTACTGACATTAACTTGACAGTTATACTTGAGTACTTGTCGAGGTTTGTTAATTTGCAAAAAGCATGCTGTACAACCTTGAAGATGAAGTAATATTGTTGGTATATTAACAAAACCATTTTAGCTAAATGATTCAGTCTAAATAGTCTTAATTTCCTGATTGTACCAATGTGTTTGTTTGTTGCAGCCATAGTTCCAGCTCAGTCCCACTTATAGAGTTTCCCGAGGAAGAACTCTGGGAATTGTATGTGTCCTATGTCATCAATGTCATGGACTTCTACTGCATCATCATAGGAGACGAGTACTCGGTGAGTAACCCATCCACTCGGCACATCACATAATTGCTGATAGAACCAGAAGAAGTATTAAAGTGATCCGTTAACTGTACATTTCCCCCCAAAAGTAATGTTTGAGGTTTCAATCATATACCAATTTCATTGTTAGATTCTTGAGAATGATATTTGAGAATTTCATAGAAAAAGAATAGAGCTTACCTAGTGAAAACAAAGACAATCAATGTCTAATTTAATCCGATCGTTCGCGTGAAGTATCTGAATTCTGATACTACCAATGATTGAGTATCGGATACTCTTGACTACGGTTGGAAACCGTCTATAGACTTAAATGGGCAATTCCGGATGAGAGAGGCCAAAAATGGAAAATTTAAAAGTTTATGAAATACAATTTCAAAGCATGTTTTGGGTGGACAACGTCCTATATATTAGTGAATAGAAGACCATTTGTGAATAACTTAATCTGTTTTTCTGAAAGCAGTGTTTGAACTTTTTGGGTTTTCTAGGCTTCAGAATTGAAAAAATGACTAAATTCAATACCAAATCAATAAATCATTGATCCCTGAACTTATTCCTTTGTATACTTTGCAGTAATACTAGTATATGGATAATCTTCTTATTTTGTAAAGCACTTGTTCCAACCGGAACCAATATTTGCTGGACAGAATGACCAAATCTACTCCAATTTGTATGTAATTCCGTTACCGAAATTCCAAGAAAGTTTTTTTAAAGAACTTTAATATTGATGAATTATTCTGTAATTGTAAATCCAATGCTAAAATATGTGTCCTTGAAATCCCAAACACCCAATTCTTTAAAATCTTCACCCATTTCTATGAAAACATCGGTAACGGAATTACATGGTAACGGAATTACACCGGTAACGGAATTACATCGGTAGGGGACGCAACATTAATTTGACTTCAAAGTGGGTAGGAAGTTTTTGAAAGAAAGGAACTCCACCTGCTATACAGGGGGGAAAACAATATCCAACTTCTGATGAGTAAAAAACAAATTATGAATATAAAGGAAGATATCAAATGAGATAGATCCTCTCTTATGACCTTCTGTTCTTTTGCCATAAAAATAGTTGAGAAACAGTTTATCTATTAAACATATGTCAGGCATAGTTTTCACAAAGTATAAACAAACAAAATCTTGCAGTCTTTGGCAAGAAAATAAAAAATAGATCACCCAACCCCAACACCCTCCCCTTGTTGAAGTCTAAGACTGCAGGTAGTATTGATGAAGATAGTGTCCAAGATAACAGCAAGAACACTCAGAACAGAGGAAAAAGCAACAACACAGTCTATATTAGCAATGTCATCAGCAGCGGCATGGAGGACCTCAAATTGAAATGGGTGGTAGTTCAACACTGCAAAGAAAACAATGCCAAAAAATTAATTGGCCAAGTGATAGAAGCTGTGGATAGTAACATTACTGTCAAATTATTGAAGCAAACAGTACCAGAGAAGTATGGTTGGCCACATAGTAGATGACTTTGGCTTGAAATCTCATCAGTTGCTCAACTTGAGATTGGTCTAAAAAGACCAAGACTACCAGTACCACTTTGCGCCAGCAGCAGTATTGAGTATAAAGTTTCATCTCATTATCTAGTCAATCCCTTGCTTCTGCTTAAAAGCATTAAGACAATAGGCCCTTTGAAATTCTGTCAATATTATAAGAGGTCACCTGCAAATGTCCAGGATGATCCAGACACAATTGGGCTGATGACAGACTATACTTTGGCTATATTTCAAAGGGCCCATTGCCCTGTTGCCTAATATCAGAACTCAAGGGATTGACTAGATAATGAAAGGAAACCATTCAAATATTATAGCACCATACAGGAACTACACAATAGGTCTACTGGTGAATATTGTTACCGGTAGGTTTTGTCTTTTTAAGCCAAGCTCAAGTTGAGCTACTGATTTGAGAATTCGGGCCAATTACATTATTCACAGGTCTTAGATATATGTAAAAGAGCCACAAACAGACAGAATAGATATATACTCTCCTTCATATAAATGCATGTATCATGCTAACTTATTCACTGGCTTTAAAATGTAGCTTGCCAGTATTATTGCTGATGAATTAAAGTTCAGACAATAAGATTGACCTCTATCCTTGCTGGCCATTTGACTTGTCAGTATTGTAACATACTTTGTTAGTACAATTTATAAATAAGTTTAGGATTTTTAAAACTTGAAAATCTTTAATATCAAGTTGTACACATTGTGCATTACATAATATAATACAACAATTAATTGTATCCCTGATACATGTATCACATGATCTCTGACTATAAATTAATGTTCTTGTACATGCTTCTAACAATTTATTATGTCCAAATTGCATCAAGTATGTGTACATGATCAAAAAAGTGTCTTGGTAGTATTCTTCAGTAGTAGTGATTTTGATCAGATGGATGAGTTTAATTTAGAACAATTTAGTAGATGGCATACAGGTAGACATTATTTACAGGTCTAATAGCATATCATAGATACCCTCAATGAGCCACAAATGGACAGAAGAGATACACTTTCCTTCATATAATTACTCATAACATACTAATTAGTTTCCTGGCTTTTAACTTCCCAGAATTATTGGTATTAACATTCAGACAATAGGATTGAACCCTATCCGTGCTGGCCATTAAAGGGTACCACCACCCAAAAATAAAATTCTTATTATAGAAAGGTAACATCTTTAGTATTCCATTCATTCAACAAGCTCACAAAAATACGTTTTCAGAAGAAAAAAATATAATTGGAAAAAGCATCACCATTCTCAACCATGCTTTCATGCGGTCTGAATTGCGAAGACTATATGCGTGCAGAGCCAGAGCGCTCTGTGCAGAGCGAACGAATCATCCGGGATTCTATTGACGTACGCGTGAAAGCATTGGCACACTCGCAAATGCTTGGCCCGTATGGAACCAGGAAATAGCAGTGGTTCTGTAAGTGGTGGAAATTAATTGATTTGTTTATGAATTACACAACCCTTTGCAAAATGTCGGGTATCTATTTGATATCACAAAACGGTACCAAAACATATAATAATGTGTTGTCCTTTGCCTGGTGGTCCCCTTTAAACTTACCAGCATGGTTACATACTTTGTTAGTACATGTCCAATGTATAAGTCTTCCCAGGGTTTTCTGAATTATAATATCAAGTTGTACACATTGTGTATTGCATGATATACTTCAAGCAATTCATGTTACCCTTGATACATATGCATCATTTGACATCTGACTTTGATTTATTGTTCTGTTAAGCACTTGCTTCCCAATATGTTTTGTCCAAATTGCATAATATAATTATAAGGAAGTGTACATGATCAAAAAAGTGTTTTTGTAGTATATCTGTGTATGAAATACTTTGGTAGAAGTGATATTTATCCAATGGATACGTATAGTTAGAAGAATTTGTGGATAATTGACAAAGCAGTGTTACTAGTGTAATTCCGTTACCATGTTCATTAGATAGCTTTCTAGTATATAGAGAAATATGTGACCATTGATTTGAGCCAGGACTGCAGAGTTTGATAACAAGGACTATGTAAACGAAGACTGACTTGAATTTCGCAAATACAAATAGTTATTTTTTTAGAAATTTCACACTGCGTTACCAAATTAACAAATTAAGCAGGCGTATTCATATATTACTTCATAATTTGGCATAAAAGTATCTTGCATTTTGGTTTTTATAAATGTTTGAACATAAAAATAACATTTAAAAGGGATTTTAGCTTATCTGGTATTCAAAAAATTAAACTTTTTAAGGTAAATTTCAGAAGGCGTAATTCCGTTACCATTTATGTAATTCCGTTACCGCTGCCTTTTTTGGAAACATGGTCAGTTACGACCAAACAAGATGAACATAAAGGAAAAAATTAATGTTATCATGAAGTTGACACCCATAGCAATGAATTTTAAAATAAATCTACACAAAATGTCTTTTAAATTTCAGAGGAATTCATGTGAAAGTTGAAGGTGGGAAAAAAGGCCCATTCTCTGCCGTAATTCCGTTACCGACATATCATACATGCTAGCACTTTCCTCATGTATGAAATTTCCATATTTTTGTTTCTATATGACAGCAGGTATATCTCCAGAACTTATTAAAGTGTTGATAAGCCTTTAGGTCATAGGACTAATCCATATTATGAAAAAGAATGAGCAAAGTTTCTCTGAATTGTAATTCCGTTACCACGGAATTGCCCAAATATAGCCATGATTATTGAGACATGTTAAAAATCAAAATCCATTTCATACTTCTGTTACCATTTAAGCCAAACAACAAGGTACAGGAGAAGTGGGAAAGCTCCAAGTGTTTTTGGTGGAAATTGTACAACGTTAATGGATCCCTTTAATGAAAAAAGTGTTATATTAGCCCTTGTACAGTGAGCAAGTCCCTTCACAGTCCCTTGATAGGGCTCTCCTCACTCCGGTACTGGGAGCCAAATTGAGGTTCAAGGAGCCATACTTTTTTTGTGATGTCTAGGATTTGGAAAAATGTTATGGAGGTGGCAATCACACACGTAAACCCCTCACAAACAGTTCTGCAATTCAAGTTTGAGCATTGATATCCATTTTGTAATGAAATGATTGTACTCCAATTTGATATAATTGACCAGCCATTCCCCTTTTCATCGATGCCTCATTTTTATTAATGATTATGTAATTCAGTTTGATTTTGAACTTTGCCTTTGTCAGGACAAGCTGTGTTCACTGGAAGACGACATGAGGGAGTTCTACCTATCAGAGAACATGAACCTGAGTCTGGAAGACAAGCCCGCCCTCAACGGTCTCTATGCAGCAAGGATTCATGGCTTAACAATGCCTCATTTTTATTAATGATTATGTAATTCAGTTTGACTTTGAACTTTGCCTTTGTCAGGACAAGCTGTGTTCACTGGAAGACGACATGAGGGAGTTCTACCTATCAGAGAACATGAACCTGAGTCTGGAAGACAAGCCCGCCCTCAACGGTCTCTATGCAGCAAGGATTCATGGCTTAACAATGCCTCATTTTTATTAATGATTATGTAATTCAGTTTGACTTTGAACTTTGCCTTTGTCAGGACAAGCTGTGTTCACTGGAAGACGACATGAGGGAGTTCTACCTATCAGAGAACATGAACCTGAGTCTGGAAGACAAGCCCGCCCTCAACGGTCTCTATGCAGCAAGGATTCATGGCTTAACAATGCCTCATTTGTATTAATGATTATATGTAATTTAGTTTGCCTTTGAACTTTGCCTTTGCCAGGACAAGCTGTGTTCACTGGAAGACGACATGAGGGAGTTCTACCTATCAGAGAACATGAACCTGAGACTGGCAGGCAAGCCCGCCCTCAACGGTCTCTATGCAGCAAGGCTTAATGACGACTGGCTGCGAGTCAAGGTCATTGCTGTGCGGGATGAGTTATATGAGGTGAGTTATACAGTCCTCAATGACAGGCTAACAAACAGTTGTTTGAGGTCAGGGTCAATGCTCTGCAGGATGAGGTGAGTTATAATGTGTACCTCAATGACAGGCTCAATGACAACTGGTTGAGGGTCAAGGTCATTGCTGGAGTGTCGTGGTATATTGGTTCGGGCCTCGCCTTTGAATACAAGGGTCGTGGGTTCGATTCCCAGCCGCGACATGTGTGTCCTACAGCAAGACACTTTATCCACATTTGCTGCTCTCAACCCAGGTGTAGTAAATGGGTACTTGGCAGGAATTTATTCCTTGAAATGCTTGAGCGCCCCATCATGGCAGCTCGGCTAAAGCCAAGGTAATAATCAGTCTAAACGCGAAGCGTGCGGGCGAGGCTCCGTGTGCGGAACTAATATTCATACCCGAGATGCATTTTTACAAATATTGCGATAGGACGTGTCAAATAAAAATTAGCATAACTTCGCCATTTCTGAACAGATTTCGATAATCTTGGTCATGAATTAATGAGAAAAGTCAAATCTTACCTCATATCGTATTAGTTATCGACAATAAGACAGCAAAAAATGTGAAAATATGAGCTGAACATTCCCTTAATATCGTACAATTTTCTACGGTTTTGATCATCAGAAAGTACCATTAAAAAGTCTTGCATCATTCCTTTCTGCTTAGATATTCATTCGTATGGTTATATTCTTCTGAAAAATGTGCACTTTTAGACATGTTAATCCTTAGACGAGTCAAGACGTCGGATATAATGACCCCACTTCATTTTTAGAATCTACGAATTGTGTTAAAAAATTAGCTTCAATTCGCGCTTGCACCGAAGCAACCGCATTGGTCAATACGTGATCACGTGATCGGCGGTTGTCTGCTAGCGCTTCGATCGTACGTTCGATTCGCGATCGAGGCGATGGATTTATCCTTGTTCATTTCTGTCTAAAATTTGTAGAACTTAGATAATAATACATTTTATGTCATATTTCCCATATTCCCTCCTTCCTCTCCTTTCACCAATAAAATCTGACAGATTGCAATGGACATACAGCGAGTGATTGGCTCAAGTTAAGAACGCGTAGGCCCACATGATCATTTTTATGTAAGTTGATGTTTGAGAACTATCACTGATCAATATCACAAGTGTCAAAACGGAAGTCGAGGATTTAAAGACAAATCTTGGATAACTTACGTTGTTCCCATTCTTAGGGCATAGGGGTATGGGGGAATATGTGTATTTCCTAATTTGATGAATATTAGAGGTAAGTCAAAGTAAATGCTTAGGCCTCCTGATTTTGGGAAAGTATATTTGTTTCTTGCTATTTGTTTATTGTTATTGTTTACAATGTTTGGGTCAAATTATCAAATTAATTATAGTATATCCCCATCCCCACTCTCCCCCAGAAAATATGCGAAAACAAAAATAAGAAGTGAGAGTTAAGGAAATGTTGAAGAGAAGTGTGCTAACTGTCCAAAAACACACAGACACACACGCACGTATACACGCCCACACAAACACACACACATGAACAACCCCGCCGATATGATCATTGAAAGAAAGCACACGGGAAGCACCCATCAATGTTTCACTCAAACACAAACATACTAACTGGTTGGTAAATAATGTTATCGAAAACACTTAAAACCAAAAATGAAATTTTATGAATAAAAAACTTTTTATTTACAGAGTAAACTCATTATAAACAGGTTCATAGGCAAGATATCACACACAAGGATAGTGTGAAATGAATCACACTGAGGTAAGGTACATGTGTTCAGCTGCATTTTCAACATTCAAGATGAATTTTGTATGCACATACAGTAATTTCTATAAGCATGCAAATAAAGGTGAACCAGTAAGTAGTACAAAATACAACTACATGTATATACATGTACATATTTCTTAGTACATAGAAAACTTGCATACTAAAACTACTATCTTCATTTATAAAACCATGACATAATGCATAATTATGCACATAAAATGTAATGCTTAAGTGTAAATGGCCTATCGTACAATACTCCTCATTACCATGATATCTCAATATAGTGCTTGCACATCCCTTCACACATGCTGATAAAATCATCCATAATTTACAAGGAAGTGAATGTGCTTACTTTAACTTAGCACACTGTTTCAGCCACAGCATTTAAGTATGCAATACAAACAAAAACTATTTAGAGATAAATGTATCTCATACATTTATAAGCACCTTCCACCTATCAATGACTATATCTTGTCACAGTGCATGTTTACACTTGTACATTTTCATATTTGGCATGTCAAGTACAACTCCACGTTGTAAATTGACAAATCCCTCTCAGTAAAATAACTGAAAAAAAAACAGATATCTTTGGCAAAATTCATAAGCACCTTCCATGTATCAATGACTATTATCTTGTCACAGTTTCAGCTTCGAGTCAACCATGTATGTTCATACGTGTACATTTTCATATTTGGCATGGCAAGACTAAGATAAGTACAACTCCACATTGTACATCAGTGTACATCACTCATTTAAAACAAATCCCTCTCAGAATCATTCTTTCCACAACATCTCGGTCTTGCACCTATCTTTGTTTTAGTAGTACAGACTGAAATAATGTTCGAAATAAATTTAAATATCAATGTTTCACAGGGGTAAAACATAAGCCAAATAAAGGAGGTGTTGCACCATGCAACAAAACAAAGTGTGGCCCATGTAAAGTGTGCAGTGGCAATACAAATTATGTTAGATATGTTCATCTTTGTACTTTAAAGTCAGAGAGCCTAGTGGAATTATTTAAAAGTAAATGTGTTTCACTGGAGGGGAATAGTTGTATATGTAATGCATGTCATGTTAAGTTCAGGAAAAAATTTAAAAATGTATAGAGAGGCCACAGATCCTGGCCGGGGAGGGTGGGGGACTTCCATGAGAACCCTGAGCAAGTTTGTTTCGAGTTTATCTTTTGTGGATCCTACCATAGACCCAAGACGTATGAGGCTGCGTTAAGCCCGGCGCAGACAGAGCCGACTCGACCCGATCCGACTACAATGGAATGGATATGTGTTGTTATCACTGATAATAAAATGCAACATATACATAAGGGATATTCTTTTGTTACGTTTTAAGTACCCTTGAGATGAAGTATCAGCAATAAAAAGAAAATCCTCACCAAACGAAGGCACTGCCATTCGTGCTTCAGCTATCTCTTCCCTACTTCCTGTTAACGGACAAACGAAATTCCAAAGTACTGGGTTAAATAGAGTGTCAACTGAATTAATATCAAATGGCAGTAGAGACATGGGGTCTTTAGAATATGTTTCACACATGTTTTTCCCCTGTGAACGAAGCATAGTATTAACTGCACATGCTGTGTCACACAGACTTGAAAGAGATTCACTCTCATTTAAAGAATGTGCAGGTGACAACAATGTCTCATCAGAGGAAGAACATTCATCATTACATTTACTGTTTAGAGAAAATATTTCAGCTTTTGATTTATGCCATGCTTCTATAATGTCTTCTTTTGATAAGTCTGAGACATAAAACAAATCTCCTCTGTTAGACCCAGATTTACTAATTGAGAGTTTACTTCTTATAATATCCATGATTCTGATTCTAAGCCATGGTTTTGACCTTTTTGATCTATCATATAGTGATACATTACTATGACACACATTTCTTAGGACTTTAGTATATAATTCATATGCAGCTGTCATTAAAAATTCTTTATATACGCCTGAAAAAAGCAGGAAGAAGCACAGGATTAATTGTTTCCTCTCGGAATACATGATGTGCGCTCTTACATCAGAAGTGGAATCCTGTTGCAGTTTAGACGACTTTAATAATGCATTCCATCTTAATTGTTTGTCAGTACCCAATATCATATCTCTGTGCAGGAAACACAGGGCAGAGCTTTCAAATTTTAAAACAACTGAACTTTGTATTACATGTTGCATATGTAGCCTTAAAGTTACAGTTAAAGAAAGGAAATATTCATCAAAAATCCTCTCAGATGAAGGAGTAAGCAAGTTGAAAGACATCAAGGCAGAGTTTGCTGTTGATGGAGATGCGTTTTTTGTGCTCAAGATGTTATCGTTATTCTGTTCACATTGTTAAGAAAACAAGTTTTAGTGATCTAGATTTGTGTGTTCAAGACTTGATGAACCGTGCAGATAAAGTAGAAGATCCTATAACAGCAAATGATAAAGCTTGGGCTTTAACACTAAAAGACCTTATTAGTATATGTAAGCAAGAGCATGATTCTGAATGAATGGCTTGTGGTGAAACCGATTCCAAAACAATGGCAGGGTCTGGAGCTGGTGGGGGACGTGTACCATGGTCTACAGTGTCGGGAGCTGGTGGAGGACGTGTACCGTGGTCTGCAGGGTCGGGAGCTGGTGGAGGACGTGTACCATGGTCTGCAAGGTCGGGAGCTGGTGGAGGACGTGTACCATGGTCTACAGGGTCGGGAGCTGGTGGAGGACGTGTACCATGGTCTGCAGGGTCGGGAGCTGGTGGAGGATGTGTACCATGGTCTGCAGGGTCGGGAGCTGGTGGAGGACGTGTACCATGGTCTGCAGGGTCGGGAGTTGGTGGAGGACGTGTACAATGGTCTACAGGGTCGGGAGCTGGTGAAGGACGTGTACCATGGTCTGCAGGATCGGGAGCTGGTGGAGGACGTGTACCATGGACTGGAGCTAGCTGGTTGTGCACGGGATCACAACATGGTCTTTGTGTAATGTCTGTAAACACTGGAGAGTTCCACCCGGGTGTAAGGATAGCTCGATAGTTTGTCACTGGCAGGATATGTAGGAAGTTCCGTTTCACCTGGGAGCAGAGAGAAAAATACGGAAAACAAAAATATAAGATTAAAATCAAACCTGAATTTTAAAAAAATTAAGTTTAAAATCAAATCAGAATTCATGTGTTTTAATTAAGAACAGTTGTATTTTACAAGCTACATAATCACAGATAAATAGTTCTGGATAACTTCATAGCATTTAAATACCATATTTAGAAGGTTACAGGTCACCTATCTACAGTGGCCACTTTCCATGCTTCCCCTGGGTAGTCACTATACACAGGTTTGACTCTATTTGTTTAGGAATTTCTATTCAGAAAAATTTACCATATAAACAGTATAACTGCAACTTCAGTACATGTACTGACTCGATTATAAGTTTATCAAATGTAATAAAACAGTGCGCACACACCCTACGCACCCCCCTGGCTACGGGGCTGTAATATATAACATTAGTTAAACATGTTATTGCAGTACTGCGGTACTCATAGTGCATTTACTCCGGTAAATTGGACACTTTCGCAGTACAAGTACTGTGGTACAAGTACCGTGGTACAAGTACCGCGGTACTAATGCAGTAATAACATAGGTACTTCAAGTATGTACTCCGAGTACTGCATTACAGTACTGTGGTACTGCAGTTCTTGCATTACTTTTTTTTACATGAGAGTTATTTTAACAAAAACATATTTTGAGGCAAGACATATTTTTTGGGCAAACAGAAATATATGTACCTTCTTTCGCCGCCTCTTCCGTAGGGTCTTTTTCCTCCTCTGCCTCCTTCTCCTGGCAGCCTTCCTCCTCCGCACATATGGCGATGGTTGCTGAATTGGCTGAAGTTGCTGTAGAGATGATGCGACACATCTTGACTTGATGGCCACATAAGGTATAATCTTAAAACTTGGCACATCAGGCACATAACTTTGGGGCTGAAGGAGCAAGAACAGACTGCCATGGTGTTTTTTTCTTTCTTGGCTTCGGCGGGAGAGGTTGTGGTGTTTGTTGACGGCGACGATTTCCATACTTTTCACGCCTGCAATAAACTACCAAGTCCAAATCTGTCTCCTTCCACTGTCCTGACTGAACCGACTCCTGATGCCTTTTTTTTTGGAGGGCAAATGGGTGGTATTTGCCATCGTGGATGTGGAACAATAACGCGTGTAGCAGGAAAAAATAAATTGTTCACAAAAGAAGATATACTGTCCGCAATAACACTCTTGCCAGCACTTGTCAAATGTAACCCGTCTCTCTGGTAATGAAAGGAGTGTTGCAAAAATGGACCAGTTCCATCAAATATATTACATCTCCCGAAGGAAGTGGAGAGTTGGTGCAGTTTTAAATTGTAATATAAAGATTTAGTGTGAAGATCCTCACTGTCCCAGCGGGGTAAAATAAAACTGAATGTTATATGTGCAGCTGGAAAACGTTCTCTCGTAATTAAGTACAGATGGCGATATAAAAGTTTATCTTGATGCCATACACCCTTATTTAAATTGTTTGTTCCAATATGGAGAAGAACTAGTCCAGTGTCACTGTCTGTTGTATAATTATAGCGTATATGATCATATAATTTATTTAAAGTTGCTCCAGGCAGAAAATCAACGGTCCAGGAAAAAAAGCAGTTGGTAGCTTGCAGTTGGTCTTGAAGCCCACGGAAAATGGAGTCACTGAACACAGCTACCTTGATGTTATTGGCTGGGGCAAGCCTGCAATTAAAAAAGAAAGAAAATAAATTAGCATGAAGCACAGAAATTACTAAATACTTTTAGTAATGAAAATCCCCTTATCAGTCCCATCTCTGTTGGCACCATTTCGTTAGAACCATGGTTCTCTTTCGATTTCTGTGATCAGAGAGGGGAAATGGAAAGTGCTTTAAGATGTAAACAGGCTGATCCTGATGGTGGTTTATTTTTTATTTTTTGAACGCACGTACAATAAACCTAACTGGGGCTAGTGCACGTGCAACTGATCAAGCCCCATAGTTCTAATGGTGCATTGATCCATTACCCAGGACACATGCTTCAAAATTTAAACTAGCTAAATTAGCATTCTTTGCCCAGACTGCCCACCATGCACCATCTTCTCCCTCCGCTATTTTGGAGATCAGCGATCCCAAGGGTCGCACATTTACATCAGTTCTGCATACTATGGTGTGAAATTGAGAGTTACAGCAGTATTTTAGTATACATTGATTACTCTATGTGTGGTGATGTGGCTCTCCAATGCTTTACTTCGATGAAAATCAACTTAATATAAATATAATCAGGGAATAATTTTCCTGGTATCGCATCGCCATTTGCTATGCATTTTTGCATGACTGCTATACAAAACATCTTTTGTGTAGCAGTTTTCTTCCATAGAAATGTACAGAATTTCATTTGAAATATTTATCCATCGGCTGAAATTGCTAATCAAATTTGAGGAAAATTATTCCCCGATATAAACATGACAAAATTAAGAATGGATGCTCTCTGTAACATTTACAACTAATACACAGATATGATGTGGGCATGGTGGGCGAGTACTTGCTAGTATTTACTAGTATTAGTAAATAATATTCAATGATTACAATTCAATTTACATAATTCATAAACACAAAATTGCACTGAAATCTGAATCATGATTATTCACTGAATGATCAGGATCATGGATGATTATGAGTCTTCTAAATTGGGACATTTCCCTGGGCCTGGCCTAGTAATTTTAAGAATCAGTTAAAATAAGATTAAACCTAATAGTAACATTCTAATCGCTATGGATAGTAAGAATCATAGACATACAAATTATAGTATACAGTAATACTAGGCAGTCCCAACATAAATTGAAGCATATGGGACTACACAAGAACAATGCCACTGTGAATCGTTTCTTTTGTTGGCGCGCCATTCTCGTACATCGCGCGAAAAGATCGAGTCGATTAAAGCAAAATTGTGCCTACTTCCGGTAAACATTCAAGATTTTGTTGTTTTTAATGTGACATTTATTACATGAAAAGCATCGTGCATCAAAACGAATTTGGGTTGTACGTAATACCAACAATTCAAACTATCATTATTCGGAGAAAATTTTACAAAGTAAGTTTTAGACGGGTCAAGACGTCGCAAAATCTGACAATATGACAAAAGTATTAACCAGAAAGAGACAAAATGTTTCCGATTTTCATCTCAATATTTCAAACCCAAGATGACAGCCAAAATTGGCAAATTATGCATCAAAATAAAGAGAAAGAATCATGTTTGTACGTACCCAACCATTGCTGCTTGCACGATGCATGACGTAGGTACCTGATGAAAGTTTGTTGACCTGTCTCAAAAATCTTGAGAAGTCTCGTAACATCCCAATGCCCGATTTCCGACTGACAGCCTAATCTCGAGTTCCGCGAGATTCGCCGGTTTCACCTCATTACGCACGCTTCGCGTTTAGACTGTAATGCTCTGAGCGCTTTGGGACTTCGGTTGTAAAGCGCTATATAAAAATGGATATTATTATTATTATTGCTTTTTTTTATTGCTCATTCTCGCGATATCTCAAGAACCGGTTGACGGATCAATTTCAAACTTGGTATGAGTGAACATATTGGGGTGACAATGATCTGAATAGATTTTGGGGTTCATGAGGTCAAAGGTCAAGGTCACAGGACTCAATATATATGCAAAAATGCCTCGTTCTCGCAATATCTCAAGAACCGGTTGTCTGATCAATTTCAAACTTGGTATGAGTGTACATATTGGGGTGACAATGATCTGATTAGATTTTAGGGTTCATGAGGTCAAAGGTCAAGGTCACAGGACTCAAGTTATGTGCAGAAATGCCTCATTCTCACGATGTCGTGAATGGTTACACAATTGCACTAATTTTAAGAGAAATTCTATGATTAATATCTTATTAAATTTTGCTCAACATACACCTTTTATCAGTAGTTAACCTTATTTTATCTTCTTTCACAGGCTGGCTGTTTCCTGGTGGATCATGGTGATATTGAGTCCGTTCCTTTTGATGACCTCAGAGCGCTCAACCAGAACTTCTTCCAGCTGGCCTTCCAGGTAACAAAAATCTGTTTACCCTCTGATAGCTGTGTGTGTATTGTGTGATAAGTCAATATGTTGCTGTGGGTTTTTCTTTATATTTGGGTGCAATTCTATTGATAAACAGATATTTCCGCATTATTCCCAATAATGAAAATAATCAATATTTTATGGCCCACTGTCGTCTGCTTTCAATGCCAACAGGAGGCGGCCATTTTTTCAACTTCTCGCGGTGAAATGACGTGTCAGGCGGAGAACACAATAGCGGGTTACGATAATGCTATTGTGTTCTCCGCCTGCCACGTCATTTCACCGCGAGTAGTTGAAGAAATGGCCGCCTCCTATGGGCATTGAAAGCAGACGACAGTGGTCCATAAAATATTGATTATTTTTGTAATCGGGAATATTCATGAGGAAATAAGTGACTAGCAATGATAGTAGTTATGCTCTCATCACATCCAGTAAGTCAAAAGGATAAGGGTTAATTCCCCTTTAAGTATTGTCCGAGATATGACCATCCGAATAAATAAATTTAAATAGAAAATCAGTGTTAATCGGATAGGCATATCTCGGCCAATACTAAACATATTCAATTGATTTTCAACATTTGGACATTATTTTTGTTGCTCTTTTGGAAAATGAAGTTCAAATTTGGAAAATTATTCTAAAAATAGGTTTTTGATAAAGTCACACTTCACCACTCTATATGTGTTATGTTTGTTTGCTGCCCTCTGTAGGCAATCCCCTGCAAGCTGCATGGTCTGGAGTCGAAGGCAGCGAGTGAGACGGCTACAACCAGGTTCTGTAACGTGGCGCTAGCTCAGACGAGGATGGCTGAGGTCATGGCCAGGTAAGACATATAAGCACCCTTTTAATGGGATTGCTATGTTTTTGTGTGCAGGTGATAGAGGTGATTTAGCTCAGTTGTGAGAATGTCTGACTAATGCCCGGCGCAGACAGAGCCGACTCGACTGGTTGTCATTCCGATCGGCTCAGTTTTCAGTGCCTCGCGACACACATTTTGCCAGTCGAGAGACAGTCGGATGCCAGTTGGGGCCGATTCAACACGATAAATCTGCTCCGACCGACCGGGCCCAACTCTAGCCTGATTAAAACCAGTCGGATCGGGTCGAGCCGGCTCTGTCTGCGCCGGGCTTAAGGCCCTTGCGTAAGCAGTTAGGGTCAAACCAGTGGACATAGAATATCTTGCCTTACATGAAATTCAAGCTAACTCATGTTATGTGTTAAAGGGGACCACCACTCTAATGAAAATTATATTATATGTTGTGGTATCAGTGTTTGATATTAAATAGATGTAAAACACTTTGTAAAGGGTTGTGTAATTCATAAACAATACAATTAATCACCAACACTTACGGAACCGTCAGGGCCTCATTTTTCCGTATGCCCCAATTGTCTGCGAGTGCGCCAACTCTATTCACGCATATGTTCAGACACAATAGAGTCACAAAGACAAGTACGTTCTATGCAATAGCCATAGTCTTTGTATGCAGACCCATGAACACTTATGCATGTATGTATGGTGATGAGTTTTCAAATTATTTAATTTTTATAACTGGAAGCCAATTTTTCTGTACTTGTAGGTGGAATGAACTACAAAAATTAATTATCCTTCATTTATAATAATATTATATTTGGGTGGTGGTTTCCTTTGACCTTTCCTCTGAATTACATCTGAATCATACAAACAGAAATCCGTTTCAACAACATTTCTTTTTAACTGAATCTTTCTTTCTTGTTGTTTCTTCCCCCACTACAGAGAAAGCAGGCTTTCACTCACTCTGTACAGAGATTCTCTCAACATCAACTACCTTTGTGCGATGGGAGAGCTGTTATGAGACACAACTACCTTTCTGCAATGGGAGAGCTGTTATGAGTGTGCGACGGGAGATCTTCTTTGAGACATTAAACTACCTCTGTGCGATGGAGACACAACTACCTTTGTGCGACGGGAGAGCTGTTATGAAAGTCACTCTTATGTGTCTTTGTGCATCAGAGGGAATGACTAGAGCCCTGTTTGTGCGTGAAACACCGTATCATCATTGAACATTCTCTTCTGAGAGAAACAGGAAAGTTATGTCATAAAAACGCTAAGTGATGTAGTAAGAGCTGCAATGGATTATGTACAGCAGTCTATATTATCAGTACAAACTTTGAGTAAGTTACCATATCTTGCATTTAGGTAGCGTATTGCTCTTTATGATAAAGGCTTGACATTGCTCATGGACTTTTTCTCGACTCTTCTGGTATAATGATGTCATATAAATGCACATCTGCATGACCACGCATAGCCAATAAGAGAGATGCAGCTTGATGCATTGAATACAATCTGGATATATTCTTCTTGGACCCCATATCTCAGGCAAAGTCTGCTGCCTGCTTGACCTTTGACCTCGGAGAGCACACATCTAGAGCATTCTCCTTTTTGTGGAAGGAGAAGTTGCTTCAAAGACAGCAAGAAACCGAATCGAACAGTTGATATGACATTTTGTCATTGTAATGTTTGATGAGCGACAGTGATGATACCCAAACCTAGACTTGGGTAATTCATAGAAGGCTTGACAGACCTGTGCCCTATTTCATAAAACACTTGCAACTGTTGTAAGTGTCCAATTATTGTAACTATTAGATCAACAGCCAATCAGCATTGAGCATTCCAGCTGTTGCCATGGTAGTTACAATAATTGGACACTTACAACAATTGCATGAAACGGGGCACAGTAGTCTCGAGGTGATGCAATAAATGCTGCATTTATGTATGACAAAACTTCCCAGGAGTACACATCATGTTGTTAGCTAGAATGTTGCAGATTTTGCAGAAAAATATTTGGCAAGCAATTAGACACCGATCATTCATCTATTGACGCATGCATTGTGCAGTTCTAACACAACCTATATGAAAACTGATGGTCCGACAGTTGTATGATTAAAGACAGGATACTAACGCTGTCTGTCAACAGAAAGTAAAACACAACTTATTGAGTCATTGTGGATTTCAGTGGGTGTTATATTAAGTATCTGTGTTTTGAATGACGATGTTCTTTTACATAAGCCACATGAAATAGAATAATCACCCTTGTGCAACAACAAACAACTCTTAGTAATGATGGTATATTTTTCGTTGGATCTGACTCGACAGACACGAGTTTAGTTTGTTTTTGTCCTTTCTCTGACAGTACACGAGGGACGCCCTTTACACCCTTTCCCACAAAGTGATAGAAGTGAGATCAATTAATCGTATGAAGAATGAGTTTTAGAGAGCTTTCAATAACATGTTTAAAGGGGTAGTTAAGTTTTGGTATAGAGGGCGGTGCACAAACATTTTTGTTGGTGAGATAATGAAAAACTGAGTGTAAAATTTAAATGAGCATACAATTTGAATGGCAGAATAAACTTTATTTTGTCAAAATCGGTTCAGAAACGGCTGAAGTATCAAATACATCTAATCGTAATAAATCTGGGGCCCAGATATATTCAATGATTTAAACAAAAATATAAAACATGCTTACACTTTTCCAAAAATGTTCAAAAGAGGTTTTAAAATAGTTTTTGATGATCTCTCTATTTAATTATTATTTCAACAAAACATCACATGCATAATTTTGTATGAACAATGGTTGAAACCAATGATTTTTTAAAGAGCGCCCTTTTGTGTTTTAATGGCTCTTTTTAAATAACAGGCTTTTTACTTAGTCCTTTGTAATTTTTTTGGAGTTATAAGTTCTATTAGTTTGTAATGTTATTGTGCAGGTGTTGGTTACTAAAGCTCAGCCTCACCAAAACTGTACTACCCCTTTAACGGCTTGAAAGCTTTTGCATGTGCAGGAAATTCTTGTGCACAATTGCATTATTCATTTTTAGCCACATCACATGTTTTTTTTTACATAGCGATCTATTTGTTTGGTTTTACTTTACCCTCTGTTTAATTTTAAAAGTAAGTTTCCTTTGTTTGACATAGAATTATGACAAGTCTTTTTATTATGTAAGTTTGATACATACTACAGTACCCCTTTATTAATGTGCTATTTTTAAACATGCAACCTGTGAGTCTCTTTCAATGATAACCCTTGTATTCACTCTTTTCTAGAATGTTCCATCTCAAAGTTGGCTTGTAAACTGACCATCATTTGTTCAGAATGTTTTAATCGAGTGTTCTGAAGCCATCACTACTATTGACTTGATGTGTGGTATTACTCATGTATAAATCTCATCATATGAAAGCCATGAACGGTTTAAAGGTTTGCATGTGAGTGAATTTTTATTCTGTTATTCAAATAAGTGATGTAACATGATTGGCTCTCTCCGTGGTTATTATCCAGCTGAAATAACTATATGAAACATGCAGTTTTGGTCAAGTTGATGCATAGTTGTTATCCCAAATATGAAGTTCACAAGTATTTACAGAACAAAATATTTGGAAGTCTAGATATAGTTTTAATAGTACAACATATTACCTTATATGCACATTATTTATTAACCATTAATCATTTTAGGCTTTCAGTCCATATTTCAATGCAATTTTATTGATACCTTAAAGGGATTTAGTAACATTGTCCAAATCCTCAAATCTCATACCTTGTCATATTCATATCAACAATAAAAGCACGGGACAGGTTTCAGTTTTTCAAATTTCCATTTCCTTCAAAAGATATTTACGATTGAAGTGTTCAAATGTTAAATTGTCTACGGGATAATTTAAGCCGTGTACAACCTAAGTACAATGAGTTAGTGAATATCACTTTGCATTTTTTTCTAATTTCTCGGCCAAAAAACATCTAATTAACGTGACATTTTCACACATTACTTTGTGGACATATCAGATCACACCAATACACATTTTTTTTATCAATCATCACTCTTTGCACTTGTCAACAAAGTTACTAGATCCCTTTAACAAGTACAAGGGGTATGGCATAGATATACTGTACATATAAAGTATATGTGTACTTCATTGTTTCTCATGTTTCTGATAAATAAGAGCTATATCTCAAGTGATAGTTAATCTCTCCCTATTTTTGTTGACTGTCTAATTGTTTACCTTGCTGTTCCTGTAATCTCAATAATAAGTGAAATGCATCAAAGTAACATGCACTTTTATACAGTTGTTAACTGGTGGTGGAGGGAAAAGCACGGAATGTTCCACTCCCGAGGGATTTTAGATGCTATTGAGGGAAGAGTAAATTAGTCCCGAGACGTAGTCGAGGGACTTATTTTCTTCACGAAATAGCATTTTAAATCCCGAGGGGAACATTCCATGATTTTTCCAGACAGCAAAGTTAACAACTGTTTTATCATCTGATTACCATGTAACAGTGCCATGTAATATCCAAAAATAATATTACATGGCAGCTCATGTACTGTATTTACTAAGTCAGGTGATAAACATTTCTATGCACAGTTTCCGTTCTGTGTGCCAGTCTATAGACCAGGGCCCCGTTGCAGAAAGAGATACAATTGATTGTAAAGTTGCAATTAATTGCAAGTCGGATCATGTGACTAAATGCGCAAGTCTGATTGGTTGAAACACGCAAATTTTCTGACGGAACTATTAATTGCAACTTCCAATCGATTCTTTCTCTTTCTGCAACGGGGGCCCAGTACTTGTAGAATAAACAAATAAGCAATACTTTGCATTGTATGTTATAGCCCATTGCATTTTTACTTAAGATCCTTTCTTTTTTTCTCTCTTTTAGGGTTGTATTATTTTTTTCTTGCCAAATCATAGTTTTAAGTATATATGCATGTATGTTACGGGCCTTAGTTCAGCTTTAGAAGAGATATTGCAGTGGTAATAGAGACAGGATTGAAGGGGAATTCCATTACTAGTATATAAAAGTGACGTTTGCTATGAAATATTGTGAAATTGCGGAATCATGAGCAAAAGTCTTAGCAGATATGGGAGAGCATACAAAAGGGTAAGCACTTTTCGGGCTCCCATTCTCTTTGATTAGCATCCTAACCCTAACCAATAAATCTAACTTATAGCCACTAAATCTGACCTATAGCCACTAAATCTGACCTATAGCCACTAATCTGACCTATAGCCACCACATTAGGGTTAAGGTTAGGGTTTAGGGTTAATGTTAGGATGCTAATCAAAGAGAATGGGAGCCCGAAGTGCTTACCATACAACAGTTGACAGTCTGAACTTTGTTGGGTGTATGGTTTGTAATTACTTTCATTTGTGAGCTGCAGCTGACCTTGGGATGTGTGCATGAAATACGAGTTGCATGTAAATGATGTAACGATTTCAACATTATCGTTCATTTATACATGATGTTTAAATCAGCAAACATCTCTGGTTTCTCGTCCGATTCTGATTTATTTTTGGCTGATCTTCCTCTTATCCTTCACATTCGGATAAACAATGGGTGATTTCAAGTATGGTGTTTGGGGCTGGTGTTAGTGTTTAGGTTAGTGTTAGGCACCATATGTGACCTTGCACCACAAAACGACCGTTATGTCGCTGTGGTAGTTTTTCTTTTATTAGCTAAAATAGTCAAATTTTGTTCAAAATTTGAGATTTAGGATTTTGGTATTTCCTGAATAAGCATATCTTAATCTAGCTTCTGTAATATTTTGAGCATCGGAAATCATGTTTGAATATTATTTTTTCATCCAATAAATGTGACCTTATTACAGCGCTTTAATGGAAACTGAACTTTTAAATGGCCCGTTTCTCCCTTATTTTAAAAATGCTTCAGCCATATTCCAAATCTTTGGGGTTCATTTTGAGAGGGTTTGCTTAGTTCAAATATTACAAATTATGTACCATTTTAAAGGTAATGACTTCTATTTTAATATTTTATGAAAAGCAGCAAAATCAGTTTCCCGACTTATTGGTCGTTTTGTGGTGTAAGGTCACATATTTGAGATGACTTCGTGTTAGGATGGTGTACAGTGACATTGGGGGATTTCAAATATGGTGCCTAAGGCCGGTGTTCCCAGCCCCAAACACCATACTTGAAATCACCCAATAACTAAGCCTGGCCTGGAATTCCCCTGTAAATCCCAGCTACTCCGCTAAACCACACAATATAGTACTATAATTTGTGTTTATACGTGGGAATGTTTTTACCAGTATGAGTGCAGAGAATCATCCTGATTGATCTGATTTGCAGTGTAGCCTATGGCAACGATGACTATACATGTATTCAAGACAAAATGCAAAAGACATTGATTGATGGGAGTTCATTAGACGTAGGTTGAATAAGTTCTGGGGGGTGTTTCACAAAGATCCTAAGTTGAACTTAACTCGTAAGTTGGACTGAACTATTATGGAAAGCCATTTGTAGCCTTGGAATACAATAATATTCCAAAGCAAAACAACAAGAATTTAAGACTTGTCATAAATGTTGCATCAAAAAACATGAAATTTCCTTGATAATAGAAAATAGTATCATACTTTGAATCAACATTTGATGCCTTTTAAAATAAATCACATTTTTTTCAAAGGAACAAACGGCTTTCCATACAGAACTAAAGTTCAAATTTGAGATAAGTGCAACCTACGATCTTTGAGAAACACCCCCCTGGTTTGGTGCACAGTTGCAAATGAAAGTAAACCATAATACTTTATACAGGCCAATTCATGTGTTATGGGTCAATAAGCAGTCATAAATATCCTTTGATATTTCTTATCTTGTGAATTAAACATTCAAGTAAACTAAAGTACATTCTGTCTCTTATATTTAGCTGAGTTATTGTTCACTCTTCTGTTGTGTACTGAATGCGAATGGAATTGTATTGATTACAACATCAACATACTGTATACAATACTCAACATACTGTATATGTACAACACTCAACATTTACGCAGTCAAGACATTTTCTAGGTGTTGAGAAGTCAAATTAGGCCGTTATCTAGAACTTTAGTTATATCCTGAGACTGTAAAGATAACAGCAGGGATCAAGTATCAAGTAGCATAGTTTTCCTGGATATAAGGCAAACTTATTTAGGATAGAATTCCTACTGTGTACAGAAAGCAGTGAGTTAGCAAATACCATTTTGCATTTTTGCTCATTACACATATGTTTTCATTTACCACAGAATTTTCACACATCAATCAAGGGACATACATGTATCAGATCACGAAAATTCCCAATTTATTAACCATTCATCAATTTGTGCACACGTCAACTATGTTCCCAGATCTAATTTTACTAAGACATGTTACACATTACTGCGTTTAATATTTCCACTACAACGTTCAGAGCTCTAGATCGGGCAAAACTTTGCATCTCCTGGATACAGTGGCCTAGCATGGTTCGGCTGATTGGGGGGGGGGGGGGGGGGGGGGTGGAGCACAAACATGATGGGGGACACACTTATATGGCACATGTTATGTATTTCTTTATTTTTTGAAAAATGTTCCCCTTATGTTTTGTATTGTTTCCCTTCAAAAAGTTTGGTTACTTAAATGTGATCGAACATAACACTCTTGATATAAAATTGTGTTGACCCCCCCCCCCCCCCCCCCAGGGATTTTGAAAATTGTCATATTTTGACAAAAAGCATGTTATATTCTAGACTGTAAAATCAGTCTCTATTCCTCCGGTTGTTCCACTGACCGCGCTTAGGTCACACATTTATGAACGAACCACCCGACACAAGAGTCCGTTATTTATGACAAGGCCTAGTCATATTCAATAACTCTAAATCAATCAATAACTTGAAATCATGCTTAATAACCTACCTGATGAAACTACCATAGATGCCTGGCGTTATTAATATTATTTTGTGATTACTTTTTATGTTTATGAGTATTACTTATTTTGTGGGGGGGGGGGGGGGGGGTGGGGGGGGGGATATATCCCCCCACAAACAAAACGCCCCCACACTTTTTTTTAAATCTTTATAAAATACATAATAATGATAATGATGATAATAACAACAATAATAACCCTACTTCTAAACTGATATTTTAAACACCAATTCCAAAATTGTCTCCACGTGGCAGGGGGTTCCATACCCCCAACATTAGAATAGATGTTCATGGACGGTGTGTGTGTGTATATAATGTATATATATAATGTATATAATGTATATAATCAAATCACCTCATTACAGAATTCATGCATTTATTATAAAGATTGATCATAACTATACTATTTACTATTTACTATTGATATTACCAGGTGTCTTTACAATTCCAAATAATGATAATTTGTTCAAGAAATATTAGTGTTACCTAAATATGTATATATGTATCGTCAAATTAAACTAAGCAATATACATAAATAACAGTTGATAGAAAGGAATTGTTCACTTGTAACTTACAATTAACAGCATCTTTCAACCAGAAATAATAAATGGGCTTTGTTACACGAGCCTAATACACATTAATATCCATTAAATGCTCGACACTGTTTACTTGAATACATGGTTTAACAAGTATATCACAAAGATATCAGTAGTGTCAAAATCACGTTAACTCTAAATTAACTGCCACACCCTTTTAATCTTACACAGAAGTATTAACCTTTGCTACACCTTTTCTCATAACTGAATGGAACAGTTTAACATGTTAATTTTAGTTGGATATGTAGCGATTCATTATTTGGAGTTACACATCCGTAGCTCGGTTTACAAACTCCACCAAAAAAACAAGGAAAATCATTATCTCTTTTATGTTTCCGCATTTCCTCTCCATGCGTCTCATCATACCGCATCCGCAATGACATCCCTTTTTGTTATGGAACTCCTCCGGAAACTTTTCCCTACTCCGACAAGATTGGGAAAACAAAAATTTCGCGCCACACGATGTCGTTGCCGCCGGTAGGCACTTTTGAGCCAACAGTAGCGTGAGGGCCAGTGCTAGGCTGGGCGTTCATGAATAATCATAGGATAGGGTAATGACATCACGATACGTCATTTCAGACTTTAGTGAAAACTCTGCATGACATTTACTAAATGAACCGCTACTCACCATCTTTTATGGCAAAAGAAAAGAAGTGTCACAAGAGAGGATTCGAACCCACGACACCAAGTGTTGATGTCCGCAGCCTGAGCACTTGGCAGCGTGACCACAAGGCCACGTCAACGGCTGATGATCGGTGTTGGCTTCATTGTAACTATAAGCCCTCAAATTCACCGAACCCTAATCCTAGTTATGAATATTCATGATGCAGATGACGTACCGTGACGTCATGACCTTATACGCCTGGCCCTCACGCTACTGCTGGCTCAAAAGTAACTACCGTCGTGGCCCTATGACCGTGGGTGAACCGACCATTCACAGGACTGTTACCGTGAACATGATTTCACTGTCCAATCAGAGTTAAGGATTACCACGTGAATTTACTACGATTTAGGGACATCTCTTCATCCCCCATCTCATCTCATCTCTCGATCATTCTTGTCACCACCACCGAACCATTCAGATATAATTATACAAACTCACTCTCCAGCGGAAACAACGACTTTCTCGTTTCATCCTGGGATATTCTGGAACTATATAATTTTATATTTACTACTTTAATACACGATACCTTTTTGAAAGGAAGTTAATCGTGTAACTTTTAGTTAGTTCGTTCTACCCTTTTCTTGTGAATATATTGTATATACAGGCGCGCCGGAAGCAGTTTTGGATTGGGGGGGGGGGGGGGGGGCAAAAACCTAAGGGGGCTCACGATTTTGTTGTGTAGGGGCTCATGCCACACTCACAGGGTTGCCAGAGGTGAGAGTGAGACATTACGAGGGAGCGAAGCGACCAAGCCCGAGGGAGCGAAGTGACTGAGCGGGGGGAGGGTGTGGGAGGGGGGTGTCCCCCCTCCCACGGTAGAGAGCTTTTGCATTTTTTGACTTGAACTTGTGCAATCTGGTGCATACCTAGATAGGAAATTCGGGCTTAAGATTAACTGTATCTGAGAAAGCGTGTTACGATTTGATCGACCAGAAATGTTAAATATATTTTTCACGAAGAAAACAAATAATTGACATACTAATACATATGGCACATTATGTATGATCCAACAACATAGCCTACAGCCAAGAATGAGTCCCGAGGGAGCGAAGCGACCGAGGGAGCGAAGTGACTGAGCGGGGGGAGGGTGTGGGAGGGGGGTGTCCCCCCTCCAACGGTAGGGAGCTTTTGCATTTTTTGACTTGAACTTGTGCAATCTGGTGCATACCTAGATAGGAAATTCGGGCTTAAGATTAACTGTATCTGAGAAAGCGTGTTACGATTTGATCGACCAGAAATGTTAAATATATTTTTCACGAAGAAAACAAATAATTGACATACTAATACATATGGCACATTATGTATGATCCAACAACATAGCCTACAGCCAAGAATGAGTCCCGAGGGAGCGAAGCGACCGAGGGCTGGGCCAGAGTCAGAGGGGGAGGGCTTGGGAGGGGGTATCCCCATCCCACGGGGAAGATTTTGCATTTATATACTTGAAATGATGCAATTTGATGCACGTCACACGAGAAGCCAGAGCAATGCCAACCTACATGGGAACCACGTGGCCCAGTACAGAAAAAAGTATTCACCCCAGACTATACGCAAGTTACACAACAAACTGAGATAATCTGTTTGCGCGCGAAGCGAAAACTTAAAATGGACGTATACATTTGGTTTTTGAAGTCTTAGCTTACAATTTATATATTTATTTTGCATTTATTTTTTATTTTTATTTTTTAAAAATTTTATTTATTATTATTATTATTTGTTTTTTGTTTTTTGGGGAGGGCTTTTTTTTTTTTTTTTTTTGGGGGGGGGGGGGGGGGGGCAAAAACGAGTTTTGCCCCCCCACTTTGCTTTACTTTGCTTTTGCCAAAAAAGTTTATTTCTCTGCGCTACAGCGTATAGCAGAGAAATTATGTTTGTAACAGGCAGGTCGTTAAAACGACAGCTTTGTATGGAAGCCAGTGGAGCGAATCCGTTGATTCGCGCGGGCTTTTTTGAATAGGTTCGGTATGTGGCCGAGGAGGGTGACATAGTCATGTATTGGAAGGGGTAGTCATTCTATGTTTGTCAGTCAGATCGTTAACACATACTGCGCAGCGTATAGCTAGTTCTCTTTTTTTTTAGGGCGTTGTCATCGAGCTACAATGGATGCCTCGGGCGTTTTAAATACCGTCAAGGAACAAGTTCAGGCGTCCCATTTTCTCGCTGTTGGAAGAGCTGGATGAGCTCGTCATAAGTTAAGTGCATTTCAATTCAGTTACGAATCGTATTTAATTGTTAAAATTGAGTAGATAATATGCGGTTCTATGCCTTTAGAGAGAAAGAGATTCGGTAGTAGCATAAATTTGGTTTGAAATATACACTATGTTATTCGAAGTGAGGGTTGCTGTGTGAGTTTCGGCTAAGGGCTTTTTGTCCAAAAGTACATGAATATTTTGTTATTCTTAATTTATTTCACTTGTGATTCTACGTTTTTTGTGATATTAATGCACTGTTATACCTATTTACCGGTTTTTTAGGAACCTCGTACTTGGAGCACAAGCAGAAGCTAATGAAGATCGCAGATCAGTCACCCTATGGATGGGGCACCGTGGTGGAGTACGAAGCCAACGTTCTGGCCTTCGATTCGGTCGACGAGAGAAGGATTGAAGGCCGAGGTCATGACGAGGGGCAATGCGGCATCAATGGACCGACTAGGAGGCTGCATAGGGGCAGCGGGTTCCGGCCATACACTACAACGCCGTCATCTCGACAGGTTGCTTCAGGACTCAGCAGGCCCGTGCAGTCTGGGAACGCCCGGATGAAGGGTGACGTCGGGTTTCCGTCGGAGGTCGGGCATCCGTTTTGCGTGCGGGAAGCCGGGGTATTGGCTTTTTTGGTGTCGAGAGGTCACACGTGTCAAGGGCAGGCAGTGAGGCAAAGATAAGTACTCAACCATTACCTCAGCATCATTATGTTGATTATTTTGCCACATGCAATTATGCTGAATTTGTGTCTTTCACTGTGGGTCGTTTGACGGCTCTTAAAGGGGAATTCCACCCCAGAAATGTGATGTTTGCTATAAAATGAAGTGAATATGAAGAATTATGATTGAAAATTTGAGCCAAAACGGTAGAGCAATAAAAAAGTTATGACAGGATGAATTTTGCTCCGATTTTTAGTATCGTTCGCAATTGCTATCGATCGTGACGTCACTTGCGAGCTGCAGCCATTTTGATTTTTATATGGAAATTTTACAAAATTAAAATTTTCTTAATAATAAAGTAAATTTATGAGCTTACAAATTCCAAAGAGGTTGGCCCATTGATATTCTTTTATGAATTTGTGAATATAAGTAGAGAAAAATTAATTTTTAGTAGTGAAAATGAGAAATAAGTGTATTTTTATGTACTAAAGCCATGGCGAGTTGCTCGTCAATGATGTTGTATATGGTGGCAATTTTGAAACGATCGCTCATTATTATATGATGTTTAAATAGGTATAACTCCCGTGTTTCTTGTTTGATTTTGATTAAATTTTTATTAATTATGCCTCTTATTCTGCTTATTTAAATAACGAATGGTTTTATTAGGCCCGGAATACCCCTTTAATAATTATGGGGGGATGGCACGAAATTACGTTTTAAGATGTGATTGATGAGGGGTAAAGAATGCCCTATCATGTTTGGCCCGGGCAGATTGATAGTAATAGTAAGAAGAATTTAATATATTCGCTAGGTCGAATCTTGTGTTTTTAGGGGGAGATATACCCTGAGCATTTTGAGGAAAGGGTGTTTTTTGAATTAGTAGTACGCTCGTTGATTGAAGTTGATAATATTAGTCAGAGAAGGCTTGTTTTGGATTGTTGAAATGTTTATTCTTGCTTATTTAAAGAAAAGTTTTATTATGAAGACGATATACTTGCCAATGATGTGTTGTCTTTTGGTGACTCGTTGTTTAATTTTGATTTGAATTTTGCATATTGTTACATTGAGATACTCGAAGACCATAGGGCATAGCTCGGTTTGGATTGGGATTTTCAAGGTAAGTGGAGGTTTCCATTTAACGTCTTGCCTTTTGGTATTTCGACGGTCAAGTACGTGTTTACGTAAGTCACGCGGGTCGTCGTCACCCACGGAATTGGGGACCGCAAGGTAATTATGTACCTCGATGATGGTCTCGGTTTTGCAGCAACCGATAAAGAGGCACCCGATTTACTTGAGGTTGTGCACCACGATATGTTGGGCTTGGGTTTTCTTAATTGTGGAAAATATGAGTCGCTGGAAACCCATTAGCTGCCAGAAGTAGCTTGGCCTGGTCTGGAGCATGGCTGGAGGGTATGTATATGCATATATCTCACGAAAGGGTTGAGAAGCGATGAAATTATTCTTTTGTACATTGTTGAATTTCTGGAATGGTTGTATCCTAGCTGGTCCAAGTGAATGAATTGGCGGGCTTTGGTGGCCGGTTTATTCTTTGTATACCGCGACAGGTAAGCTCGTTCAAATGAAGATAAGGGAGATTTTTAATTGCTCGTATGGTTGAGCCAGTTGGCAAGCACCCATCATGCTTAGTAAGGAAGTAGTCTTTGGATTGTCGTTCGGGTTGCAGCAACTGTTACTTGCCTGAACGGGATTGGAGTAATGGTATTAAGATATAAATGTCTTTTTTGATGCCTCTGGCACAGTATATGGTGGGCACACTCACGTTGAGGATGAATTGCTTGAAGCAACGGACAGGTGGTCATTTGTCGAGTCCCATAGAGGCTCCACTTGAAGTGAGCTGGAGGCTGTAAACATAGTGTTGTTTTTATATGTAGATACGAAGATGAATTGCTTGAAGCATCGGGCAGGTGGTCGTTTGACACGGCCCATAGAAGCTCCACTTGAGGTGAGCTGGAGGCTGTAAACATAGTACTGTTTGTATATGTAGATACGAAGATGAGTTGCTTGAAGCAACGGGCAGGTGGTCGTTTGACACGGCCCATGGAGGCTTCACTTGAAGCGAGCTGGAGGCTGTAAACATAGTGCTGTTTTTATATGTAGATACAAAGATAAATTGCTTGAAGCAACGGGCAGGTGGTCGTTTGACTCGGCCCATGGAAGCTCCACCATGAGAGAGCTGTAGGCAGTGAAGAAAGTTCACTTCCGTTTTTATATGTAGATATGAAGATTTAATTGCTTGAAGCATTGGACAGGTGGTCAGTCCACGAGACCCATAGAGGCTCCACTTGGAGAGAGCTGGAGGCGGTGAAGAGTTTGCCGTTTTTGTTCGTAAGATATATTTGTGTATAGTTTAGTCCAGTTCAGAAGGTTAGTAAGCATGGTAAGAAGGATGTTTTTTGTGATAGGTAGCCATGGAGATTTATGATATGCGTAAAATGCATGGATGTACTTTATTGTGTCCCCCTTTTGTGTAAAGAGAGATGCCAAGTGTCAGATCTCTCGTTTGAGATGAGGGTGTCCTGGTACAAGTGGAATAGATGCTTTTGAGCATAGGAGGGATATATAAATTGATTGGTCCCTCCACTAAGATTGATTGGAAAAATTTTAGATACAAACAAAAGTTTGTTTGGGAATAAGTAAATGTCTTTGATAGTTTTATTGTGGAAATCGGCCTCCTTTTGGCCGAAGTTGTATACGGATATTAATTTGTTATTTTTTTGGTAGATGGAAGATTGACTCCGGTGAGGCAAGGAAAGGCAGAGGAAATAATGGATTCTTTGCTAATCCTAACTAGGCCTTTAAATTAGTGGCTTTGAAAGTTCGTTTCTAATGCAATGTTTTGCTCTTGCAGATTAAGACCTGGATCAGACGATCAGCTCTATAGGATACTAGCGGTCGGTACCACTTCTAATCAAGGGCATGGCTACGCATCTGATCATGTGTAGGAGTGAGAGGGCTTCGAGGACGTATTATGGCGCTTTCTCTCGATGGGAGTTTATTCATTAAAAGCCTTCAGGAATCAGCCAAGCGACAGAGCACCAGAAGGGTAATCTAGAAGGACACAGTCGCTTTCGATGTGTTTATTTCTTTATGTGGGAAATACGCGACAGAAGCTGATGTAGTAGTTTTGCGCAATCTAGCGTGTATTGTTATGTCCTTGTGCGGGGTTCCTGTGTTTTTTATGTAGTAAAGTCCTTGCGATGCTTTGATATATTCTTGTGGGCATGTATGAGATTAATTTTATTGTTTTTAAATGTGCGCGTGAATAGCATTGGCGCACTCGCAGATGTTTGGTTTGTACGAAACCAGGGAATAGTGCTGGTTCCGTAAGTGGTGGAAAATAATTGCGTTGTGTATGAATTACACAACCCTTTGTGAAATGTTGGGCATCTGTTTGATATTATAAAATGGTACTACAATATATAATTATGTGTTTTTTGCTTGGTGGTCTCCTTTAAGGTTAGGTGGCGCCACAAGGGCTGTTAGAGCTTTTATTAATGATATGTTATGGAAGAGGCATGGTTGCTGGAGGTCTAGAAAGTAAAGGTCGGTTATGTTGACGGCTCAGTTGAGCTCCAGTTACAGGTCACGAGGCCTGTCAAGCATGATGCATTGAATATGTGATAAGCACGCGTTTGTTATTGGCTCACTTGAGAAGGAAGTTAGAGCATGGAAGAGATGCTGCTCAGGCTCTTATTTGTGGATTCGGGTGGATAGGAGTTTTTGTTTTTGATCGGGCATTAGCCAGGGATGGTTAGAGTTGCTGATGCGTACGATGCATACGGTCTAAAGTTGTTTGTTTGTTAATCTTGAAGGGCAAAGTTTTTGTTCTTGCGGGATTACATTGTTTTAATTAAGTTGTTTGTGGTATGCATTCGCATTTGAGAAGCCATGCGGTTGATGTTCGCGTATCGGAAGTTTATATATTTGTGGTTAATACGTTTATATGATAACGACAATGTTCGGTTATGTAGTTTTATTTGGTAAGGGGCCAATTTTGTTTTAAGAATGTATGCTCGTTTATGGCTATATTGGTTATTGATGGTGTCTTGAGGGCATTTGTCCCTAGATTGCGCCACGTATTTCTTTAATTGAATGTATTCAATTCATTTTTGTTTTTTAATGCTTTATAGTAAGATTGTATGTAATTTTGGGATTTAATATTACGGTAAGGCGTATTTATTGGTCAGTCTCAACCCCTTCTTTTATAGGTCTAGGCACACGCTGACAAGCTTTTCCATATAAGATATGGCTCATTGTTATTATTTGATGAGGTGTGTTTCTATGTTGGGTGAGAGGTATTTTGAATGGGATTGTTGTCGTTTTTTGTATGCATGGAACAGACGTTTATTTCTCTGCGCTACAGCGTATAGCAGAGAAATTATGTTTGTAACAGGCAGGTCGTTAAAACGACAGCTTTGTATGGAAGCCAGTGGAGCGAATCCGTTGATTCGCGCGGGCTTTTTTGAATAGGTTCGGTATGTGGCCGAGGAGGGTGACATAGTCATGTATTGGAAGGGGTAGTCATTCTACGTTTGTCAGTCAGATCGTTAACACATACTTATTGTTGATGATGTCATTAATAATAATGATAATAATGATGATAGTATAGATGTTTTGGTTTTTGAGGGTTGGAATGTTTTATAAGGAAGTACACCAATTTTGTGTGGGTTAGCGTTAGGTTTTCCAGAGTTTTTCTCTTATTAGTTTTTATCTCTGGTTTTTCACCCTATGCTAATCAGGCACGGTATTATCATTATTATCATTATTATCTTCGTTGTAAGAAATTATGTGCTTGTATGCACTGGTTATATATGCTTAAGATATAAACGTCTTTGTGTACGTATGATTATGATGTTGGTTATGTGAAATTGGTGTTATTTTGTAATAAAAATGTCGGTCTCTGTACTGGGCTCGCTGCGCAGGCACACGCTGACAAGCTTTTCACACGCTGACAAGCTTTTCCATATAAGATATGGCTCATTGTTATTATTTGATGAGGTGTGTTTCTATGTTGGGTGAGAGGTATTTTGAATGCAGGGGGATTGTTGTCGTTTTTTGTATGCATGGAACAGACGAGAAAAATGCGATGGAATCGCTACTGGTCACTTTACAAAAAATCACAGAAACTGCTCGCTGCGAACCTCCACGAAAGGCGGTCTATTCAGAACTTTCAATAGCTATTCATTCAACATCAAAGGCGGGTTATGTAACCACCAAGCTAGCTATTGTCCGTACCGAACTCCGTGCCCGGAAGGCGAGCAGTTTCTGTGATTTTTGAAAAAACTTGCGATTTCACCTTATTTTATTCTTTATTGACTAAATCAAACATAATTTTGTTTAGATGTGCATGCTGAGGAATATTATAGCTAATCTATGCCCAATTATGATTCATTTTTATGCTTTAGATTTTAATGTGTGTCGCTCTGAAGAAGACAGTGATAAGTTTCTTTTGGAACCCAGTTTACAAACACTTGGTGACCTTGAACATTATCATCTCGTGCACTATCTTGGGGCACGGATGAAATCAATACCCAACTAACAATTGGACGTTTTCTGAACGTTCTAAACAGGTTCAAAGTTGGTTATTTGGACGTTCTGTGAACCTTGTGGAAGGTTGAAAACGTTTTTAGAATGTTCCAATTGGACGTTTTTAGAACGTTGTTTAAACGTTAGAAAAACAATAAAAAACCTTATATGTATTTGCTTTCAAGGGCAAGGACCAGCAGAACGTTTTAAGAACGTTTTTTAAACGTTCATTAAAGACGAAGACCTACGGGACCTAATAAAAACGTTTTGTAAACGTTTTGTAAAGGTTCATTAAAGACGAAGACCTACGGGACCTAATAAAAACGTTTTGTAAACGTTTTGTAAAGGTTCATTAAAGACGAAGACCTACGGGACCTAAAAACGTTTTGTAAACGTTTTGTAAACGTTTTGTGTTTGCTGGGTATTATATGTGCATGCCAGAGGACCTACCAGCGCCGATCCCAGCATCAAGCCAGTACCGTGATCTTTTACTCGTAAGTAGACAACTTTGTACGTTTGTGACTTATTAAAGGGGTAGAACAGTTTTGGTAAGGCTGAACTTTAGTATAACCAAAATCTGCACAGTAACATTACAAACTAATATTTATAACGCCACCATGCTCGAAAGGTATACAAAAATACAAACGACTAAGTAAAAAGCTTGTTATCATTAAAAAAGCGCCATTAAAACACAAGAGGGCGCTCCCTAATAAGGCATTGGTTTAAACCATTCTTCATACAAAATTATGCATGTGATGTTTTGTTGAAATAATGATTTAAAACAGAGAGATCATCAACGACTATTTAAAAACCGCTTTTGAAAATTTTGGAAAAAGTGTCAGCATTTAAAAAAAAAATTCAAAAAAATCATCATATTTATTTGGGGCCCAAATAAATACGATCGGATATTCTTATTGATATTTCAGCCATTTCTGAACCGATTTTGAGCAAATAAAGTTTATTCTGCCATTAAAATTGCATGTTCTTTCAAATTCGACACTCAGTTTGTCATTACCTCACGGAAAATTGTGATGTGCAGCGCCCTCTCTACCAAAACTGAACTACCCTCTTTAACATATACCAACAACCATTTCTACAGATATTATAAAAACCGAGCATGGTGTCATAGCCTATGTCCGCATAATTACACGGGAGGTCCAGCTAGTTTCGAACGCTGAACGGTTCTTACCGAAGACTTTAAAATGGTGACTTCTGCCTTCTGGCGAGGCGCTATGCATTTATATTAACGGAGAAGGGAAAATTAAACACACACTGTTAAAACGCTGTGTAAAAAATGGTTGTTGAATCCTTTTATACAACCTTAGGTGTAGCATGATTAGTTGTAGAAAGAATGGTTGTGTAAAGTGGCCATTGTTCAAGCGTTGATTAAACGTGTTAAATCACGTGATAGTTTCGACCGCGAAATCATCGCGACAAAACCATTTTTGTCCCACTGCAAACCAAGCGAAACGAGGTAGCGTGTTAGTCTTATAACCCAAAGGTCCCCGGTTCGATTCCGTGGGAGTTCTGTGGGAGGGGGGTGTCGCCCCTCCTACACCAGGGAGCTTTGGCATTTTTTACACTAGAATGGAGCTATCTGGTGCATATCGGAGGTGAAATTCTAAAATTTTCAAATGATAGAAAAACAGTGAATAGTCTTCAATTATGATAAGGTAATTTGCATAAATATGAATAATGCGAGCTTGAAAGTTTTAGCAATTTCACATCAGAAAATGTCATTTGTTTCAACATTATTGTATGGGTATAATTCATTTTTACGTCTTATGATATGGCGTTATGAAGGGTAATATATAAACACCCGAGGTTGTGAAATATAATGTATGCCAGCGAGCGGAGCGAGCTTGAATTTTCACCGGAAAATTGTCATTTGTTTCAATATAATGGGTATATCTGTTTTTATTATAGGTTTTCCCGCTCAATTTTGCACTTTTTTTCAATCGAATTCATTTAGGGTCATTCGAATTCGCGCGTTGCCGCGTAATCGTTGGTATCGGTCTTCCAAATTCCGAATAAGTGCATGCGAATTCATGCATACGCACACGCTTTCGTGAATAGACACAGAAGTTCATTTATGGGCATTCGAATTCGCGAATGTGCAGCCAACTGTCAACGGCCTTTCGCGAATTCGAATGACCATTGATGAAAAGGTATGCACTTTGTGCAAATTCACTTGCTCCTACGTGATTTTGAACGACTATTTACGAATTCGAATGCTGCTTTTGGCTGATCTTCCTCTTATCCTTCACATTCGGATAAACAATGGGTGATTTCAAGTATGGTGTTTGGGGCTGGTGTTAGTGTTTAGGTTAGTGTTAGGCACCATAATGAGATGACTTCGTGTTAGGATGGTGTACAGTGACATTGGGGGATTTCAAATATGGTGCCTAAGGCCGGTGTTCCCAGCCCCAAACACCATACTTGAAATCACCCAATAACTAAGCCTGGCCTGGAATTCCCCTGTAAATCCCAGCTACTCCGCTAAACCACACAATATAGTACTATAATTTGTGTTTATACGTGGGAATGTTTTTACCAGTATGAGTGCAGAGAATCATCCTGATTGATCTGATTTGCAGTGTAGCCTATGGCAACGATGACTATACATGTATTCAAGACAAAATGCAAAAGACATTGATTGATGGGAGTTCATTAGACGTAGGTTGAATAAGTTCTGGGGGGTGTTTCACAAAGATCCTAAGTTGAACTTAACTCGTAAGTTGGACTGAACTATTATGGAAAGCCATTTGTAGCCTTGGAATACAATAATATTCCAAAGCAAAACAACAAGAATTTAAGACTTGTCATAAATGTTGCATCAAAAAACATGAAATTTCCTTGATAATAGAAAATAGTATCATACTTTGAATCAACATTTGATGCCTTTTAAAATAAATCACATTTTTTTCAAAGGAACAAACGGCTTTCCATACAGAACTAAAGTTCAAATTTGAGATAAGTGCAACCTACGATCTTTGAGAAACACCCCCCTGGTTTGGTGCACAGTTGCAAATGAAAGTAAACCATAATACTTTATACAGGCCAATTCATGTGTTATGGGTCAATAAGCAGTCATAAATATCCTTTGATATTTCTTATCTTGTGAATTAAACATTCAAGTAAACTAAAGTACATTCTGTCTCTTATATTTAGCTGAGTTATTGTTCACTCTTCTGTTGTGTACTGAATGCGAATGGAATTGTATTGATTACAACATCAACATACTGTATACAATACTCAACATACTGTATATGTACAACACTCAACATTTACGCAGTCAAGACATTTTCTAGGTGTTGAGAAGTCAAATTAGGCCGTTATCTAGAACTTTAGTTATATCCTGAGACTGTAAAGATAACAGCAGGGATCAAGTATCAAGTAGCATAGTTTTCCTGGATATAAGGCAAACTTATTTAGGATAGAATTCCTACTGTGTACAGAAAGCAGTGAGTTAGCAAATACCATTTTGCATTTTTGCTCATTACACATATGTTTTCATTTACCACAGAATTTTCACACATCAATCAAGGGACATACATGTATCAGATCACGAAAATTCCCAATTTATTAACCATTCATCAATTTGTGCACACGTCAACTATGTTCCCAGATCTAATTTTACTAAGACATGTTACACATTACTGCGTTTAATATTTCCACTACAACGTTCAGAGCTCTAGATCGGGCAAAACTTTGCATCTCCTGGATACAGTGGCCTAGCATGGTTCGGCTGATTGGGGGGGGGGGGGGGGGGGGGGGTGGAGCACAAACATGATGGGGGACACACTTATATGGCACATGTTATGTATTTCTTTATTTTTTTGAAAAATGTTCCCCTTATGTTTTGTATTGTTTCCCTTCAAAAAGTTTGGTTACTTAAATGTGATCGAACATAACACTCTTGATATAAAATTGTGTTGACCCCCCCCCCCCCCCCCCAGGGATTTTGAAAATTGTCATATTTTGACAAAAAGCATGTTATATTCTAGACTGTAAAATCAGTCTCTATTCCTCCGGTTGTTCCACTGACCGCGCTTAGGTCACACATTTATGAACGAACCACCCGACACAAGAGTCCGTTATTTATGACAAGGCCTAGTCATATTCAATAACTCTAAATCAATCAATAACTTGAAATCATGCTTAATAACCTACCTGATGAAAACTACCATAGATGCCTGGCGTTATTAATATTATTTTGTGATTACTTTTTATGTTTATGAGTATTACTTATTTTGTGGGGGGGGGGGGGGGGGGGTGGGGGGGGGGGGGGAGGATATATCCCCCCACAAACAAAACGCCCCCACACTTTTTTTTAAATCTTTATAAAATACATAATAATGATAATGATGATAATAACAACAATAATAACCCTACTTCTAAACTGATATTTTAAACACCAATTCCAAAATTGTCTCCACGTGGCAGGGGGTTCCATACCCCCAACATTAGAATAGATGTTCATGGACGGTGTGTGTGTGTATATAATGTATATATATAATGTATATAATGTATATAATCAAATCACCTCATTACAGAATTCATGCATTTATTATAAAGATTGATCATAACTATACTATTTACTATTTACTATTGATATTACCAGGTGTCTTTACAATTCCAAATAATGATAATTTGTTCAAGAAATATTAGTGTTACCTAAATATGTATATATGTATCGTCAAATTAAACTAAGCAATATACATAAATAACAGTTGATAGAAAGGAATTGTTCACTTGTAACTTACAATTAACAGCATCTTTCAACCAGAAATAATAAATGGGCTTTGTTACACGAGCCTAATACACATTAATATCCATTAAATGCTCGACACTGTTTACTTGAATACATGGTTTAACAAGTATATCACAAAGATATCAGTAGTGTCAAAATCACGTTAACTCTAAATTAACTGCCACACCCTTTTAATCTTACACAGAAGTATTAACCTTTGCTACACCTTTTCTCATAACTGAATGGAACAGTTTGACATGTTAATTTTAGTTGGATATGTAGCGATTCATTATTTGGAGTTACACATCCGTAGCTCGGTTTACAAACTCCACCAAAAAAACAAGGAAAATCATTATCTCTTATGTTTCCGCATTTCCTCTCCATGCGTCTCATCATACCGCATCCGCAATAACATCCTTCTTTGTTATGGAACTCCTCCGGAAACTTTTCCCTACTCCGACAAGATTGGGAAAACAAGCATTTCGCGCCCCGCGATGTCGTTGCCCTATGACCGTGGGTGGACCGACCATTCACAGGACTGTTACCGTGAATATATTAATACTCATGATTTCACTGTCCAATCAGAGTTAAGGATTACCACGTGAATTTACTACGATTTAGGGACATCTCTTCATCCCCCATCTCATCTCATCTCTCGATCATTCTTGTCACCACCACCGAACCATTCGGATATAATTATACAAACTCACTCTCCAGCGGAAACAACACCTTTCTCGTTTCATCCTGGGATATTCTGGAACTATATGATTTTATATTTACTACTTTAATACACGATACCTTTCTGAAAGGAAGTTAATCGTGTAGCTTTTAGTTAGTTCGTTCTACCCTTTTCTTGTGAACATATTGAATATATATATATTTTACTTTTGCTGGAACACAGAACTCATTTCTATTGCGGACGAGCATTATATAACTTTTGGTATATATTTCAAAATAATTTATATACCTTCATTACACCTTCGTATAATGTTTGTCATGCATGCATTCTTCTGATATCAACTATTGAGCTGGTTTTGGCGGTAAATTTGAGTGTGATTAATGTTTGTTTCATTTTTAATTCATAATACAGGAGGCTCCTTGGTTTTAGATAGCTTTCCGATTTGATTGAAACAAGCTGATTCTACATTTGAAATCAAGAAAATGCATATTCAAAGCATTGTCATGATCGTACACAATGTAAAAGCCTAAATACAGCTTTCTTAGATATTATATATATGTCTTATCACATTCATATAAGTGAACATTTTGTCTCAAAGTTTGGAGTACCAGATACATGATTGTGCAGATCGCACACATTTTTTTTCTTTCTGCATTGCATATAATGGTTACAATTCTAGCGTGAATGTTCTGCAAAATTAAATAATACAATACATGTATCTATAAATCACAGGATTACTAAGAGTGTTTTGTGCAGGTCATGTTATTGTGTAATGCTCATTTTATATACATTTAGATATATTTATTACTTATAATTTATATTTACTTTTGCCATTAAAGTTTAGAATATCGATACTTACAGGAAATATGCATCTATGATATTATGATGCACAGTAACTAAGGTTTACGCTGAATAGAAAGTGTATGTAGTAATACATTACTACACAACGTTCATTTCTGGAAATGTGACTACGAGGCAAATGAAAAAAAAACATTGTAATTGTCTGTGCTGTTTCTGTACAAAACATATAGAAGGTTTCCACAAAGGTTCTTCTATATAAATTAATGGACATTATTCACCAGAATTGGTTTACGTAGTTTGACAAGTTTACTTTACTTGTATTCTTCATTCTCCAAACTCAATCGAAGTTGTTTAGAACCGTTATCTCTAGCGAAGGAGAAAACGGATTTTGACACAATTATGACAAATTGTAATTTTGTGTACGAAACATCAGGGAGTTGTCAACAAATCTACTCGAGAAATACATGATTTTCAAAGTTTACTCCGGTGGTATCAAAGGATTGTACTTCAAATTAACAGTGACAACCTTTGTAAGTTCGTTCCAGAAGTACTCCTGCCCCCTAACAGCTTCAGGCCATCTCATATACGGTCTGCGGTCGCTTAGGTACAGACGAACCAGGTACGGGATCTCGTCCTCGGGGATATCTTCAAGAAAGATGACGACAGTGTTTTCTGTCAGCTCGTCATGCACGTGGTCCATGGCGGTACGGAACTTGATGAGAAACCAGTTGTCCCGGACAGCGTTTCTGCTGAGGAGCAGAATGGTCTTGAAGCTATGTTCCACGGCGTAGTGAACTGCCTCCAGGTAGTGCATACCAAGGGTGAGGTCCTCATCACCGAAGGAATACCTGTCGTAATCCGGAAGACGCTCCTCTAGAGAAGGTCTCAGGTGCTCCTCGGCCCAGTGCCCATCCTCTTCAGTAAACATGATGTTGAGATCAAATACAAATTCGTCGTGCTCTCGCACGTCTTGCATTTCTATGTAGCCGATGACTGCCAGTTTCACCAGGAATAGTTTGTACCTAATCAACCATCTGTTATGGAATGCCAGCAGTAGACCAATAAGCAAGGCGAGAGCAACGAAAGGGAGAGTGGACAGGAGTAAAATATTTGGAATGCAATATTTAGTCGGATCAAACTCCAGCAAAGGCTTTCCTCGTAATTGGCCCATGGAATCGACCGAGCAAAGGGTTTCATTTTGGTGTAGAAACATTCCAGACGAGTTGGCGAGGTCGTGCAGCCAGTCATAGTTGCACTGACAAGCTATCGGATTTCCAGAAACATCGATGTAATCCAGATCATAATTCATCAATGTGTTCCAAGTGCTGCGATTGAATGCAACCAACAGATTATTTGACATTCTCAAATTCTTGAGAAGTGGGACGTTTTCCATGGCTCCTTCCTGAACAAACATGATTGTATTATCATTGATGCTTAGAGTCTCCAAAATTGGCAAGTACTTAAATGCATTGGTCGATAAAAGGAGCAAACTATTCCCGTTCAAGTTTAAATAAACGAGAGAGACTAGTCCCTGAAAAACTTTCCCAGTGAGACTCGAAATTTTGCAGTTGTCCATCAGCAAGTTAGCAAGCAACGAATTGTCCTTAAAAACCTTATCAGGCAAATTTACCAGAGGGTTCCTGCTCAGATGCAGTTCCCACAGATTTATTAATCCTTGGAACAAAGATCTACTAAAATACGAGTCCCAAAGACGCACTCCGTTGAGTTCCGTGTGACTGACGTCTATGATTTCTAACTTCATTGTGTTGTTAAACGTTTGGCCTGGGATAAAAGGGTAGAGTTTGCTCGGTATGAACATGATGAAGTTAGCAAAGTACAATTGTGTAATACCAGACGACAATCCAAGTTCCGTTATCGCCGTTTCTGTAACATCAATTATTTCAAGGCTCTCAAATCCGTCGTACGGAACTAAGTCCAACACAAACAGTTTCATATTACGGCTAAGATTCAAAGTATTTAAATCATGAAGGCCACGAAACAAACAACCATACAGGCCGTACAATTTATTTCCCGAAAGATCTAGATACGTAATATTACTTTCCCAACTAGTATTTTGTGGATTGAAATTCGTTATTTGGTTATCAATCAATTCTAATGTTCGTAGACGAGGCATTCCTTTGAAATATTCCGGTTCGACTTCTTTGATAAAATTGTCTATTAATGACAATATACTACATCTTAACCCCGAAAATACGTTTTTATATAGAAAGAGATCACCACTCCTGCTGATGTCTAGCGAATCCAATGGGTGATCATATAAAGGTCTAAATACGCCAACTGGTATGCCATCTCGCAACCCTGTATCAGTAAATACGAGCCTGCTTATAGTTGACCTTGCAACACCACTTGTAAGGTTTAAAAACATAGATGCAGTTGGAGCGAATTGCAACCCAAGCACAAGTTCGTCGACAGGCAAGGCTGCGAGTGCGTCTTCCGAAATGTAACGGATCGGGTTTCCGACCAACGTGAATGTTTTTGTTGGACAAGCAAACATTAGTTTATCTGGAGTCAGATCTCGGAACTTGTTTACGGTGAGTTGTACTAAATCCAGTCGGTCAGTCTTACATCGAGACACATTCAAGGAGCTTAGCCGGTTTTGTGTTAAGTGAAGATATCTCAAATGTGGAAAATTGTCCATAAAATCGATTGGCAAAGCTTCCAGATTGCATGTACGCAAACTTAATAACCAAAGTGATTCAAGGGGTCGGAATGGGACACTGCTGGGTATGATCAGATTGATATTTCCGTTAAGATGAAAGAACTTCAGATGCTTTAGAGGTCGGAAAGCTCCTGACTTAATCGTTGTAAGTCTGTTGTACGACAAATCCAAAATTACCAAATTCGGATAGGGTTCAAACGAAGTGTTCAGCAAAATACTAATCTCATTGTTCTGCAGGTATAACTTTTTGGCATTAGGAGGAAATTCACTTGGAACAGTTCTAAGGTTCTTGCCGTCACACATCACTGATGCATCACCCTGGCTCCACTGACATGATGCTCCGAGGGTGAAGCGACCCTTCTGTATCTGGAGCTTATCTAACCGACCATAGGTTTCTTTGACACCAGGGGTGGAGGTGTAAGCCCTTTCCACTCCACATGTCGTTATGATGAGTAGAAGGCACACGCGCCTATATATCGTTCCCATGGTTTTATCGGCATGCACTCGATGAGCTCTGGAAATTGGAAAAAAAGTTCAAGAAAACATGTCGCTGTATAACCATAAGGATTTCTGGAAATATTTTAAGAGGATTATTGAATTGCTATGAACGTGACGAAATTAGGAATGTTCGAACCGAACAAAATAAGTAATAAGTAGTTCGTTGCTTTTCGTTCACATTATTGTATGAGTATCAAACGTCCATGCTACTTCCTTAATAACAATATCTGTCGATTTTATACTCCCGTGATGTATCATATGTTCTCGAATGCACCATTGAAAATGGTTAGATTATGTAATTTGTTCTCTATCGCAATAATGCAAATCGCATAAGCCTAAGGTCGTGATTATAGAATGTTCGCGTTTATTTTGAGTTCATTTCAACAGATATTGTGGGATTTATCTATTTCGTAATGTATGTATCGACCCACGTAAAGTTCTCACGAGCCAAGTCACAACCATCTGCACCGGCAAATCAGATTATAATGATGCACGAACAAGATGTATCGCATTCGTGAGCCAAATCGAAGTGACAAACCGTCAAGGAGGTCATGGAAGTGAGAGTTTTAAAGATAATACTATTTCACTATTCGGGTGAGATGTATTTATGTTATAACGATCATTGTTTACATTGACTAATATAAGACTAATATATCCATTGTAATAATGTACACAAAAGATTGTAATACGGTCGTAAGCAAAATCGAAAATTGGATTGACACAGAAGCGAGAGTAAAATGTATATGTTCTACTGAAGTGCACAGGCCGGTACTTGTTATATTGTATAAAGAGTACTTGTAGTGGTGATAATCGAAGTATAAACATTGATAAATCTTGTCACGTCTATAAGCAATTGTCTTCTTTGGTGCTTCTAATAATTTAGATAAATAATATTTCTAAACCACTTCAAGTTCCGCTTTTACCTTATCTACAGTGTGGCGCCATGTTAGGAAACAGTGTTGCCACGTTTTTTTAAAAGGCGTAATGTGTTGACTCAGCAAGGTTTTGAGCAAGGTTTGAAGTACAGACGGGATCACTGATTGTAAGACAGGTCTCTGCTCCAAACGCAGCCAACAGTGAAGAGGAACCAGCTGCAATGAACGATTGAGAAAACTCCTAGACAAGGTATTCTCATAGCAATGGGCGACCGAAATGCCAAGGTTGGATCTGACTTTGAGCAATGGAATCAGGTTATAGGTCGATATGGACTTGGGGAAGCCCATGCTAGGAGAGAAAAGCTTCTCAATTTCTGTGCAGCAAAGGACCTGATCATCACTAATACACTATACAAACAAAGCAAAAGAAGCCGACAGTGGACATGGGGGTCTCCAGATCAAAATACACATAATAAAATCGATTTTTATTATGATCAACAAGAAATGGAAAAACACTATAAGCAACTCGAGAAGCTTTCCCAGTGCTGATGTTGGATCGGACAACCAGCTGGTAATAACCAACCTACAACTCAAACTCAAAGTAAAACCAAGACCACAGTATGTGAAGAGATATGATGTTTTCAGACTCAATGACCCTACAACTAGATCAAATTATGAAACCAACATAGGGGGAAGGTTTGGAAGGTTTGGAGATGAGGAAGACACAGACGTTGAGAGCCTATGGGAAGGTGTCAAAACAGCCTTTAATGAAGCATCATAGGAAGTACTTGGATATAAAAAGGCCAAGCAGCAAGAACCCTGGATTAGCGAGGAGGTCCTCCAGCTGAGTGATGAGCGAAAGAAAGTCAAACAAGAAAAAGAAAAAAATACTCAAACAAGAGAGCAAGGTACAACTTCCTGAACAGGGAAATACGAAGGAAAACGAAAGGCTGCCGGGATAAATGGTTACAATATTTGTGTAACAGAATGAAACCTCACATCAGGCCACCAAGTCCAAGAAAGTTTACTCTACAATTAAACAAATTACCAAGAAATCTACCATCATAATGCAGGCAGTAATAAATAAAGATGGAGAAATTCTCACTGCTATGAACGCCGTCCAAGACAGATGGAAAGAAAGTTTTGAAAAAAACTATACACCAAGGAGAACCCCAAAACTGAACAAGCCACAAACATACCGCAGATGACCAGCTTGGCTCTGACCAGTTCCAGACATTCTGCGAGAAGAGGTAAAATGGGCAGTTCGAAAATTTACGGATGGAAAAGCACCCAGATTCGACTGCATCACAGGAGAGGAACTGAAAGCTGCTGGGGCAACAGGCATTGACATGCTCCACACTCTATGTAATACAATATGGCAAGAAGAAACATTTCCAGCTGACTGGCCGTAATAACCCCAATATTCAATTTAAAAAGACCAACGAAGAAAATCCAAAGAACTTCATCGCTTTCCACAGACCTCCCTGCCAGACTGAGTCGAAGGCCTTTTCAAAATCGATATAGCAGCAGAAAAGACACTAGTTTCTTTCGAGGCGCTTTACTATCATTTATCCAAGGGTGAACAATTGGTCCATTGCGAGGTTGCTTAGCCTTGCAGGGAAAGTATTTAGCATAATTCTCCAACAACGGCTCAAGAAGAAAACCGAAGAGGTGCTGTCTGAAGCACAAGCTGGATTCCTTTCAGGACGATCCACAGTGGACCAATTGTTCACCGTAAGACAAATGATAGTAAAGCGCCTCGAAAGAAATGTGAGTCTTATGTGCTGCTATATCGATTTTGAAAAGGCCTTCGACTCAGTCTGGCAGGGAGGTCTGTGGAAAGCGATGAAGTTCTTTGGATTGTCTTCAAAATGCATACACCTACTTCAAGCACCCTACAAACAGTCTAACAGCGCAGTTAGAGTAAATGGAGAACTGACAGATTGGTTTAAAACCACAGTTGGCGTACGTCAAGGTTGCGTCCTGTCCCCCCAACTATTTAACATTCTATTGGAAATTGTGATGTTGTATGCTATACACGACAATATAATAATAATAATAATAATGGTGGCTACTTATACAGCGCACGTTCCGTCTTTCGACGATCGCGGCGCATCACTATTATTATGATTGTCATACATGTACAGGGACACCTTATCAACAATTTACGATTCGCTGATGACATTATCGTAATAGCAGACAGCGTAAGAGTCCTTCAAACATTAGTCAACCAAGTGCACGAGAGCAGCACAAACTTTGGACTGAAAATTAACATCACGACAACAGAAATACAGGTAATAAGCAAACAGCCTCAATTACTAAATATAAACATTGATGGAGACCAACTAAATTTACCTACCCGGGAGGAGCAATAAGCCAGACATGATCATGCACTGAAGAGGTACAGCAACGCATTGGGAAAGCACTAGGAACATTCTAGTCTATCAACACAATCTGGACATCTACAGACATACGATGCTCAACAAAGGTAGAACTCTACTCAGTCCTGGTATTATCAATTCTACTCTATGGTGCGGAGACATGGACACTGAAGATGGTGGACGAAAAAAGACTCCACATCTTGATGATGACATGCCTCATACGAATCATGGGAGTGACCAGACTTGACAGGTTAAGAAACACACACATCCAAACACAACTGAACATAGAAGAAGCTGCAGCTATCGTCGAAAGAGTTGCCACAAAGAGACTAAGATATTTTGGAAATATCTACAGAATGAGTTCAAACAGATACCCCCACATTCTACTCGACGGAACCGTTAATGGCAAAAGCCCAAGGGGAAGACCAGTAAAAAGATGGATTGATTGTATCAAGGCAGACTGCAACAACAGACACCTTAACTCCCTGACCAAGGCCAAAAGACTGAAGACTGGAAGGCGTGGCAAGCCATCGTAAAGCAGAAGCCATCACACATCCCAGCGATGGTGTGGACGGCTTAAAGGGCCTTAGTAACATTGTTCAAATCCTCAAAATCCAATTAAATTTCTAGCGGTTCCCTCATATCTTGTTATATTCTTATTAACAACAAAATCATGGGACAGGTTGCGGTTTTTCAAATTTCCCTTTCGTTAAAAAGATATTTACAATTGAAGTGTTCAGATGTAAAATTATCCAATGGATTGTCAGGATCGTGTACAAAGCGAATGCAATGAGTTAGTGACTGTCACTTTGCATTTTCGCTCATTACTCGGCCATATAAAGACCATTTAACTTGATATGTTCACACAACACCCAGTGGACATATCAGAAAACAACAATATACATTGTATCAACCGCCCATCGCTTTGTGCACATGTCAACACAGTTACTAAATCCCTTTAAGTCAAGTAAGTCAATGTGTTGACTCAGATCATAATAATATTTTCTATTGTCAAGGAGGTTTCATGTTCTTGATGTTAATTTTAAGTCTAAACTACTTGCATTCTTGGTTTTGAATATGTATTATTCAAATGCTACAAATGGCTTTCCATAGTAGTTGGGTTCAACTTTGTGAAACACCCCAGGTGTGTTTGAGTCTTCCCGTTTCCTCATTCCCTCTGACGTCAAGTGTAGTGCTGAACGTGTGAAGCCGCCAGGTTATTTCTTTATGCAAAATACATCTGCATATTCTTTCCTTTTTATAATTACAATGCTTTCCCCATTGCATAATGTTATAATTTACTTCCCGCACATCATTATTATGTGGTCCTCCATCATTATTAATGTTAATTTTATGAAAGTCTAACATACTTGCTTTTTTTCTTCTTTTTAACTTGTTTCATTACAAGGCTACAAATGTTTTTCCATAGTAGCTAGGTCCAACTTAGAGTTAGGTTAACTTAATTGTTGTGGAACACCCCAGGTGTGTTTGGATCGCCCTCGTTTCCTGATTCCATCTGGCTTCCAGTTAAGCTCAAAACGTGTGAAGTTGCTGTGTGTTAGCCTTCACACAAACTGAAATAAGTATGGTTAATTAAAACTTTTTTTGACGTCTTGTAAACAAAATAACAGACGAGAGAACAGATTTGTATGAAACTGGCACTGTAATGTGACGATTTGTATTTATTGCTATGCTAAATTCTCCATAATCAAACAACACATAGAAATTTAGTCACCACAGGTTGACTAATGTATATAATATTACATTAACATGGCTACATATACATACATAGTGCATTCTAAATTGCAAGAACAAAGACAATACCATGCTATTCGCAAGACAAGACGAATCGAACACCAGTTAATTAGCACCCTAGACAGCATGTCATATCTGCAATCGTCTGCGATGAATAATGTATCTGTATCTGGTACAAAGCCCCGCGGTATCACTTCATATTCTGCAAGGTGAAACCATGATACTTCGAGTGTAAAAGTACATCCTTTCCGCAGCGGTGCTAGTTCATTTTCAGCAAATTATACATCTTTTTTTTATTAACTCCCCCCCCCCCCCCCTCCCCCCGACAAAAAAGGACAAATTGGTATTTAATAAATTGTAAGCCTATTTGCTTACATTCCATGAACATGTTTACGAACACAAGCAATCTAAAGACCTCTAGTACAAAGTAATTGTACATTGTGGCCCGCTAAGAACGGGTACCCTATTTTTCGCAAAATTGTAAAATGACACCATCGGGATACGACGTCAAAATATATTGAGATAGTTTTGGGGAAAGTTTAGTGTGATTAATTTAACTCAAAAATTCATGCTCTAGGCTTAGTAAGTCTTTACTACTTCATTTTAAGATTAATACACAAATCGTTATGTTTGATCAAATAAACCCATATTTATTTTAATTACCATTCTAATCTGCAAGCAACCATTAACTTCAACATAATAGCGATATGAACCGAGAAGTGACTGTAAATAGTGACTTTAAAGCGTAATGTTGTATAAACCCATTTCATGTTTACAGGCTTCATTTCTGTATGATCAAGTTTTGTACACAATAAGAAAATAATACAACCCCTCTAGCATTATAAATTTAAGTGTATTTTGCAAGATATATCGCGGGCCTATAGATCATAATTATGATCGGCCAAATCAAACAGACACACATATGTTCTTCTAGTACAATTATAGCGATACTACGTAGGTAACATTACAATATTGCCAGTGCAATTTACATGTCATGAGTGTGTTATATACATTTAATATAATATACAATACATGCTAGACTGATGAAACTGTCCCATGAACAGTTTTGTTTTATACAAACATTAATATAATACCAGTAAAAAGAATTTCTTTCATTAACTTCTTAGACTAGCTGTCATGTAGTATTTTTCTTCATATGAGACAATTATCTTGCAATTTTTTTTGGTGAACAATATCTTTAATATGGAAATGCAAAACATTACTGTACAGGTTATTTCATTACATCACTTAGTTACACAATTCGTGCATTGTTAATCAAGTTTGCTGATCGGTACTTTTGCCATTATATTTCATAACAAATTATTTAGCATTGATATTGCCAGGTTAAATACATCAATGTTCCTTACGTGCACAGTGACTTTACATAACCGTGTGATGCAATCAGTGGCGTACCCAGAGTCGTAGAAAATTTGCGAAGCCGAGACCAATTATCTTCAAAATTTGAGACCGAGACCAAGACCCAGTGGTACTTGTTACAATGTTATAGAGCATTTGCAGTGGAAAGTACTTTTATTGTTTTTCTATACTAATGGTCGGGTGCATACACATTGAAACATCCTGTTACTTCCATATGTAACTTTTATTTTTGGTATTACTTGATGTAAACAAATATTTTTTTTAGACGCATGTTCTCTGCTTCGACTGAGTGAATATGACATGGCTCAGTATTCCCTTCTAAAGCGAGGTACTTATAGTGCCCGTACATCCTCCTGACATCAGGGCTTGTACTTTTAGGTCTATAACTCCACGAAAAAGAGATTTCAAGCCCTATTTTTTTCAGGCAGGCTATTAAATGACATTTTCTTTCAGATAAGACAATGACCTCGCAACTTTTGAAATTTGGCTTGCAAAAGAGAGAATGCCCCTTTAACTTTAGTAACCAAAACCTGCACCATTACGGTACAAAGTAATTGTTATAACTTCACCATGCTCGAAAAGTATACACAATTACAAACGACTAAGTAAAACCCCATTCAAAAAGAGTCGTTACAACTCAAGAGGGCGCTATTTAAAAACAAATCATTTAGTCATTTAGTCTTCGAGTATTTTTTTAATTTTTTCTAAAAAGTCTGAAATATCGCCCGGTGATTGCCGGTGAGGAACATTTTGAATAAAATATATTTATGTATATTTCAGCCGTTTATGTACCGATTTTGATCCAATCAGGTTTATTCTGTCTTTAAAATTGTATGTTCTTTCGAATTTGACAGTCAGTTTTTCATTATCTCACAAAAAAATATCGAGGGGCACTTCGGGAAATACCAATACTTAACACTACCTTTAATTTGAACATTATATCGATATAAACCAATAAATGACTATTAATAGTGGCTATATAGCATATTAATTATGTTATATGAACCCGTTTCATGATTACATACTTTTTATGTATGATCACAATTTGTACAATAATATACATTTATGGCATTGTATATTTAAAGTGCATTTTGTAAAATATATCGCATGTTTTTGGAGCGGCCGTTTAGAGTTTATTTATGATCGGCAAAAGCAAAAATACATTATGTTTTTCTTTTCCTGAAATATTGATATAGTACAATTATATCGATACTAGGTAACATTAAACTATAAACAGTGTTATGTACAAGTCATGAGTGTGTTATATACATGTAATATAATATACAATACTTGCTAGATTTATCAACATTTCGCATTATTATACACACATCAAGTTGATTCCACAATTATCTTCATGTCATTAACTTCTAAGACTAGCTTTTATGTGGTATATCTTACATAAAAATTATGAGACAATAATCTTGCACTTTTTTGGGGTGAACAAGATCTCTAACGTAGATATACAAGCAGTGTGTGTAATATGAAGAGCTTAATTCCTAAAGTAAGTCTTTACTACTTCCTTTTAAGATACAAACACAATTTGTTATGTTCGATCAAATAAAGCCATTTTTATTTGAATTACCCTTTTCATATCATCTGCAAGCAACCATTAACTGGAACATAATATCGATATGAACCAATAAATGACTATAAATAATAACTTTAGAGCGTAGTTGTAATGCTTTTATAAACCAATTTCATGATCACAGACTTCATTTATGTATGATCAAGTTTTGTACACAGATTAAGAAAACAATACAACCTCTGTAGCATTGTTAATTTTAAGTGCATTTTTCAAGATATATCGCATGTTTTTGAAGCGGCCTTATAAATTGAGATTATAATTATGATCGGCCAAAGCCAATAGACACACATATTATGTTCTTCTTTCCCATGATAATTGACAGAGTACAATTATAATCATACTAGGTAACATTAAAATATAAATTTGTTTAATGTACATGTCATGAGTGTGTTATATGTATATACAATAATACACTCTTAAAATGTTGGGTAAATTTAGTTGGGCAACATATAGTCCAATTTTCCCCAATTTTTGAAGATTGTATAAAATACAATCATGATAGATAAAAATGTCACATGAACAGTTTTGTTGTATAAACGCGTCAATTTAATTGCACTCAAATATATATGTATGACCTAATAGCTTCTTAGACTAGCTTTAATGTGGTATATCTTTTATATGAGACAATAATCTTACACTTTTTTGGTGAACAATATCTCTAACATAGAAATAAATACAGTCAAGTGTACAGGCCATACGTAAGTAATATGCATGTAACATCATTAAATAATGTTGTTATACAAATCAACTTTGCTTATCACTACTTTTGCCGTTATATTTCATAACATAATTTAACATTGATATTGCCAGGTTAGATGCATTTATATTCATTACGTGAACAATGACTTTACATAACCTTGTTTGATTTGAATCAATTCCCTTACGTTCATTGCCTTAAACGTCAATTCCAAAATAGTTTGAGCATACAAATGATAAATATTGCTAGCTAAATATGCGTCCGCAACAATTTGGAAACAACGAAGCATTACATTAAATCAATCACTCAAATGCTACGCTTGTGATACTTCTTTGGAAACGAAACAAATGCAGTTTGGTATAATGGCCTTAACTATTCAGATTACCCATCAAACAAAGATATAAAGATATAATGTAACAAGCCCAAATATTATTATTTACTTTACAAATACATGGTTTGCCAACATTTATTCCGGCGGTATCAAAGAGTTGTACTTCAAATTAAAAGGGACAACCTTTGTATGTTCGTTCCAGAAGTATTCGCGTCCCCTGACATATTCGGGCCATCTCATGTACGGTCTGCGATCGCTAAGATACAGACGAACCAGGTACGGGATCTCGTCATCGGGAATATCTTCTAGAAAGATGACCACGGTGTTTTCCATCAGTTCGTCATGTACGTGGTTCATTGCCGTGCGAAACTTGATGAGAAACCAATTGTCACGGACAGCGCGTCTGCTGAGGAGCAGGATGGTCTTGAAGCTATTCTCCACGGCGTAGTGTACTGCTTCCAGGTAGTGCCCCAGGTAGCAAGCCAACGTTGGTCCAACGTTGGACCAACGTTGTCCAATTTTTTCGGCAACGTTGGTCCAACGTTGTCCGGCAACGTTGGACCAACGATGGTTGCGTACGCCCAATCAACGTTGCTCCAACGTTGCCGAAAACAAAATGCCAACGTTGGATCAACGTTGGTCCATCGTTGAAAAGTTGTTATTTGTCAACGTTGGACCAACGCTTTTCCAACGTTAATCCAAGGTTGGTATTTTGTTGGAGCAGCGTTGATTGGGCGTACGCAAACGTTGATCCAACGTCAAAGCAACATGTGTCCAACAAGCATCCAATATGTCTCCAACATGCATCCAACAAGCAGCCAACATTGGACCAACGCTTTTCCAACGTTAATCCAAGGTTGGTATTTTGTTGGAGCAGCGTTGATTGGGCGTACGCAAACGTTGATCCAACGTCAAAGCAACATGTGTCCAACAAGCATCCAATATGTCTCCAACATGTCTCCAACAAGCATCCAACGTTGGTCCAGCGTAATTCACCAACATTTCTCCAACGTTGGTCCAACGTTGATCCAACGTTGGTCCAACGTTGGTCCAACATTGGACCAACGTCTCACCGTACTAAAAAAATTTAATTAATATTCATATGACACGCCTATTGGTGATATCTAGAACATCCTATCCTAGCTTTCCCTTTACCTAAGACTAACCTAACCCTAACCCTATTCCTAGTCCTATTCCTATCCCTATCCATATAGTCCTATTCCTATTCCTACACTCACTACATCTACATCATCCACTCAGCTTTATATAACCTAGCTTCTGTGTTAATATTTGTTTGATGGTTGGTATTTCGATAAAGTTGAATGTTTGGATAAAGTTTTAAGAATTTACACAAATACATCATGGAAACAAACCTTTAGAATGTTTTTGTAGATAAATAACTTACATATATTTCAAATAATGAGTAAATAATAACATTGGATTCATTCTGAACAATCAAATAACATGATTATTAATGCTTTTTGCAGTCAATGATAACCACTCATGAATATTCATGAATAATAACCAACGTTCATCCAACGTTGAACCAACGTTGATCCAACGATGGCATACATCCTGCTTTCAGCAGCTAATTTTAAATCCTTTTATTATGCAAGGGGGTTTTGACCACCTGTGCTACGAGTAAAAAAATTACCTTTTCTAACATAACAGCTACATGTAGTGAACAACAGATGTGAAATGTTGGATTCTCGTTGGAATAACGAACGTTTCACTGTGGGTTACCGATGTCGATCCAACGTTGCTCTAACGAGATTGTCCAACCTCCATTTCACTTTGAGTTACCGATGTTGATCCATCGCATGGTGTTGTAATATAATACAAGTAGGCGAAATGCCATGTGTAACTCTGGCATAACAATAATAAATACTGGTAAATTACAAACTTGAGTGTCAGGGTAGACTACCCGACACCCAGAAGATGGAACCAGGGGATTATTCTGCCCCTTTCGTACGGTTGTCATCCCCTATTGTAAGACCGACATTTACCTTATGCAAAATGGTTTAACGTGCTAGTGCCAGGGTGGACTACCCAACGCCTAGATGATACCAAGGGATTATTCTGCCCTAAATGGTATTCATCTCTATCACAAATCTAATCTATCCGGTGGTCTGAGAGTAGACGTCGAAGTGGGTAGCGCCTGTCACGTTCTTGCGAGGGCGGCTTCACCTCACTCCAGCACGCTTCTGGGACCTCCGTTTCCTCGTTTACTGGAACATGGATGTTACCTTCAGGTGCGCGACGCTTCTTTAGATGATGTCTGTTCCGGCGATACCGCCCACCTTTCTCACTCTGGATGTGGTACGAGCGGGGCGTTGAATCTTGAGTTGTCACTACGCCAGGTTTCCATTCTTTTCCCACTTGGTAGTACACACGTTCTCCAGACTTCAACACCGGCAGCGACTTGGCACCCTGGTCATAGTATCGCTTCTGCCTCTTCTGGAGCTCTTTCTTCCTACTAGCTATGCACCGTTGATAACGAACCCAGGTAGCAAGCCAACGTTGGACCAACGTCGGAAACTTGCAAACTCGTTGGAACTCGTTGGACGTTGGACAATCTCGTTGGATCAACGTTGGACCAACATCGGTAACTCGCAGTGAAAAAGAAGTTGGACAATCTCGTTGGACCAACGTTGGACCAACATCGGTAACTCGCAGTGAAATGTACGTTGGACAATCTCGTTGGACCAACGTTGGATCAACATCGTTAACTCGCAGTGAAATAGACGTTGGACAATTTTGTTGGACTAACGTTGGATCAACATCGGTAACTCGCAGTGAAAAAGACATTGGACAATCTCGTTGGACCAACGTTGGACCAACATCGGTAACTCGCAGTGAAAAAGACGTTGGACAATCTTGTTGGACCAACATTGGACCAACATCGGTAACTCGCAGTGAAATGGACGTTGGACAATCTTGTTGGACCAATGTTGGATCAACATCGGTAACTCGCAGTGAAAAAGACGTTGGACAATCTCGTTGGACCAACGTTGGACCAACATCGGTAACTCGCAGTGAAAAAGACGTTGGACAATCTCGTTGGACCAACATCGGTAACTCGCAGTGAAATGGATGTTGGACAATCTTGTTGGACCAACGTTGGACCAACATCGGTAACTCGCAGTGAAAAAGACGTCGGACAATCTCGTTGGACCAACGTTGGACCAACATCGGTAACTCGCACTGAAATGGACGTTGGACAATCTCGTTGGACCAACGTTGCACCAACATCGGTAACTTGCAGTGAAATAGTCGTTGGACAATCTCGTTGGACCAACGTTGGATCAACATCGGTAACTCGCAGTGAAAAAGACGTTGGACAATCTCGTTGGACCAACGTTGGACCAACATCAGTAACTCGCAGTGAAATGGACGTTGGACAATCTTGTTGGACCAATGTTGGATCAACATCGGTAACTCGCAGTGAAAAAGACGTTGGACAATCTCGTTGGACCAACGTTGGACCAACATAGGTAACTCGCAGTGAAGAAGACGTTGGACAATCTCGTTGGACCAACGTTGGACCAACATCGGTAACTCGCAGTGAAATGGACGTTGGACAATCTCGTTGGACCAACGGTGGACCAACATCGGTAACTCGCAGTGAAATTGACGTTGGACAATCTCGTTGGAGCAACGCTGGACCAACATCGGTAACTCGCAGTGAAAAAGACGTTGGACAATCTTGTTGGACCAACGTTGGATCAACATCGGTACCTCGCAGTGAAAAAGACGTTGGACAATCTCGTTGGACCAACGTTGGATCAACATCGGTAATTCGCAGTGAAAAAGACGTTGGACAATCTCGTTAGACCAACAGTAATGAGTGGACTCAAGTAGAATTACAATCATAAATAGAAGTGCGCCATCCCCGGTGAATTACCATATAGGATCGATATCGGGTGTCAAGAGACCATGTATGAGTTAATTGGGCCATCGATCTACAAGCAGTTAATAAAGTAAGCTTTCAACTATACTCGTGTGCCTACTTGTATTATATTACAACATGGTGTCTGAAGTGAAAGTGACTGTATGTCTGATTCGATTCGCCATGACCTGTGTTGTAGAAATGCTAATTTGAATCCATTTTGGGAGGCGAGCTTCACGGTTGATGTGTGACCGGATATACCATCCAGAAAACGCTTTATTGAGAACTGTACTGTTCGTTATCAACGGTGCATAGCTAGTAGGAAGAAAGAGCTCCAGAAGAGGCAGAAGCGATACTATGACCAGGGTGCCAAGTCGCTGCCGGTGTTGAAGTCTGGAGAACGTGTGTACTACCAAGTGGGAAAAGAATGGAAACCTGGCGTAGTGACAACTCAAGATTCAACGCCCCGCTCGTACCACATCCAGAGTGAGAAAGGTGGGCGGTATCGCCGGAACAGACATCATCTAAAGAAGCGTCGCGCACCTGAAGGTAACATCCATGTTCCAGTAAACGAGGAAACGGAGGTCCCAGAAGCGTGCTGGAGTGAGGTGAAGCCGCCCTCGCAAGAACGTGACAGGCGCTACCCACTTCGACGTCTACTCTCAGACCACCGGATAGATTAGATTTGTGATAGAGATGAATACCATTTAGGGCAGAATAATCCCTTGGTATCATCTAGGCGTTGGGTAGTCCACCCTGGCACTAGCACGTTAAACCATTTTGCATAAGGTAAATGTCGGTCTTACAATAGGGGATGACAACCGTACGAAAGGGGCAGAATAATCCCCTGGTTCCATCTTCTGGGTGTCGGGTAGTCTACCCTGACACTCAAGTTTGTAATTTACCAGTATTTATTATTGTTATGCCAGAGTTACACATGGCATTTCGCCTACTTGTATTATATTACAACACCATGCGATGGATCAACATCGGTAACTCAAAGTGAAATGGAGGTTGGACAATCTCGTTAGAGCAACGTTGGATCGACATCGGTAACCCACAGTGAAACGTTCGTTATTCCAACGAGAATCCAACATTTCACATCTGTTGTTCACTACATGTAGCTGTTATGTTAGAAAAGGTAATTTTTTTACTCGTAGCACAGGTGGTCAAAACCCCCTTGCATAATAAAAGGATTTAAAATTAGCTGCTGAAAGCAGGATGTATGCCATCGTTGGATCAACGTTGGTTCAACGTTGGATGAACGTTGGTTATTATTCATGAATATTCATGAGTGGTTATCATTGACTGCAAAAAGCATTAATAATCATGTTATTTGATTGTTCAGAATGAATCCAATGTTATTATTTACTCATTATTTGAAATATATGTAAGTTATTTATCTACAAAAACATTCTAAAGGTTTGTTTCCATGATGTATTTGTGTAAATTCTTAAAACTTTATCCAAACATTCAACTTTATCGAAATACCAACCATCAAACAAATATTAACACAGAAGCTAGGTTATATAAAGCTGAGTGGATGATGTAGATGTAGTGAGTGTAGGAATAGGAATAGGACTATATGGATAGGGATAGGAATAGGACTAGGAATAGGGTTAGGGTTAGGTTAGTCTTAGGTAAAGGGAAAGCTAGGATAGGATGTTCTAGATATCACCAATAGGCGTGTCATATGAATATTAATTAAATTTTTTTAGTACGGTGAGACGTTGGACCAACGTTGGATCAACGTTGGACCAACGTTGGAGAAATGTTGGTGAATTACGCTGGACCAACGTTGGATGCTTGTTGGAGACATGTTGGAGACATATTGGATGCTTGTTGGACACATGTTGCTTTGACGTTGGATCAACGTTTGCGTACGCCCAATCAACGCTGCTCCAACAAAATACCAACCTTGGATTAACGTTGGAAAAGCGTTGGTCCAATGTTGGCTGCTTGTTGGATGCATGTTGGAGACATATTGGATGCTTGTTGGACACATGTTGCTTTGACGTTGGATCAACGTTTGCGTACGCCCAATCAACGCTGCTCCAACAAAATACCAACCTTGGATTAACGTTGGAAAAGCGTTGGTCCAACGTTGACAAATAACAACTTTTCAACGATGGACCAACGTTGATCCAACGTTGGCATTTCGTTTTCGGCAACGTTGGAGCAACGTTGATTGGGCGTACGCAACCATCGTTGGTCCAACGTTGCCGGACAACGTTGGACCAACGTTGCCGAAAAAATTGGACAACGTTGGTCCAACGTTGGACCAACGTTGGCTTGCTACCTGGGAACAGTACAGTTCTCAATAAAGCGTTTTCTGGATGGTATATCCGGTCACACATCAACCGTGAAGCTCGCCTCCCAAAATGGATTCAAATTAGCATTTCTACAACACAGGTCATGGCGAATCGAATCAGACATACAGTCACTTTCACTTCAGACACCATGTTGTAATATAATACAAGTAGGCACACGAGTATAGTTGAAAGCTTACTTTATTAACTGCTTGTAGATCGATGGCCCAACTCATACATGGTCTCTTGACACCCGATATCGATCCTATATGGTAATTCACCGGGGATGGCGCACTTCTATTTATGATTGTAATTCTACTTGAGTCCACTCATTACTGTTGGTCTAACGAGATTGTCCAACGTCTTTTTCACTGCGAATTACCGATGTTGATCCAACGTTGGTCCAACGAGATTGTCCAACGTCTTTTTCACTGCGAGGTACCGATGTTGATCCAACGTTGGTCCAACAAGATTGTCCAACGTCTTTTTCACTGCGAGTTACCGATGTTGGTCCAGCGTTGCTCCAACGAGATTGTCCAACGTCAATTTCACTGCGAGTTACCGATGTTGGTCCACCGTTGGTCCAACGAGATTGTCCAACGTCCATTTCACTGCGAGTTACCGATGTTGGTCCAACGTTGGTCCAACGAGATTGTCCAACGTCTTCTTCACTGCGAGTTACCTATGTTGGTCCAACGTTGGTCCAACGAGATTGTCCAACGTCTTTTTCACTGCGAGTTACCGATGTTGATCCAACATTGGTCCAACAAGATTGTCCAACGTCCATTTCACTGCGAGTTACTGATGTTGGTCCAACGTTGGTCCAACGAGATTGTCCAACGTCTTTTTCACTGCGAGTTACCGATGTTGATCCAACGTTGGTCCAACGAGATTGTCCAACGACTATTTCACTGCAAGTTACCGATGTTGGTGCAACGTTGGTCCAACGAGATTGTCCAACGTCCATTTCAGTGCGAGTTACCGATGTTGGTCCAACGTTGGTCCAACGAGATTGTCCGACGTCTTTTTCACTGCGAGTTACCGATGTTGGTCCAACGTTGGTCCAACAAGATTGTCCAACATCCATTTCACTGCGAGTTACCGATGTTGGTCCAACGAGATTGTCCAACGTCTTTTTCACTGCGAGTTACCGATGTTGGTCCAACGTTGGTCCAACGAGATTGTCCAACGTCTTTTTCACTGCGAGTTACCGATGTTGATCCAACATTGGTCCAACAAGATTGTCCAACGTCCATTTCACTGCGAGTTACCGATGTTGGTCCAATGTTGGTCCAACAAGATTGTCCAACGTCTTTTTCACTGCGAGTTACCGATGTTGGTCCAACGTTGGTCCAACGAGATTGTCCAATGTCTTTTTCACTGCGAGTTACCGATGTTGATCCAACGTTAGTCCAACAAAATTGTCCAACGTCTATTTCACTGCGAGTTAACGATGTTGATCCAACGTTGGTCCAACGAGATTGTCCAACGTACATTTCACTGCGAGTTACCGATGTTGGTCCAACGTTGGTCCAACGAGATTGTCCAACTTCTTTTTCACTGCGAGTTACCGATGTTGGTCCAACGTTGATCCAACAAGATTGTCCAACGTCCAACGAGTTCCAACGAGTTTGCAAGTTTCCGACGTTGGTCCAACGTTGGCTTGCTACCTGGGGCATACCAAGGGTGAGATCCTCATCACCGAAGGAATACCTGTTGTAATCGGGAAGACGCTCTTCTAAGGTTCGTCGTAGGTGCTCTCTGGCCCACTCTTCGTCGTTTTCAGTAAACATGACGTTAACATCAAAGATAAAATCGTCGTGTTCTCGTGCGTCTCTTATTTCTCTGTAGCCAATGATAGCAAGTTTCACCAGGAATAGTTTGTACCTAATCAACCATCTGTTGTGGAATGCAAGCAACATACCAATAAGCAAGGCGAGAAGAGGAAGAGTAGAAAGGAGTGCAATGTTTGGTACGCAATATTTACTCGGAACAAACTCTAACAATGGCTTTCCTCGCAGTTGGCTCAAGGAATCGACCGAGCAAAGGGTTTCATTTTGGTGTAGAAACATTCTAGACGAGTTGGCAAGGTCGTGCAACCAGTCAAAGTTGCACTGACAAGCTAACGGGTTTCCAGAAACATCGATGTAATCTAGATCATATTCTATTAGAGTGTTCCACGTGCTGCGATTGAATGCGACCAACCGATTATTTGACATGCTCAAGTTCTTGAGAAATGGGACGTTTTTCATCTCTCCTTCCTCAACGAACATGATTGTATTATCGTTGATTTTCAGAGTCTTCAGAAACGGTAAGTTATTCAGTGCATTGGCTGATATGAGAAGCAAATTATTCCCGTTCAAGTCTAAATAAACGAGAGAGTGCAGTCCCAGAAAACGTTCACGGTGAGACTCGAAATTATACAGTTGTCTATCAACAAGTAAGCAAGCAGCGAATTGTCCTCAAAAACCCTATCTGGCAAATTCCCGAGAGGGTTGTTGCTCAGATGCAGCTCCTGCAAATTGATTAATCCTCGGAACAAAGATCTACTAAAATGTGAGTCCCAAACATCTTCTCTGCTCAGTTCCGTGTTCTTGAGGTCTATGACCTTATATATCGCCGTTCCTGCAACATCAATTATTTCAAGGTTCTCAAAATCCACGTAAGGAACTAAATATACAGTCTGATATTACGGATAAGAATCAAAGTATTTAGATTGCTAAGGCCACGAAACATACGGCCATATAAGGCGAACATTTTATTTCGCGACAGATCCAGATACTTAATATTACTTTCCCAAATGGTATTATGTGGATTGAAAATCGTTATTTGGTTATCCATCAACTCCAATGTTCGTAGAAGAGGCATTCCTTTGACATATTCTGGTTCGACTTCTTTGATAAAATTGTCCATTAATGTCAATTCACTACAGCTTAACCCCGAAAATACGTTTTTATATAAAAAGAGATCACCGCTCCTACTGATGAATAGCATATCCAATGGGTGATTATATAAAGGTCTGAATACGCCAACTGAAATGCCATCACGAAACTCCATTTGAGTAAACTTTAGCGTGCTAATATTTGACCTTGCAACACCACTTGTGAGGTTAAAAGCCATAGAGTTAGTTAAAGTGAAATAACCCCCTAGCACCATTTCGTCCACATGCTATGCTGCTATTGCGTTTTCAGAAATATAACGGATGTGGTTATCGCCTACCCAGAATTATTCGGTTGGACAAATGAATATGAAATTATCTTGAGTCAGATCTCGGAACTTGTTATTGTGGAATATTACTTTACTCAGTCGGTCCGTCTTACATTGAGACACATTCAAAGAGCTTAGAAGGTTTCCATATAAAAAAAAAAGTTGTCTCAAATTTGGAAAACTGTCCATTAAATCATTCGGTAAATCTCTCAGGTTGCATCTACTCATGTCTAATACAACGAGGGCTTCGAGGGGTCGGAATGGGACACTGCTTGGTATCACCAGATTCTCATTTCTAGCCAGATTCAGGGACTTAGCTGTTTGAGAGGATGGAAGGCTGCTGTCTCAATTGTTCGCAGTTTGTTGAAGCTCACATCTAAAGTTATCAGATTCGTATAAGAAACAAATGATGTGTTTAACAGAATACTGATCTCGTTGAACCGCAGGTCTAACTTTATTGTATTATGAGGAAAATCGCTTGGAACAGTTTTGAGATGCCTGTCGTCACACATGACTGATGTATCACCCTGATCCCACTGACATGATGCTCCGAGGGTGAAGCGACCCTTCTGTATCTGGAGCTTATCTAACCGATCAGAGAGGATTTCTTTGCTGCCACTGGTGGATGTGTAAGCCCCTTCCACTCATCGCGATGATGAGTAGAAGGCAAACGTGTCTGTATACCGTTCACATGGTTTTATCTACACTCGATGAGATCTGGAAATTGGAAACAGTTCAAGAAAATATGTCGCTGTATAACCATACGAATTCCTGGAAATATTTCAAGAGGACAAATGATTTAATCAATATAAAGGTGACAAAATTAGAAAATTAATTCAAACATAATCTGACCAGATATATAATGTGATTATTGCCCTCTTTTAATCAAAATTAGAACAGGTTTAAACCGAAAAAAAATTGCGTAATTCGTTTTTGTTCACATCACTTGATGAACATCATACTACCATTACACGTTCATCATGTTCATAATAACATATCCGCCGTGTTTATTACCCTATGATGTATCCTACATTTTAAAATGCAGAACTAAAAATGGTTAGATTATGATGTACTCTATCACATTAATACAAATCTTGTAAGGGCGTATTTTTGTTGTTGAAACATAATAAATTGAACGTTTAAGATAATATAGCAAATGTATTAAGATATTACTGCAGTGATAAGCAATGAAATACTTACTGAATGACGGTTACCTCTCGTGCACCCAAGTCCGTTGTTCATGTATAATATGAGTTCATTTCAACAGGTATTGTGGGATTTATATCTATTTCGTAAGTTATATATCGAGCCACGTAAACTTCTCAGGAGCCAAGTCACAACCATCTGCAGCGGCAACTATGATTATAACGATGCACGAACAAGATGTATCGCATTCATGAGCCGAACCGAAATGACAAACTTTCAAGGAGGTCATAGAAGTGAGAGTTTAAATATAATACTATTTAATTATTCGAGTGAGATGTAATTATCATATAACGATCATTGTTTACATTGACATAAGCACATCCAATGTATTTGTACACAACATATTGTAATACTCTCGAATAAAGCAGAATCGAAATTGGATTGACAAAGAAGTGAGAATAAACTGTTTATGTTTGGGTGAAGTGCACAGCCCGGTACTTGCTATAACTTATAAAGAGTACTTGTAGTAGTGATAATAGAAATCATAAACATTGATGAATCATGTCACGTCTATACGCAGTTTTCTTATTTTGTTTTTCTAATAATTGACAAAAAACATGTTAATGATATTTCAAAACCACGTCAAGTTTTGTTATACCATGTCTACAATGCGGCGTCAGGTGTGTTATACAAAGATCCTAAGTGGTACTTAACTCTAAGTTGGACATTTTTAGAAGCCGTTATTTTTTTGGAAACAAACAAACTTTTTTTGTTAAAGCGTAAACATTAATGTTGACTAAGATGTTAGTAATATCTCTTTATTGTCAGGGACATTTCTTGTTATTGATGTTAAGTGTATGAAAGTGTATGCTGACAAGCAAGTAGTTCACTACTTGCTTTTTTGCTTTTAAAAATGTTTCATTCCAAGGCTACAAATGGCTTTCCATAGTAGTTCAACTTAAATGGTACCATCACCCAAACATAATATTCGTTTAAATGTAAGGTAAGATCTTTAGTAGTTAATTCCATTATCAAGTTCACACAAATATGTTTCCAGAAAAAAATATATAATTGAAAAACGCATCACCTTTCTAAAGCAAGCGTTCATGGGACTTAATTGCGAAAACTAATTATTTGTCCAGAGTGAACGAATCGTCCGGGATTCTATTGTATCCAAACGTACGCGCGAATAGCATTGTCGCACTCGCAAATGTTTGGCCCGTACGGAACCAGGAAATAAAAGTGCTTCCGTGGTAATTAATTGCTTTGTTTATGAACTACACAACCCTTTGTTAAGTGTTTGGTATCTATTTGATATCACGAAACGATACCGAATCATGAAGTTATGTCTTGCCCTTTACCTAGTGGTTCCCTTCAATCTGTTTGGAGCACCCCAGCCTGGTGTGTTTGGATCACCCTTACTTCCTCATTCCCTCTGGAAGTTAAAGGGGACCACCAGGCAAAGAACAACACATTATTATATGTTTTGGTACCGTTTTGTGATATCAAATAGATACCCAACATTTTGCAAAGGGTTGTGTAATTCATAAACAAAGCAATTAATTTCCACCACGGGCCAACCATTTGCGAGTTCGCCCATGCAGCTATTCAGCGCACGTTTGTAAACAATAGATTCCCGGGCGATTCGTTCGCTCTGCACCCATTGCAATTCACCGCACACATAGCAGTCTGCGTAATTCAGACCGCATGAACGCATGCTTTAGAATGGTGATGCGTTTCCAATATTGTTTTCTTTTCTTTCTGGAAACATATTTTTGTGAACTTGTTGATGGATTGGAATACTCAAGATGTTACCTTTCTTTAATAAGAATATTATTTTTGGGTGGTGGTACCCTTTAAGCTCAAAACATGTGAAGTTCTTGTGTGTTATGCTGTGTTAGGCTATGTGTGGGCCAGAAAGATTGACCCTACTGAAATAAGTATGGTTAATTAACACCTTTTTTGACCTCTTGTAAACAAATAACACAGACGGGATAACAGATTTCTGTGAAATTAGCACTGTACTGTGTGCTCTTTGTATTTATTGCTATGCTACATTTTCAATACTCAAATACCACTGGTTGACAAAGTTATATAATATTACATAGGGGATACTAAATAACAAAAAATAGAAAATACCTTTGTAGTAGACAGACAATACAAATGGAACACAAGTTAATTAGCACCTCAGACAACATGTCATAGCTGCAATCGTCTGCGATGAATGACAGGGGCGGATCTAGCTTTTTGATAAGGGGGGTTTGACCAATGACGATGCGGAGCATCGTCCACGAGCCGCGTAGCGGCGAGGCGATTTTTTGGGGCTATTTTGAACCCCCGTAAGTGATGTCTTTTTGCTAAGGGGGGGGGGGGGGGGGGGGGTTTGACCCAATGACGTTGCGGAGCATCGTCCACGAGCCGCAATACTCACAATACAGTGCGCCACCTATCGGTTGCAACGGACAGGCCGAAATCCGCAATGCCTCATGGGAAATGGTCGACATCGAAATATAAGGCCGTGGCGCGCGAACTCGGGGTCTCACGATCAGAAAGCACGCGCTCTACCGATCTTGCCACACCGCTTCCACCGTACCTCACCAGGGTCAAACATGTCGGTAGCGTATTTTGGTGCTAGGCACTGATCTGTATACAGCTCAGTGGTGCTAGCAAGGAGGTTTAACCTTCTTGGTGCTAGGCTGTACTGTGATGTCGACCCCGAAGTTGGAAATTGGCCTGTCCGCTGCAACCGATAGGTGGCGCACTGTATTGTGAATCCACCGAATTTAGAACGCATTAATAGGGATGTATAAATCCAATTGGGCAATTCCACGATAAGTAACTTTACATTTTAAGGCATCTTGTACAATATAATAGGATGCTACATAAACATGCCTGATTATTTTCTTTAAATTTTGGGTACATTCAATACATCCTGACAAGACCTCCTTCACACAGTAACTCAAAACAATTCCAAATAATTATTTCAGTGAGTGACAATACAAACGCAAACTTTGGTTAGTAACGTTACAAAAGATGGACATGGACAAAAACATGAGTCCTTGTGAAAAATATTTCTTGTAAACAGGAGTCATCTGAAATAAATTTGTATCATTACAATATTGACAGTATCTTGGCATGTGGTGTGATGTATCAACTATTGAAATATGTATATTTGGTTTTAGCAGAAACAACAAAAACCTGGTTAGTAACGTTACGGTTTAATAGTAACGATACAATTTGTTCGTACAAATTAAAATGATGTTTTTAGCATGAATGTGCATTTAACATTCATAGATGAGACACCGGTTGGTGTAAAATGAAGTGATTTACAGTATTCAAAAGAAAAGAAAGATGAAAACTAAATCATACATTTCTTTAAAATCCTATAAAACTGTGGTTAGCGCATGTGTAGTCCCACATGAGCCATTTCACGTACAGTTCTGTTTCTCAGTAACGAGGATACGACTGTATGATTTGAAGGTGGGAAATTAAAGCTCTCTCTGTTTTAAAGTGATTCCTGAGATAATGAAACTTTAAACAGAACCAGGATTTGAGAAATATGAAATAGAATATTGGGTTGAATGTCTCTCTTATCATGGAATTGCCCATTTCATGATTACAGACTTCATTTACGTATGATCAAGTTGTGTACACACAAAAAGAACAACTTACAACCTCTCTGGCATTGTACATTTAAAATGCATTTAGCAAAATATATCGCATGTTTTGAAGCGGCCATTGATATTATAATTGTGAATTGTGATCAGCCAAAGCAAATAGACACAAATATCATGTTCGTCTTTCCAATGAAATATTGACATAGTACATTTATAGTGATACTAGGTAACATTAAAATATGAACAGTGTAATGTACATGTCATGAGTATGTTATATACATTTAATATAATATACAACACATGCTAGATTGATTAATATCGCATGAACAGTTCTGTTTTATACACACATTAATTTGATACCACTAAAAGATATCTTCATGTCCTAAGCTTCTAGGACTAGCTTGCATGTGGTATATCTTTCATATGAGACAATAATCTTGCACTTTTTTGCGTGAACAATATCACTAACATAAAAATTAAAAATAGTGTAATGTACATAAGCTAGTAATATACAGGTTTATATAAAATATTCAAGGTCTAAGTAAGTCTTTACTAATTCCTTTTGAGATTAATACACAAATCCTTATGCTCGATCACATAAACCCATTTTTAAAATTTAAATTACCCTTTTAATATCATCTGCAAGCAACCATTACCTTTATTGCAGAAAAAAGAACCCCCTTTTGGTGTAAATTGATTTTTAGCAAATCATTAAAAAAACAGGTACAAATTGGTATTCAATTGCAACCCAATTTGTTTTTGCATTCCACGTACACGTTTACGTAAACGAGCATTATAAAGACTTCGAGTACAAAGAGAACGTATCTTTTGGGCCGCTACGAACGCGTACACTATTTGTCGCAAAATAGTTAAGTGACACCACCGGGGTATAAAGACGTCAAGTATTGAGATGGTTTTGGCGAAATTAGATGATGATTAATTCAACTTCTAAATTTAAGCTCTATAAGTAAGTCTTTATTACTTCCCTTTTATATAAATATACAAATTCGATAATATAACCCCATTTCATTTTAAATGCCCATTTAATATATTCTGCAAGCAGTCATTAGTTTGAACATAATAGCCATATGAACCAATAAATGACTATAAATAGTGACTTTAGAGCGTATTAGTAATGCTGTATCAACTAATTTTATGATTCCAGACTTCATTTATGTATGATCAAGTTAATTGTGTCCCCAAATTAAGAGAACAATACAACCTCTGGCACTGTACATTTAAAATTGTACATGTTTGTTGAAGCTGCCATATAGATTCTAATTTTGATTGGTCAAAGCAAATATACATTATTATGTTCTTCTTTCCAATGAAATATTGACATTATGAAATATAGTACAATTATAGCGATATTAGGTAACAGTCGAATATAAACAGTGTCGCATGATCAGTTTGGTTTTATACACAAATCAATGTTATGCCAATAAAATATACCTCCATGTCCTTAGCTTCTTTCATATGAGGCAATAATCTTGCACTTTGTTTTGGAACAATATCGCTAACATAACATATTACCAATCCCAACACTATTGTAGCATGTAAATCAATAAGACACTGTGGACCGGACATTTGGAACTCCCTATCAGTTGATGTGAAACAATGTTCATCGTTATTTTCCTTTAAAGGGGTAGTTTAGTTTTGGTAGAGAGGGCGCTGCACATCGCAATTTTTTTGTGAGGTAATTAAAAACTGAGTGTCAAATTTGAGAGAACATGCAATTTTAATGGCAGAATAAACTTTATTTGGTCGAAATCGGCCCACAAACGGCTGAAATATCAATAAATGTATCTGATCTTATAATTATTTGGGGCCCAAATAATGAACGGTTTTTTCAAAAAATTCAAAAAATGCTTCCACTTTCTCAAAAAATTTCGAAAGTGTTATTAAAGTAGTTGTTGATGTTCTCTCTATAAAATCAGTCTGGTAATAAAACATCACATGCATTATTGTCTATGGAAAATGGTTGAAACTGACGCCTTTAAAAAAGCGCCCTCTCGTGATCAAAATGGCTCTTTTTGAATGATAACATGCTTTTTACTTAGTCATTTTGCAAGTTTGTATACTTTTCGAGCATAGTGGAGTTATTACTATTAGTTTTGAAGGTTATTGTCCAGGTTTGGTTACTAAAGTTCAGCCTTACCAAAACTAAACTACCCCTTTAAATCTACTCTAAACAAGAAACTGTACAAGTCTTATGCATGTGTAACAGTATAATTTGTTTTGTGTGTTAAACGAGGTATTTATAAATACGTATTAATGAGTGTGCAATACTGTAGAATCATATAATGTGAATGTTTGTAGTTAAGGATATTATTGTTTATATTGATAACTCACAAACCGGGGTGGGGTTGGGGTGGGGGAGGCTTCTCCTTCCTGTTTATTTTTTGTTAATTTTAGTGATATAATATGGAGTCTTAATTGTATTATTTTGATTAAAACTATATTTGCCTTTTCACAACGGGTTGTCCTTCCTTCAAGCTTTTGCTTTGCGGACTTCCCATATTTCCAGTTTTATTGATCATTCTACAATATATATTTTTTATTTTACTCCGTCATATCTATGTTACAATGCAATATTAAATTTGTACTTGAATACTTTGTAATTTTGATGTTTTTATATTATTGGAAATAAAATGAAATTAAATGAAATAAAAACAGTGTACTGTACAGGTTATATCATAAAATCACTTCATTACAGTATTCGTGCATTGTTAATCAAGTTTGCTTATCGCTACGTTTGCCATTATAGTTCATAACATTATTTAGCATTGATATTGCCAGGTAAAATATATATATGTTCCTTACGTCCACAGTGACTTGACATAAACTTGTGATGCAATACAGTTCGATGTGAATCAATTCGCTTACTTTATTCGTCTTGAACGTCAATTCCAAAATTGTTTGAGCATACAAATGATAAAAAAGCGAGCGAAATATGTATCGTTCAATTAGAAACAACGAAGCAGTCAATAACAATTGATAACTTAAATGCTACGCTTTTGACCACAACTTCTTTTGACAAAAAAAAATGGGATTTGTTATACGGGCCTTATTCACATTACCCATCAAACAAAGCTATGATGATATTATGGAACAAGCCCCGCGAATATGTATGTCTTTAATATTTATGTATTGATATGGTCTACATTTATTCCGGCGGTATCAAAGGGTTGTACTTCAAATTAAAAGGGACAACCTTTGTAAGTTCGTTCCAGAAGTATTCGCGTCCCCTGACATCTTCGGGCCATCTCATGTAAGGTCTGCGATCGCGAAGATACAGACGAACCAGGTACGGGATCTCGTCCTCGGGAATATCTTCTAGAAAGATGACCACGGTGTTTTCTGTCAGTTCGTCATGTACGTGATCCATTGCAGTGCGAAACTTTATGAGAAACCAGTTGTCCCGGACAGCGCGTCTGCTGAGAAGCACGATGGTCTTGAAGCTATGCTCCACGGCGTAATGAACTGCCTCCAGGTAGTGCATTCCAAGCGTGAGGTCTTCATCACCGAAAGCATACCTGTTGTAATTGGGAAGACGCGCTTCTAGGATAGGTCGCAGGTGCTCTCTTGCCCACACCTCGTCTTCTTCAGTAAACATGATGTTCAGATCAAAGACAAACTCTTCGTGTTCTCGCGCGTCTTGCATTTCCCTGTATCCGATGATCGCCAGTTTCACCAGGAATAGTTTGTATCTGATTAACCATCTGTTATGGAAAGCGAGCATCAGACCAAAAAGCAACGCGAGACCAACGAAAGGGAGAATGGAAATGAGTACAATATTTGGAACACAATATTTACTCGTATTAAACTCTAACAAAGGTTTTCCTCGCAATTGGCTCAAGGAATCGTCTGAGCAAAGGGTTTCATTTTGGTGTAGAACATTTTCAGACGAGTTAGCGAGGTCACTCAGCCATCCATAGTTGCACTGGCATGCAAATGGGTTTCCAGAAACATCAATGTAATCCAAATTGTATTTCATCAGAGTGTTCCATGTGCTGCGATTGAATGCCACCAACCGATTATTCGACAGACTCATATTTCTGAGAAATGGGACCCTCTCCACGGCTCCTTCCTCTACAAACATAAGTTTGTTATCATTGATTTTCAGAGTCACCAGAACCGGTAGATAGGTAAGCGTATTGGCTGATATTATGTGTAAATTATTCCCGGTCAAATCTAAATAGACGAGAGATTGCAAACCCTGAAAAACGTTCTCTGTAAGACTAGAAATTTTGCAGTTGTCCATCATCAAGTTAGAAAGCAGCGAATTGTCCTCAAAAACCCCTTTTGGCACATTTCCCAGAGGGTTGTTGCTCAGATGCAGCTCCCGCAGATTAATTAATCCACAGAACAAAGATCTACTCAAATAAGAGTCCCAAAGATTTCCTCTGTTGACATTCGAGTTACTGACGTCTATGATGTCTAGCTTTAATGTGTTGTTAAACGTTTGGCCTGGTATGAAAGGGTCCTTTTCTTGAGGTATGTGGTCAGTAAAATACAATACGGAAACTCCAGACGACAAGCTAAGCTTCATTATCACCGTTTCTGTAACATCAATTATTTCAAGGCTCTCAAACCTGTCATACGAATATAAGTTCAACACAACCAGTTCCTTATTACGGCTAAGGTTCAATGACTTTAAATTTCTAAGGCCACGTAACTGACAACCTCGAAGGATTGATATTGTATTTTCCGACAGATCCAGATACTCTATATTACTTTTCCAAGTGGTATTATGTGGATTAATGTGCATTATTTGATTATCCCTCAAATCCAATGTTCGCAGACGAGACATTCCTAGGAAATATTCTGGTTCGATTTCGTAAATTAAATTACGGATTAATATCAACTCAAGACAGCTTAACCCTATGAAGACGTTTTTATATAGCGAGAGATATCCGCTGCTGTCGATGACTAGTATGCCTAATGTATGATTACGTAACGGACTGAATACTCCAACCGGAATTCCACCACGGAACTCCATGTCAGTAAGATCGAGCAAGCTAATAGTTGACTTTGCAACACCAATTGTAAGGTTCATAAACAAAGATGCAGTTGGAGCGAATTTAATCCCTAGCCCAAGTGCTTGTACAGGCAATGCTGCTATTGCGTTTTCCGAAATGTAACGGATCGGGTTATCTAACAGACCAATAAAGTTGGTTGGACAAACGAACATGAATGTATCTGGAGTCAAATCTCGGAACTTGTTTATGTTTAGTTGTACTTCATTTAGTTGGTCTGTCGCACATCGGGACACATTCAAGGAGCTTAGACGGTTATGTGATAAATAAAGATATTTCAAATGTGGAAACCAGTCCAATAAATCGTTTGGCAAATCTTGCAGGTTGCATGAATTCATTTCTAATGAAACGAGTGCTTCAAGGGGGTGAAATGGGACGCTGCTTGGTATTACCAGATCATAATTTACAGACAGATCCAAGGACTCCAGATGTTTTAGAGGCTGGAAAGCTGCGAACTGAATCGTTTTAAGTCGGCCGGAACTTAAATCCAAAATTACCAGTTTCGGATACGGTTCAAATGAAGTGTTCAAAAGAACACGGATCTCGTTATTTTGTAGGTATAATTTCACGGCACTTTGAGGTAAATCACTCGGAACTGTTTTGAGGTTCATGCCTTTACAAATCACTGATTTATCCCCCTGGTCCCACTGACACGATGTTCGGGTGAAACGACCTTTCTGTGTCTGGAGCCAAGCTAACCGACTGGAGAAGACTTCATTGCCACCAGTGGTTGAGGTGTTTACTTCCCCTCCATACATCGTTATGATGAGTAGAAGGTAAACGCGTCTGTATACCGTTCCCATGGTTTTATCGGCACTCGATGTGTATCTGAGAATTGACAAAAGGAATAACTCACACGAGATAACAATGATAACAGTAATAATTGTAATAATCATGATATCATAATATAATATACAATCAAATACAAGCTTATATTGAAGAGATGTGTTAAAAATGGTGTTTTGTGTTATTTAAGTCTGGATTAAAGGCAAATAACAGTATTAGGAAAGTTACCAACAACATCTATATTGGCCAAACTAATTGATCAATATTGTTTAATTCATAAAAAAGAGCTTATGGTAAATCCCAACCCTAGTTCGTGCCGCTCCGCTGGGCTGCAGATCGGGTCGACAAGCCCGATATACCGTGCATAATTGCGCTCATATAGCTTTCGCACACAGCACCTTGCGGTTGAATTGAATTATCTGTGCACAGCTCGGTAAAAAAAATGCCCAAATAGTTAATTTCAAACCAGTTTTGGTGAAAATATTCATCTTAATATCTTAATATCTTTCCCATGGTATAGGTAATTAAAGCCTAATTTTTATTTCATGTCTGTGGGGCGTTTCCCAATACTGTCATTCGGCCTTAGGGGCAGTAAAGTTTTGGTCAGGCTGAGCTTTAGTAACCAAAACCTGCGCAATGACATTACAAACTAAAAGTTATACCTGCACCATGCTACTAAATAACTAAATAAAACGCCTGTTATCATTCAAAAAGAGCTACTAAAACACAACAGGGCGCTCTCTAAAAAGGAATAGGTTTCAACCAATTTTCCTTCCAAATTATTCATGTGTTATTTTGTTGTAATAATGATTAAATAGAGAGATCATCAACCACTATTTAAAAACCTGTTTTGAACTTTTAAAAAAAGTGTAAGCACTTAAAAAAATCAAACAAAAAATCATCGAATAAATCTTTGGCCCAGATTTATTCCGCTCAGATATATTTATTGATATTTCAGCCCTTTCCGCAAACAATGTTTATTCATTGTATGCTCTTTCGAATTTAACACTCAGTTTTTCATTATCTCACAACAAATGTATTTCATGCAGCGCCCTCTATACCAAAATGTAACTACCCCTTTAAAGATATTATACCACGTGTACGATTTCGAGACAATGATATGCGAATGGTATAACAATGAGATATATATATATAGTATATATATATATATTTTCATTGCTCCAAAACGCGGTAAGATGACGCGCCGCTGCTTGGTGACTTTTTTTATCTTGGGGCTTGCGCATATTTTAAAATAACATTTTTGAAAATCTGACCTTTTGTATATGCATGTCAGCCCGAAAATTGCTCAATTTCGTGATTTGTGTACAAAACATATGGAAATATCAGTTTTCGTAAAGGAGGTATATCATTGGTTATTTGGTCTTGTTTACATTTTATATGTTTGTTTTGGGTTCAAAATAGGTGAATTATAGTTAGAAATAAAAAATTAAAAACAATAAAATACATAATAAATTATAAAAACAATAGAAAACATAAGGAAGAACCTGGCTCTTCCAAATGTTGTTGTCGTATTATTATTCCAAATGCTCTAAAGAATATATGTAGTGAAAACCAGAGTTTAAGAGTTTAATTATAAGGAATATATGATTTAATGGTAAAAATATGAATTTTATGACCTTATTTGCATAAATTACCATAAATATGCAAATTAATGAATTTTTCAAAACATTACCATTGTAAAATTACCATTGTATTCTATACACTTCACTTATCATGCGTGCAATTTTCACGGCGATCGGCCGCTCCGCGGCCGAGATCTTGGGGAGGGGGGGGGGGGGGGGGGGGGGGGGGGTGGCATAATGCCCCCCCCCCCCCCCCCCCCCCCCCCCCGGCCTGCTGAAGACCTCAAATAGCCCGGCCTTTTTAGGGTTATTAACATCAAGTTTTCAACGAGTAGATAGATTTCTCATTTCACTTTTTGTAATGACTGTAATAGCACGGAAAGTCATATTACATCCAAACAATTATTTCATTTTGACTGCATAGGTGGTACGTCCGTTCAATTTGTGGGGTGAGTAACTAATAATTTTAGCACTGAGTTCTAAGGTCGTTTGTCGATTATATCAAATAATAATGTGTACTAACTCCGATTCTACAGGTTATTATGATATACAGTATACAGACTCAGGAGTACACAACGGACACAAGTTGCTAGTTTGGTGGTCACATACTGGAGTGACTTTAATTCGATAGCAAGGTTTCTCCAATGCATGTAAAACAATGGTATATGTGTGTTAGAGGGTGATTGATGACCAGGGGTGGAAAGGTCTGGACAATGTGTATGGTGGATCTAGCCAGTGGTGTGAGCTGTGGAATGTTGATGAGTAAACAGAGAGAATGACAGAAAGTAAGAGAGAATGACAGAATGTAAGATTGTAATGATAAGATGATGATGGTACAATTTAGAGCATGATATATGATCAAATCATATACTTCAGGATATCACATAATGTATAAACGTTATCAAAAAAAGGATACTTCATGACATTTTAACTCTGTTAGATATACTTTGATCAGTTGCAAACAAAGAAATCACGGAAGTTGGACTTTTGCTTGATCCAATCAACAATTCTAATCGAACACTTTAAATGCTATATTTTTTATATGTAAATCGTATTTCCTTATTACAAAATCATCCTGGGAATATTGGAGGTTTAAGTTCATACGATAAACAAACATTTCATATGAAATGTTTGTTTATCGTATGAACATGAGAAATGAGAAATCTATCTACTCGTTGAAAACTTGATGTTAATAACCCTAAAAAGGCCGGGCTATTTGAGGTCTTCAGCAGGCCGGGGGGGGGGGGGGGGGCACCCCCCCCCCAAGATCTCGGCCGCGGAGCGGCCGATCGCCGTGAAAAATTGCACGCATGATAAGTGAAGTGTATAGAATACAATGGTAATTTTACAATGGTAATGTTTTGAAAAATTCATTAATTTGCATATTTATGGTAATTTATGCAAATAAGGTCATAAAATTCATATTTTTAACCATTAAATCATATATTCCTTATAATTAAACTCTTAAACTCTGGTTTTCACTACATATATTCTTTAGAGCATTTGGAATAATAATACGACAACAACATTTGGAAGAGCCAGGTTCTTCCTTATGTTTTCTATTGTTTTTTTATAATTTATTATGTATTTTATTGTTTTTTAATTTTTTATTTCTAACTATAATTCACCTATTTTGAACCCCAAAACAAACATATAAAATGTAAACAAGACCAAATAACCAATGATATCCCTCCTTTTACGAAAACTGATATTTCCATATGTTTTGTACACAAATCACGAAATTGAGCAATTTTCGGGCTGACATGCATATACAAAAGGTCAGATTTTCAAAATTTTTATTTTAAAATATGCGCAAGGCCCAAGATAAAAAAGTCACCAAGCAGCGGCACGTCATCTTACCGCGTTTTGGAGCAATGAAAAAATCGCGGAGGGGGGCCATTATGGCCCCCCGGCCTTTTTAGGGTAGAATAGTTGAGTTTTGGTATAGAGGGCGCTGTACGAAATAATTTTGTTTGGTGAGGTAATGAAAACTGAGTGTCAAATTTGAAAGAGCATACAATTGTAATGACAGAATAAACTTTATTTGATTAAAATCGGTTTAGAGACGGCTGAAATATCCATAAATATAACCATTTGTAATTATTGTGGGACACCACAATAATTCAATGATTCAAACCAGTTGTTGGAAAAGAAATGCTTACACTTTTTAAAAGTTTACAAAAATGATTTTGAATAGTTGTTATTGATCTCTCTATGTAATCATTATTATAACAAAACATCACATGCACAATTTTAAAATTTTGTTTGCAATTGTTTGGATACCTTTCAGGCATGGTGAAGTTACACATAATAGTTGATAATGTAATGGTGCAGGTTTTGGTTACTAACATTAAGTTTGACCACAACTGTACTCTCTATACCAAAACCCATCTATCCCTTTAAACCCTTGTAGTCAACACAACATAATGTTTGTACATATGGATACAACTTCCGTGAATCCGTGTAATCACAATCATTGCAAAATAATACATGTAATTTCCATCAACGCATTAAACCTATTCAATAACAAGCCCTATCCAAATGAACTGACTAAAAACTAAACATTAAAGGGGAGCCAAACTTTTGCTTTTAGTCGAATATTTCATCTTGGGTATTACTAATGATGGAAATAATAACACAGTGCAAACGATTTGATTGTTCAAAGATCCGTATGGGTAAGGTCAATGGGCCCTCACATTTGGGCCCTTAACGGGGTCCAGGTGGCAGATAACAAAAAAACAATCAATAGCCCCTTTTAGTGGGCATGGCAAAATGTACTGAATGAGTGGGTATATGAGCCGGATTCAAAGGGTGTTATGCTTATAAGCCAAATAACAGTATTTGGAAACGCCCCACACACACATAATTCAAAATTCGCTTTATCACCAACCATGCGAAATAATATATTATACTTTATCTGTTAAGATTTGGACAAATAATGCGTTGAAATTGACTATTTGGACAATCAAATGTTCAAAATAAAAACAAACATATTACCTCAAATTAAATAAAACCGCTTTGGTGCGTTAAATTTCTATTGACGATTTTGAAAAACATTTTTGCTTGTTTAATCAATCATAACCCGTTCACTACGAGTTTTTGAAATCCCCATAGACTTTGGGGCCGCGTCAAAAATAGCGTCGTAAGGGTATACCTTTTTTGTCTTTTAGCTATAAAGGGTATCCTTTCAAATGCACAGGTTTTCGACGTAGCGCCAATATAAGGGTAGGTCTTCAAAGCATTAATCTGTGTTGATTTTTACAAAGTTAATACATCACTTCAATAAAGCTTTACAGGGATTCTGAAAATGATCTAGATCGGATACAACACGTCCACCACCCAATCAAGACACTGAAACACCCACCAAAGGATATGCATTACCCCGCGACGCCGCCGCGACAGGTCACAGCCTAGGCTGGCCAATCAAAACTCAGAACACTGAATTTTAAATCCTAAAGTTGGCCCAAGGTTTATGGTCATATTCGCTAAGAAAGGACCAACCGTTTTTTGGGTAGTATTTAACGCAGCATTTGCACTCGATCGAAAGTAAAAAACGTTATCCGATCTATGATTATACGAACGAAACCAAAACTTTTTGAATAATGGACTACTTATGTTGTGCATCACATCCTAAACTGAACCAGGAAATAACGAATGATACACGTAAACATGTCAGAAAGTCATGTATTATGCTAATACTTGACTACCATTATGATAATGTGTCTTAACTCTAAACTTGAAATCGGAGGAGTTTTGTTATAATTGAAAATCAATATTCAGCATTAAGAGTGGTTTAAGTTCACTTAATTCACTGAAATAATTATACTTTCCGTTGGCATAGATGGCAGAAAAAAAACACTTCATCTATGTAGTCACTTTCACAGATTTTAGTGTTCATGAACATTTCCTGGAAAAATGATTTTAATGACTATTTTTAATACTTCAGCTACTTTAGAAGTATTCCGAAACTTTGATCTTGGTCTCCCCCACGTACATGTAGATCTTGAATTGAGCATCATTTATTAAATTATTCTAATTTTATGCTTATGTAATATTTTTTTAAGAAAAAAAGTGGGGGGCTGCAGCCACCCAGCCCCCCACCCCCCAAGGTTCCGCGGCCCCTGCATATTGGCAATTGTAATACATTTGATATCTTCGATTCCTTGCTGTTCACGAGTCGATGCCAAAACGATAACATCCGGAGAGCAACTGTCTTTTCAAGTTTATGTTTACCTAATTCACCATATATCATGCAATTTGGTGTCCTCCTATTCAGACATAGGAGCCATTTACAATATTTCAAAAAGAAGTTTCAATGTGAGTGAGATCTTCGAAACCCCAGATTTCACAACCATAGGGTAAAATAGGCAAAACCAAATGATCAAATAACTCTAATTGAATATCAATGGAAAGATTTAACAAAAATGTTTTACTCTTCATAGAATATAATGCTCTTCTTGCCTGAGAAACTTGTTTTATATTCATTGCCTTCTTAATTATATTTAAAAGTAGTTCCCAAGTATACAAAATCATCGCATACACAGATCAAATTTCCTCCAATTAAGAATGAAGGTACCCTTCTCAATTTCCCTCGGGAAAATACCACAATTTTTGTTTTGGTAGTATTTACAGTAAGGTGCCATGATTGGCAATACTCAAACAAAGCATTTTTCAGCAAAGACGATTGTTTCGTTTGCATAAAGAAGCGTGAATAAATTACATAACATATCGACTTCACTATCGAGTCAAGTTTCATTGATTGCAGATGAGATAGAGCTGAGACCAGTGTATCTTCGTTTAAGAACATAACGCAAACAATATAGGAGACAAATTTTCTCCTTGTTTAACAATATTACTTCGAAAACAAATCTGATTTGTTATTATCGTTTGAGATGCAGGCCTTCGATTTATCATAAATCTCATTAACTACTCTAAGTAATTTTCCATTTATTCCATGATCAATTAGTGTAAACCACAATGAGGATCTATCAATTAAATAGAATGTTTTTTTTAATGAACAAAAGCAGTGTAAACCCTTTTTCTTCTCAAGAATCGCATGTAAAGAGAAAATATGATCCATAGTGGAATAAACACTGCTAAATCCAGGTTGTTCCTCAGTCTCCTAATAAGCTGTTTGATTCAATAAAGAGATATATTCTATCATTTAAGACAGCAGTGAAAAGTTTTCCTACACAATTTAATAGCGTGCCAAGTCCGGCGAGCCTTTCCCTTTATAAAACGGTTTTATTAAATCGTTTACCCAATCTGTAGGAACAATATCAAATACAATGTTAAACAGTTTAGTTATCAACCTGACAATATTCTTCAACATGTCGTTTACAATAAAATCCTAACCAGGGGCTTTGTCGTTTTTCAAGCGTTTGATTTGCGTTACTACTTCAGGTTCATCAATAACTCGATTTAATTCCTCATTCAAAGTATCGAGATTCGGCTCGAATTCTAAATTACTTGGTCGATTCTCACCATTACTCAATGTGGAAAAATGATCAAAGAAATCCTCCACTGAGAGTTTCGATGACATTTTAGAATTACTCTTTTTCTTATTTATAATATTCCAATAATCTTTTTGATTTGAGCTTTTTGAATTTCTCGAATCTGAATGTAACTTCTCAAAATACTTTTCTTTCTTAAGTCGAATACATTTCTTATACAGCTTACTTTGCCGTTTCATTTCACTTTCATTTTGATCGGTCTTTATCACGCCGATATATTTCTTGCCTGCATGTAAACTTTCTTTATGAAGCATGTATGAAACATTATTTACGTTACTTTAGTATACCAGGGAATTGGAAGTCCTCCAATTAATCTATGCATGTACACGTGGTTCTCTACGCGATGTAGGTTGTAGATCCTAGGTTGCATATCCAGTACGCTACATCTCTGATATGCAAATTAGCTCGACTTCCAAAGGGGATCTGACCAATCAGAGCCAAGGAGATTTCATCGTCGTTCGCCAGGACCGTGATGTATGCATTGATTTGCGTTGGAATGTCAAAGCAAAGTCTTCAGCTAATAGGTAAGATTTGTAAGATTTGTAAGATTTTATTTACTCTATCGACCCCCTTCCGGGGTATGAGAGTACAAACTTTATTTTAACAATATACAACAATTCAAAAACAAAACATGCAACAACAATGTAACATAAACATATCTACAAATTCAGCCTTTCTGGGCAATTAACCCTTCTGCCACTTCGTGTCAATATTGGTGCTCTATTTCTCATATCATTAACGAGACAATCCTCATCAAAATATGTTTTCAAGCTAAATTTTAACATAATAACTCTAACAAAATATGCTAACTTCTTTAACTGGCAAGTATTAAGCGTATTAAAAAGTGATTTCATATACAAAGCACACGGAGTACAATCATACAGTTTCTTTGGTAAATACATTTGTCTTTCATTATTAAAAAAATGGACAAATAAAAAGATAGTGATATTCATCACCAATGCCTTTTAAGGAGCATAAAGAACATTGCATTTCATCTACTACAGTGACATCAAATATACTCTTATTAACCGGAAGATTTTGTGTTCTACATCTAAATTTACACAAGGAAATTAAATCTTTTTGAGGCAATACATTCAAATAACGTTCATAATTGAGACTAATTTTAAATATTCTATAATTAGAACAAATACGGTTTGACCAAGTAGTAGATTGCCACTCCTGAGCAAAAATATCTTTTAATCTACATTTTAAAGACGACACAACCCAATCAATACTATGACCTTCACCTCGAGTAAGCCAAATGTTCCCTAACCCTGACTTATCAAGTAGCTTCTTAATAAATACCAACCACTGTGATTTGTATCCTAATAAGTTCTGTTCATCAGATAACATGTACAAAATCATCCTATATAAAATGTATGAGTATTTAGTCTGTTTTCCTTTAACTAATCTCAACCAAAATCCAATCATTCTACATTTAATATAATTCAAAATCACAGTCCGACCAGTTTCGCCATACACCATGTAGTCTGGTGTACAATTATTAACACGCAATATCATTCTTAAGAATTTCCTATGAAAGACTTCTATCTTATCAATACATTCAAAGCCCCGAATCTCACAGCCATACAATAAAACTGGCAATACCAAATGATCAAACAAATGGCACTGTGTTTCAATGGATAACTGTAATTTTTTGTCTCTAATTAACATACTAAACATTGCTTTCCTTGCCTGACTAAGTTGTTTTAAAATTGCCTTCTTAAAGGTACCATTATAATTAAAGATAACTCGAAAATAAACATAGTCATCCACAACTTCAATTCGTTCTTCAGCAAGTCTAAACTCTGGAAATCTTTTAACTTTGCCACGAGAGAAAATTATAACCTTAGTCTTACTAACATTAACTGTTAAATGCCACAAACCACAATAATCATTCAATGCATCAAGGGCTTTTTGTAAGTCATTTGGAGTTTCTGCCATTATTATTGTATCATCAGCATAACAATGTTGAATACTGGCTCTTAAAATACTTCCATTGTTCCCTTCAAAATTCAGTGAATCTAAAATAAATCTATCTAACAGCGGCAGTCCACTATACGAGTCCCTTAAAAACTCTTGAAAATCATTCAAATAAATAGCAAAGAGAAGGGGGGGGGGGGGGATAAATTTTCACCTTGTCGAACACCTACATTACAACTAAATAAATCGGAAATCCTTCCAATCTTCAACATTTTAAACCATAAAGAAATTCTATCAATTAAATCGAAAGCCTTCTTAAAGTCTACAAAGGCACAATATAATCGTTTTCTATTAATTAAATAAAAATCTATAATGTTTTTCAAAACAAAAACATTATCAAGAGTTGAATATTTTGGACGAAACCCAGTTTGTTCTTCACCTAACAAGTGACCATCTTCTAACAAAGTAGACATTCTATTATTCAAAATTGAAGTAAAAAGCTTGCCCAAACAACTAAGCAATGTTATACCTCGATAATTATCAGGATTTGTATTCTCACCTTTATTCTTAAATATAGGAATAATTATTCCAATACACCATTCTGTTGGCACAACACCAGTATCTAATATAATATTTAAAAAACGTACTAACACCTCAAGCATGTCAACTGAGCAACTTTTAAGATACTCATTTCTTACTTTATCTATTCCACAAGCCTTAGAATTTTTCAATTTCTTTATCATCAACTCAACCTCCTCTAATGTAACAGGAAAATCTAAATTATCATCATTTCTTAACATATCTAACTCTCTCATTTCATCAAATGAGTCATTAACATCTTCTCTGTTCCCCAACTTACTAAAATGCTTTTCAAAATCAGCCAATGGAACATCTATTATTTTCCTCCACAATTATTCTTATTAACTGTTAACAATTGCCAATACTCCTTGGGATTAACAGAGCGCAAAGACCTCAATGTCCTATTTAAATTTCTATAAAATAACCTTTTCTTATACCTCAATAATTTGTTGTATCGCTTACCAGCATCCTCATAATCCTGAGAATCCCTATTTATAACAGAGTTCCTTATAAATTTAAACTTCCTTTTCCACCTATTTGTAATATTCATATAAGCCTGGCCAGCATCATGACACTCCTTATCAAACCATGGTTGATTACCTAAATTAGAATCTTTCTTTTTATTTACACTAGCCGTCTCCTTCGAATAATGAACATATTTACAAATACCAGTATCTTCGGCAGCATTAATAAAAACATCACCTAAATGCTTATAAAAAACATCAACGCTACTTTGATTAACATTATCTTCTAGCTGATCTAAGTGTCCACTCAAAATATGAACAGACTCCTTCACATGTAGCCCAAAAACCAAAGGACTTTCAGCTTTCCATTTGAATACACACTTCTCAATCCTCATATCATCTAAATCACAATTTTTATTTCCACTAAAATCCTGAACATTTTCAACATTATATTCCTTTTGCAAAGTTAAACTAATGGGGCAATGGACATCAGATAAAAGTTTATCAAAAACATCAACAGCAAAATCCTTCACACGTATAAAAATGTCTCTAGAAATAATTGCATAATCAATTGTACTACAGCCACCATTCTTATTATAACAAGTATAATTTCCGATCTGCTGATCTTCACCTACTCTGCCATTTATAATCGTTAGATCGATAGGTAAAGGACTGGACTGTGGTGTGGCAGCCAATAGGGGTTAGACAGATTAGTGGGGTAAGACAGGTTAGTGGGGTAAGACAGGTTAGTGGGGTTTGAAGCTACTAGCGGGCAGGAGCAGACAGGGATAAACTGAATTCGCCACAGTCCAAACTGGGCTAACCCTTGATATGATTGGTATCCATGGTGCAGACACCATGGTATGGTATACCCTTAACTGCGTTAGATTGCATGAGTATGAGTGTACATGTATGTGTGTGTGAAACATTTTTTTGAGAAGCTACTCATATCACTCACGATGAACAAAGCCCCCGTTGTAAAGCAGGCATTTGAGGGACTGAATAGGGATTCTCTGCGAGACTGAATAAGTAAATAAAACATGCAGGATATTTCATATAGTTGAATTTCACTGGTGCGGTTCGTTATTCTGAATCGTTATTTCGAACAATCAAATTTCTTACACCTGAGGGTTCGTTATCCGAACATTTGTTGCATCAATCCAAAGGCTCGTTATTCCGAACGTTCGTTTATCCGAAAATGAAATAGAGTTTGTTAAAGCCTAATACCCCAGTCACACCACCACACCGAATCCAAACCGACACGAGACCGAATAATTCGGGGATGTTGCGGGGACGTTCGGGGTGCTGGCGGTTTGGTGTCGATGTGGTATCGGAATTTTCGGTCTCTTATCGGGGTCCAGTTCGGACTCCGAATTTGTCGTAGTGGGTTCTTTCGATCGCGCTCGAAAGAACCCACTCCCACAAATTATCGGGGTGCTTGCGGGGGCGTGTCGGAGTCGTGTTGGGGACGGTTCGGGGAATGCGGGGAGGATTCGGAGTGGATTCCATCTGGTGTCGGGGTGAAAATTCGGGCTGGGTTCGGTTCTGATGCCATTAGGATTCGGCCGAACTGAAACCGCAAGAAACAAAGAATGACAATTTTGTACCCAAATGATGCCCGCAACTACACCGATACCAAACCGAATCAATACCGAATAGCCCTCGAGCGATGCGATATTTACCCACTTGAGCACATCCGATATTGGAAGAGGGTCGATATCTTGGGCATTTTTACCTATAATTTTTTCTGGAAACAAATATATCCTCTATTGCTTTGAGCTGTGCTATGAATATAATTATAGTCAAGAAATGTGTTTAGACAAGAACTAAAAGCAATATATCAACCCACAAACTTTCGGCAACAGCATATGTATATTTGTAAGTGGCATGTTAGAGAGTCGACAATTGTGGGGGTGACACACGCTCACACAGACATACACACACACACCCCCACATACACACACACACACGTACACACACACACATTAGTACACACATACAAACACACACATGCACACGTAAACAAATGCACATACACACACACATACATGCATAATTTCTTGTTATATGTTATAGCGTGCTCATAGATTTAACTTTATACCACAGTATGTGCGGCTGTACTGCTAGTCTAATAACGGCCGTTTTCCCACACCTTTCAGGATGAAATAGAAATCATGCAGAAAAGTTCATAGATAGTTGAATTACGGTGTTTTAATAGAATATTTTATACTTATCTTATACAAAAATCGGGTGAAATGAAAAATTAGTATCTCTGGAAATTTGAATTGGTCTAATATGCACTTTCATTATACACGTTTACTGCCCTCATAGTAACAATATACATCGCATGCTTCTCACTTTATCAAGGGATCTCGTATCTTGACATGTGCAAAAAGTGATGAAAGGTTAACAAAATGTGTATGGTGATATGTTATGTCCACTAAGGAAATGTTTTAATATTTCACGTTACATAGATATATATGGCTGAGCAAAGAGAAGTATACACACTTACTCATTGCACTAGCTTTGTACACAGCTACCTAATGGACAATTGTAATCCGAACACTTTTACAGCACTTTTACAATCCGAACCGTTATACATTTTTAACGAAAGGGAAATTCGACCAAAAACATGTTCAAAGCTTCTATTGGTAAAACGAATACAACAAGGTATGAAAGAAAAACTAAAGTTATAAGTAAGTTTAAACTACATCCATTTAAAACGGATAAGTGCACAAATCGGTATGTTCGATCAAATAACCCCATTTTATTTTGATTAGTATTTAATCCACTGCAAGCTAATATTAACATTAATATACCAGCGATATGCAACAATAAATTACTACAAACGGTGTTTTGTATAATTATATTCAAATAGTGTACACAGAATAAGAAAATAACACAACCTCTCTGGTATCATACATTTTAACTACATTTTACAAGAAATATTGCAAGCCAACAAATATACACACATACATTGTGGTATACATAATGTGTTTATCTCCAATGAAATATTGGCATAGTACAATTAAGCGATACTAGCTAACGTTTAAATATAAACAGTGTATTGTACACATCATTCATGTGTAATGGACAAGTATAAAACACATGCTAGACTGATCAAACCGTCGCGGCGAACGTCTTTTTATAAAGAAAAAATCACTATTATACCACTTCAAGATATCTTCAAATCCTCAGCTGCTCGGCTTGTATGTGGTATTTTTTTCATATGAGACAATAATCTTGCCCTTTTTCATTTTTGGTTGACAATATCTCTAACAAAGACATAACAAGTGCACTATACAGGTCATTAGCGAATAATAAACATGTTATATAATTAATTCACTTAATTACACAATTCGTGCGTTGTTAATCAAGTTTGCATATCGCTACTTTTGCCATTATATTTCATTAACTGATTTAGTATTGATATTACAAGGTTAATTACATGTATGTTTATTGCGTGCAAAGTGATTTTACATAACCTTGTGATGCAGAACAGTGCGATGTGAATCAACTTTCTCACTTTCTTCGCTTTAAACGTCAATTCCAAAATAGTTTGAGCTTACACATGATATATTTAGCTTCTACTTCTACTTGGGTACTCGACAGGGTCCATCAGTCAGGACGTAGAGTCGAGGGGAACCGGTGAGGTGTCCCATTAATTGCCGATTGAGGCAACTGCTCCCGCAAAGGCTCCTAGTGATGTAGAAGCCAAGATATTATTGGGGAGCGCATTCCATGCTGTTACAGTTTGTGGGAAGTAGGAGTTCTGGTAAAGCTGAGTTCGAGTATGTATATGCTTGAGCTTATTTGGGTGGTATTGTCTGGTGATGCTTGGGGCCATTGGTGTGAGGAGTTGGTCAGGTGTAATTGCTACCATGCCATTCTGAATTTTGTAGAGGAGGCTAAGGCAGGAGATGTGTCTGCGTCTTTCCAGTGTAGTCCATTGAAGTTGTTGAATCATAGCAGACACACTCTCAGAATGGCGGTATTGTTGAAGAACGAATCTTGCTGCTCGCCTCTGTACAGCTTCAATCTTTGAGATGCTCTTCTTTGTAGATGGATTCCAGACTGTTGCACAATATTCCAAGCGAGGTCTAACCAGGGAGAAGAAGGCTTGTTGTCGGATCTTCTGGGAAGAGCGTCGTAGATTCCTATTGATAAGCCCGAGCATTTGGTTAGATTTCGATGCAATTCCATCAATGTGTTTTTGCCAGGATAGGTTGTGAGAAAAAGTAAGACCCAGGTATTTGTAGTTTTGAACTGCTGTAAGTTGAGTATTGCCCAGTAGGTAATTGCCTTCAATGTTGTTTCGGCGGAGTGAGAACCGTAGAAGATGACATTTCTCTGTGTTGAATTTCATCTGCCAGGTAAGAGACCATTGATGAAGGCGGTCAAGGTCCCGCTGAAGCGCATGGTGGTCCGAGATGTCATGAATAGGATTGTATATGAGACAGTCATCTGCAAACAGCCTTAGCTTGGACGTGATACCATGGGAGATGTCATTTATAAATGTGATGAACAATAGGGGGCCCAGTACCGTTCCTTGGGGAACACCAGATGACACATGGATCGTGTCAGATGCTTGTCCATCTACAACCACCCGCTGGGATCGGTCTGTGAGGAATGATCTGATCCATTGCTGTAGTTCGCCTCGGATGCCGTAGTGTCTGAGTTTGAGTAAGAGGCGCTCATGGGGGACACGGTCGAAAGCTTTCGAAAAATCCAGAGCAATCGCATCAACCTGGTCTTTTTGGTCCAGTGAACGTGCCAGATCTTCGGCTGTCATAATTAACTGGGTCTCACATGAGCGGCCTGCTCGGAAACCATGTTGAGAGTCGTGTAGTACGTTGTTGGTATCGTAGTGGTGCATTATCTGACTGAAGATGATATGTTCTATCAACTTACTGCATATCGATGTTACGGAAACAGGACGATAGTTTGAAGGGGTGCTTTTGTCTCCCTTTTTAAAAATTGGTGTGATGTTCGCCAGGCGCCAGTCTGATGGTACTTGTCCAGTGTTCAGTGACTGCTGGAAGATGAAACACAAAACTGGTGCTAGATCCTTGGCGAAACTCTTCAGAAATTGGCCTGGGATTCCATCTGGACCAGTAGCTTTATCAGTCTTGATGGCCTCTAAAAGCTTCTGGACTCCATTTGGTGTGATAGAAATGTTCTCCATCGTAGGGACGTTGGATTCTCCAAGATTGGGTAGAACTGTTGTATCTTCAGCTGTGAACACCGACTGGAATTGTTGATTAAATACCTTCGCCTTTCTTGTGGCGTCAAAGACTACTTTTTCATCATGCTTGAGTGGAGAAATGCCCGCTGGATCTTGCTTTTTTGATCTTATGAACTTCCAGAAGGCTTTGTCGGCTTTGTCTGAACCAGTAAACATGTTGCTTTGGTAAGACCAGTAGTTGTGTCTTATTTCCTTCCGCAGTGACTTTTGATAGTCCCGGAATGGTCCCCAATCTCCCGATTGCTTGGCCTTATTGTAGAGTTTCTGTTTCCTTTTAATCTTCTTCCTTATCTGATTGGTAATCCATGGACTTGAGTTATTGGGTTTTGACATCTTTGATGGAATATGATTTTCCATGAAGAGCGTGATCTTAGATTTGAAGATGTCCCAGTTTTCCTGTACTGATCTAGAACCAGGATTGCTGCTGAGAAAGTCCTGCTGCCATGTATCGATTGCAGACTGCAGATTGGGGATATTAGCTTTACTGAAGAGGTAGATTTTCCTTGGCATCTTCTTTGTACGCTTTGGCGTAGAGTTGAGCAGGAAAGTAACTGCATCATGGTCGCTAATGCCTGCTGTGACTTCACAGTTGGTGATGTGACCAGGGTGACTTGTTAGAACCAAGTCTAAGATGTTCTTTGTATTTCCAGATATTCTAGTCGGCTCAGTAACCAGTTGATCAAGGAAAAAGTCATTGCAGATATCTAGTAGCAGGGCGCATTTTGTTGCTTCTGTAGCGTATGGTTTTACCACTCTGTTAGTCCAATCAATGTCTGCCAGATTGAAGTCGCCCCCCAGAATAACAACGGTCTCTTTGAATCTAGCATACATGTTAGCTAGTGACCTTTCAAGTTCCTGAAGATTTGTAGGGTCAGACTTTGGTGGTCGATAGAACGAGCCTATAACTAGCCGTTTGAATCCTTGGATATTCAGTTCTATGTATAAGACTTCTGCTTCACCTTCAACGAGGTTACATTCCGTTGCAACGAGGTCATCTTTGATCATGATAAACACTCCTCCCTTTCTGGCATGTATTCTATCCTTCCTAAATGTTGTGAATCCACGTGGAGTGATCTCAGCAGTCATGATGTCAGGTTTCAGGTGGGATTCAGTACCTATTATAACATCTGGTTTGTGGCTTTCAATCATCACTTCCAAGTGTGGAAGTTTGTTACAAATGCCATCACAGTTTATCAGTAGGCATTTCAGGTTCTTGGTGCGTTGTCGTTGTTGAGTAGATGCACGTTGGGCGCCCAGTTTCCTTCTAGGTGTTGAAGTGGCGGATGGTGAGCCTATGTGAATGTTGTTTCCATCAGGCTCAGGGAGGGCTGTATCATCCATAAAGTTGTTTGGAGTATCTCCCAATGTGTCACTCAGGCTGCTAAATTGGTTGGCCGTTGAAGTGACACTTGAGCTGTTGAACAGGGATGAACTTACATTTGGTAGTCCACACTGACAGCATATCCATGTCATGCTAGTATTTGCATAGGTATCATAAATCTGCTTGGGCATGTTCATACACTCTGTGTGATACCAACCATCGCATGTATCACACTGTAGGCACTGCTGGTCCCCTTTTGCTGGTGTCTTGCATATCAAACAGGGGTACTTGACTGAACGAGGGCCCGGGTTCAGTTCCGTGTCTCCTGCAAGCAAAAGTAGGACTGTGAAGTATGCATGATTTCTCTCCTTGATGTTAATGTCGAGGCGTGGGTATTGAAGCTTCAATGAAGAAAATATTTTTGTATTTTCTATGCGTCGATCTGTGATTCTATCGTGAGTGGATCGGGTTAAAGCTTCATGTTTGTAGTTGAGACCAGCTTGTCTAATCCAGTATGTGAAGAAGCTTGTTGAGGGTTCCAAGACTATGCCGGGTTCTAGAGTAGATTTCAATGTTGCACCAGTGTCGTATGGTGACACAATATTGAGAAGACTGAAGAAAATCACAAACATTCCATAGGAAAATTTAAATGCCTCCATTTTTAATGTCAATATTGTTATGTGTGATGCGATATTCAATACTACTAATAAATTGAGTTGCTGATTGTAACTATATTATTATATTAGTTAAGTAAATTCAAGTCACAAAAAACAATGTTACTATATTCAGACCTAATAATGAATAATAACAATAAATTGAGTTGCTGATTGTGACTATATTAGGGGTACCCTATGACATTAAATTAATATAATCAATAAATTGACTTGGTCGACTAAGTTCTGTGGCACAAACACGACATTACTGGACAATCCTAACAATTACAAAGCTTGGTCTTGTTGCTCTGTTCACCAGCAGTTTAAGGATGTGAAATCCCGCGGCACACTACTCAAAAGAGCTCTAACAAGCCAAGCTTATACGGAGCCTATAAGTATAATAATCCCGTGTATGTACCACTCACCCAATCGATTCAAGAACAAATTATGATCAACGGAAAACAGGAGAAATAAAAACCAATAAACAACAAATTGTTAACTTTATATCAACACTCAACCACACTCAACGCCCAAATCAGTACGAAGCGTAAAACATCTACAAATGCACATATATCTTTAAAAAAAACTAGTTATACAATTAGTTATATTAATTCATAATAATAGGAAGATGAATGTGCATAATATTATTGAAGTAAAGGATATTATATTCTTGGGGAGTCCTCTCACGTTGATCCTCAGTGACGTCACGTAGACAACTCAACAAACTTCACTGCGCAAACTTCAAATGAAAAGCGCTAGCGCAGGTGTATCGTGCGTAATAACAAACATACTAGTAATAAAATAAATAACAGTGAGCGCGATATGTTGTCATAACAAGTGTATAGCACTACGCGCAACGAAAACAACTACAATTTTGACTTCCTCCACTAAAAAAAATCCAAAATTTGATCACTAAATCACCAAAAATGCGAAAATCAACAAACTAAACCGAAAAATAAATCCGAAAAATGGCTTGCACGCGTCCAGATCGTCACTCCAGTACCAATCACAACTTATAAACAAGCACTAAAACGGAAAAAACAAAAGAAACAAAGGAGCTCAGCAGAAACACGTCTTGCCCCCACCGTCTTGCCCCCACCGCGACTAATTTAGCTAGCTAAATATGTATCGTTAAATTAGAAACAACGAAGCAATAAATAACAATTGATCAATACAATGTAGGATATAAACATGTTGTACCTCAGAATATCCTTTGCAGGGTCATAGACGTACGCATTAGTGTTACAATTTTTTGTTCTCAGGTCCAAATAACTGAAATACATGACTTACTACGTTTATTTGCATGAATTGGGAAACAATGATAGATGGTACATTGAAATAATTTTAATTACGAGTTATATACATGTATTTCATTCCCGAAGCGTGTTCTTACTGAGCGATTTGGCATTCCACTGAAGCGGATCACACATTTTTGTTTTTAAGTATTATTTTCCATTTTTAAGGGAGTGTCCGCCTGTTGCAAGCAAAATTTAAACAGTTGCGTGGTTAGTGTCTTACATGAAAGAAAATGTCACAATGCTTCACAATTTTAGGGCTTGAAACCTCCTTTTAATGGATAATAAAACGCGCGACGTGTTTTATTGTCGCATTCATGATCCTTCGCCCGTCTGTAAATTCGTACACGCTGGCTACTGTAGCGCGGTGCTAATCGATCTCACTCTCTGCACCGCTCATAATATATATGAGGCGCTGTTTGTAAATTTATTATTTACACATATTATCTGTTATATAATCATTATTTAACATTTAATAACCATTATTTACATTATAATGTAAGTAAATGTATCAATTTATTTGTAAATAATTGGTATACAACTTTAATTGTTTATATATAATTATAATTCATACTCCATTATTTATAAATAATTACAAGTCATACTTTATTATTTATAAATAACTGCAATCTGCATTTGCATTATTTATATATAATTTGCATTATTAATAAATAATTATTAAACTCATCTTTATTTTTTACATAGATTGACAAAATAAATAAATATTAATTATATATAAATGCTATTATTTATAAATAATAACATTTCATATATCATTATTTAATAAATAATTGCAATTCGAAACTTCATTATTTATAAATAATTCCAAGTCCCATAGCTAGTATTTATAAATAATTACAATTCGATACTTCATTATTTATAAATAATTCCAATTCTCGTTTTCATTATTTATTAATAATTTTTCTGGTTTAGTACGAACCCATTATATACTATATAATGAACACACGTCACAATTGTATGTATATAAAACAACGCGTGAAGACCCAATTCCCTTATTTATAAATAATTGAAATGCGTGTTTTCGAGTTTTCTTTATATACATATACTGGTGACGCGTGTTCATTTAGGCACATTTCAGCTTTTGTTCCGGTTTAAATGTTAAGAATTGAGAAACTTATGAACTTAACATTCTCAGTACCAACATGAAAGTTTTATGAGCATTATAGATACTCCTAAATTGATCTTTTGAAGCGTGTTTTCATGAATTGAAGCGAACAAATCTAGCTCCCGTCGCCCGTCCGCAGAAATAGGTGCACTGTCCCACGTACCCACAATTGTGTCTGGTGCCGGTGCGGTGAAGCCACAGAACTGTATACAGCTCTATGGGTGAAGCACACAACGATCTGCGTGACTTCGCATTTCTACTTTCAATCTGTTGCATGCAATCTCGAGATGAATAAATAAATCAAACTAACGAAGGGAAAGAAGGATCATCTGGTGTGATCAAGACAGATTAATCTGATAAAATTCCGATCTGCGCCACATTTTAAATGTTTAGTTTTACACACTTAGTTCTAGCTTTTCTTGCATCCCTTCTCAACATTTGTTTGTGTTCGTTGCTTGATGTTTTAGTGCCTTTGAATTGTAATATTTTATTACTTAGTTTACAAGTGAAGGTTACTTACTCTTATTCATAATTCTATGCTTCTAAACACAAGTTTGCGAAACCCCGTTGCTGCGCAACCCAGCCGTTGTCTTTATCATCACCTCTACCTCCATGATGATGATGAAGATGTCGATTTTCATCATCATCGTCGTCGTCGTCGTCGTCGTCATCATCAGCATACCAGTGGCATACCCAGGATTTTTCAAGCGGACGGGAGGGGGGGGGGGGGGGGTATTGAATCTCGTCCAGAAGTATCTTAGACTCTGCTTTGATATAATCTTGACCCTCCCCTTCCAAAAAAATTGTCGGATACCCTCAACAAATTCTTACCGACACCCACCCCCTCGAAAAATCTTCACTGTCACCCCTCCCTCTAAAATTCTTGACCGACCTCCCCCCTTCACCGACACCCCACTAAAAAATCTTCACTGAAACCCCCTACAACGACACCCCCCACCCCATAAATAAAAATACTCACTGACACCCCCCCCCTCCCCTTCTGCGTAAAATCTACACTGTCACCCCTCCCTCGAAAATTATTCACCGACCTCCCCCCTTCACTGAAACCCTCCTAAAAAGAATAGGTGAAGGGGGGTTACAGTGAAGATTTTTCAAGGGGGTGGTTGTCGGTAAGAATTTTTGAGGGGGGTATCCGTCAAATCGTTTTTATGGGGGAGGGTGATGACAGCGACGACGACACACAATGATGTTAATCGTAGTCGTAGAAGCCGAGACCTATAATTTGTCTGTGTAGGGGGGTGTCAATGAAGATTTTTTTTTAGTGGGGTGTCGGTGAAGAATTTTGGACAGAGGGGTGACAGTGAAGATTTTTCGAGGGGTAGGTGTCGGTAAGAATTTTTCGAGGGGGTATCCGACAATTTGTTTTGTGTCTTTTTTGGGGAGTCAATATTTTTCAAAGCAGAGACTGAGATACTTCTGGACGAGATTCTATATCCCCCCCCCCCCCCCCCCCCCCCCGTCCGCTGATGATGACCACGACGACCACGACGACGACGATGAAAATCGTCATCTTCATCATCATCATGGCGGTAGAGGTGATGATAAAGACAACAGCTGGGTTGCGCAGCAACGGGGTTTCGCAAACTTGCGTTTAGAAGCATATAATTATGAATAAGAGTAATTAGTAACCTTCACTTGTAAACTAAGTAATACAATATTATAATTCAAAGCCACTAAAACATCAAGCAACGAACACAAACAAATGTTGAGAAGGGATGCAAGAGAAGTTAGAACTAAGTGTGTAAAACTAAACATTTGAAATGTGGCGCAGATCGGAATTTTATCAGATTAATTTGTCTTGATCACACCAGATGATCCTTCTTTCTCTTCGTTAGTTTGATTTCTTTATTCATCTCGATATTGCATGCAACAGATTGAAAGTAGAAATGCGAAGTCACGCAGATCTTTGTGTGCTTCACCCATAGAGCTGTATACAGCTCTGTGGCTTCACCGCATCGGCACCAGACACAATTGTGAGTACGTGGGACAGTGTACCTCTTTCTGCGACCGGGCGACGGGAGCTAGATGTGTTCGCTTCAATTCATGAAAACACGCTTCAAAAGATCAATTTAGGAGTATCTATAATGCTCATTAAACGTTCATGGTGGTACTGAGAATGTTAAGTTGATAAGTTTCTCAATTCTTAACATTTAAACCGGAACAAAAGCTGAAATGTGCCTAAATGAACACGCGTCACCAGCATATGTATATATACTCCGCAAAAAAAGAAACTGGACACTTGTATAAGTTGAAATATTTCATATTAATGTACGATAAAGTGTACATTATCATATATCAAATTAAAGGGAATTTAGTCCTCTACATGCAGGGTATAACTTAAAGGTGTAATCGTTCATGCATGAAATGCCATGGTAAATTTACACTAGCAAGGTCTGTTTTCAAAAATAGCAAAACAATGGAGGACCACACCTTTCGACTGAAATGATAGTAAGCGTTTCACTTAAAACAAGATGAGCGGGGCAAGTAAATTATGACATTATTCAACTTTATTGTTATGAACAAACTCTAAAAATACAAATTTGTCAATAAAACAGGGCCAGGTTATGAGAGCATTATCATACTGGTCTGTATTACAGGCATGAAGGTTGTCTATTTCATGTGTCCCCTGCAATTTTAACCATAATTACCTAGAGAAATGTCATGTTAAAGACTGCCCAAATGTTTGACCAAGGGTGACTTCAGGTATTGAAGATCTTTGGACTACGGTATAATTCTTGAGAAGACTTTATACCATTTTCATGCTGAAATAAGGGCACAAACTGTGGTTTTGACTAATACAGCTTTGCCATGGAATTCCCCATTTTGTTACATTTGGATAAAAATAACACCTATAACGTTCACAATTTGTCTTCATTTATACTCTTTATTGAGATGAAGATAGAAAAGGTCACATTTGTAATGAAAAAGTATGCCATCTCATGAATATAGCGTTTTAGATTATGCTTATCAACATTTATATGGTTGAGTGGATGTTCCATTTTTGCTATTTTTGAAAACAGACCTTGGTGTGGTTAATTGACCGTGACAAGTCATGCATGAATGATTTCATCTGGATTTTATGCGAATATTGAAGAGGGTAATTTTATCTTTAATTTGATATACAATATCATATATTTTATCGTTAATGAATACGAAATATTTGGTCTCATTCAAGTGTCCAGTTTCTTTTTTTGCGGAGTAGGAAAACTCGAAAACACGCATTTCAATTATTTATAAATAAGGGAATTGGGTCTTCACGCGTTTTCTTTATATATACATATAATTGTGATGTGTGTTCATTATATAATATATAATGGGTTCGTACTAAACCAGAATAATTATATATAAACAATAAAAAATGTATAAAAATGATTTACAAAAAAAATGATACATTTACTTACATTATATCAAAGACGCTTAATGGAAAGACCGACCACTGGACAATTTTCTTGTACAAAATGAATGGGCAGCGCGCGATGTCCTCAGTTAATGCGCGCAATTACAGTCCTGACGTCACAATGCGAATTGCACAGGGGGTTCCCCACATATTTATTGTTGCAGTTGTTGTTGTTGCTGCTGGCTTAATGTGAATGACTCGGCTATTTTTAGCCTAGCAACATCACTATTTTTGGAAATAATCAGCTGACCAAGCGCACCGATTATATAATGCGCACACATACGCAGTTATCATTGGTCAATTATCCCACAAAGCAGTATCATATTGGGAAGAACAAAATCGATTGGTTTGTCGGTGCGTATATTACAGACAGTGTGCGTGATAATATGCAAATATCCAAATATGCCATTGCCTGTTTATTGTGCACGTTCTAGATCTGTGAATTTAACAATTCTTTATTTAGAAAATGTGAGTGAAAATCTCTTAAAGCTATCGACTATAATTTTTAAATATTTTTACCTATACAAAGACAATATTGAACTAGATGTTGAATTCGTCACTTTTGACGAATTAAGGTTATACATATTGAAATTTCGATATGATGATATTGACTTTTCAACGCGTAATATGATGATGTCATATCATTTACTTGGCATAAATGAGGTATGAATTCGTATCTACAACTTATAATCTATCCGAATATTAAAATAAAATTGGGTGTTTGTGGACTTTTAAAAAAGTTATGGCCGAATAAAAAAAGGATGTTTTTACCATATTTTGCCAATTTGCGTGCGCGTAATTTTGACTTTGACGCGCGCGTACTCCGTTATCATGAGTCAACAATGACTCAAATTGATAGGGTGAGTTGAGGGATGTATCAGGATAGCAAAAGATGTGAACAAAATAATGTTTTCCTATTGATTTGCGTTACGCGCGCAAAAACGCGTGGCAGACTAATCAAAATTGTATAGAGACACATTATAGTTCCTGAATTCATATTGTTGGGTAATTAAAACCACAACACTTTTAAAGCCTAACTTCAGCTACAACATATCGAAATCTGGGAGAAAATCAACGGAGAATTAGCGAGATATGGTCGGAAGTCTGCGGTGATTGATTTAAAAATCGATTAAAATCAGTTAAAATGCGCATTTTCAACTTTAACCGTCAATATGATGACTTTATAGCATTTACTTGGCATAAATGAGGTATGAAATCGTATCTACAACTCATAATCTATCCGAATATTAAAATAAAATTGGGTGTTTGTGGACTTTTTAAAAAGTTATGGCCGAATAAAAAAAAGATATTTTTACCATATTTTGCCAATTTGCGTGCGCGCGTAATTTTGACTTTGACGCGCGCGTACTCCGTTATTATGAGTCAAGAATGGCTCAAATTGATAGGGTGCATTAAGGAATATATAAGGATTGCAAAACATGTGAAAAAACGACAATTTTCCTATTCATTCGCGTTACGCGCGCAAATACGCGCGCGCCGACGCGCACGCGCGGAATTTTTTGAAACGCTTAAAATTGTCTGAAACATATAGTAAATTACTTGGGTTGGGGTTTTGAACATTTTTTGATTTTTTTTTCATTTGACGGACCCGTACGCGCGCGTCTCGGAGTGCAAACGCATGCGCATACGCTTGAAAGATGACCATTGACATGATTGATATTGATACTAAATTTGAATTAAAATTGATGATGCGTGACTGAGATATGATGATTATTGATATTTTACAAAATGGCGTCCTGATGACGTCGTAATGATGTGACGTCACTGAAAAGATTCGCAGTTCTAAGTTAGATCATAATCTATCATCATGTGAAGATTCATGACAATTGATTCATCTGATCTTGAGATATGCGACGCACAAAATTGGGAAGAATAATAAATAAAAATTCTAACGAAATCAATAGGTTATACATATGATATATGTATAACCTAATTAGAAAAACAATGTGTTTCCCAGGTGTACCCATCTTGGAGATAAGCTGATGTTCAATCATCATACTAGCCTGAATTTGCCGAGTTTAAGTAAGTACGTTCTGATCCTTACTTTTGTTTAAATTAATACTAACAAAGGGAACATTTGTTCCAAAAAAGCTATCGACTATAATTTGTAAATGTTTTTTCATTAATTTAAATGAACAAGATTCAGTACTGTAGCCAAACCTCTGGGTGTACCCAACTTTCTCTTTAGCTCGATTTGAATCTTCATTCTGTTTGAAGGAACATCGCTGCGCGGCCGCTAGTGATCTGTCTTGTATTTCTACAGTCTTTGATTATATGTAAATAATGGTTATTATATGTTAAATAATGATTATATAACATATAATATGTGTAAATAATAAATTTACAAACAGCGCCTCATACTCATACTCGGGGTCCGTGGCCGGGGTGAGAGGTTGCCTGGCCCACTCATACACACATTACAATACTGTACTGTTCAGCCTGCATTGCACTGATAATGTGTAAGGCCCATGTCAAAAACGCTTGGCACACATGCATTGAGTATACACCGGTTGCCAAGCTGATATTGCCTGGCTTGTAAACATAAATGGTCAAGATGTGGCCCATTATTTAACGTTACAATACCTACGCAGCTGAAAGTTAAGTTCATGCTGTACTATTTATGCATGTCGAATGGTGCGATGGGGTCACGGCGGAAAGTTTACGCTTTGCCTGTCAGGCTACGGGGATATACGTAGGCTGATTGTTTTTTTTTGTATCAACTGGTTTCGAGGGTTAGCACGTCCTCTTCCGTTGTGGTGTCGGCGACGGAACTGCTGGCTGGAATCCTGGTCTTGATCTTGTTTATTGGGTACTTGTTGATGTCAGTGAGGGCAGTGGTGACGTGCTTGATGTCCTACGCTACAGATCGTTCCACCATCAAGCAGTTATTCAGTCAGTACCCAACACCCTCATCCGCCGAGCCCACCAACTCAGTGATGCCGACCATCTCCAACAGGAAATCGAGCACGTCACCACTGCCCTCACTGACATAAACAAGTACCCAAGAAACAAGATCAAGACCAGGATTCCAGCCAGCAGGTCCGTCGCCGACATCACAACGGAAGAGGACCTACCTAAGCCACACCGCCGACACAAACAGTTGTTCTACCATGTCTACCATATATCGGACCAGCCTCACACAAGATTCAACGCATCCTTCAGGCAGCAGACATCAAAGTTCGACATAGCTCATCCAACAAGCTCCACGCGGCACTCCACACTCACAAGGACAGGAAAATATACATTTTGTTTTTAACGAAAAGTGCAGAGTTTGCTGTAGTCGGTCACGTTTATTCTGGTGGTATAAAAGGGTTGTACTTCAAATTAAAAGTGACAACCTTTTTAAGTTGGTTCCAAAAGTATTCCTGCCCCCTGACATCTTCGGGCCATGTCATATACGGTCTGCGGTCGCTAAGATACAGGCGAACAAGGTACGGAATCTCGTCCCAAGGAATATCTTCAAGAAAAATAACGACGGTGTTTTCTATCAGCTCATCATGCACGTGATCCATGGCGGTTCGAAACTTGATGAGAAACCAGTTGTCGCGGACAGCGCTTCTGCTGAGGAGCACGATGGTCTTGAAGCTATGCTCCACGGCGTAATGAACTGCTTCAAGGTAGTGCATACCAAGGGTGAGGTCCTCATCACCGAATGAATACCTATCGTAATTCGGAAGAAACTCTTCTAGGGTAGGTCGCAGGTACTCTCTTGCCCAAACCTCGTCGTCTTCAGTAAACATGATGTTTAGATCAAAGATAAACTCGTCGTGTTCTCGCGGATCTTGCATTTCTCTGTAGCCGATGATTGCCAGTTTCATCAGGAATAGTTTGTACCTGATCAACCATCTGTTGTGGAAAGCAAGTAGAATACCAATTATCAAGGCGAGGGCAACGAAAGGGAGGGTGGACAGGAGTGCAATGTTTGGAACGCAATATTTACTCGGATCAAAATTGAACAAATGCTTTCCCCGCAGTTGGCTCAATGAATCTTCCGAGCAGAAGGTTTCATTTTGGTGTAGAAAATTTTCAGACGATTTGGCGAGGTCGTGCAGCCAGCCATAGCTGCACTGACATGTCAACGGGTTTCCAGAAACATCGATGTAATCCAAATTGTATTTCATCAGAGTGTTCCATGTGCTGCGATTGAATGCCACCAACTGATTATTCGACAGAAGCAAATTTTGGAGAAATGGGACCCTTTCCACGGCTCCTTCCTCTACAGACATAAGTCTGTTATCATTGATTTTCAGAGTCACCAGAACTTGTAGATAGATAAGCGAATTGGTTGATAATATTAGCAAATTATTCCCGTTCAAATCTAAATAGACGAGAGATTGCAATCCCTGAAAAATTTTCCCGTTGAGACTAGAAATTTTGCAGTTGTCCATCATCAGGCTAGCAAGCAACGAGTTGTCCTCAAAAACCCTCTCCGGCAAATTCCCCAGAGGGTTGTCACTCAGATGCAGCTGCCTCAGATTAATTAATCCTCCGAACAATGATCTACTAAAATAGGAGTCCCAAAGATGTTCTCTGTTGAGTTCCGAGTGACTGACGTTAATTAATTGTATCTTTATTGTGTTGTTAAACGTTTTGCCTGGTATAAAAGGGTAATATATTGCAGTTATGAGGTCAGCCAAATAAAATCTGGATATACCAGACGGCAAGCTAAGCTTCATTATTCCCGATTCTGTAACATCGATTAATACAAGGCTCTCAAACCAATCATACGAATAAAAGTCCAAGATAACCAGCTCCCTATTACGGGTAAGGTTCAAGACCGTTAAATTGCTAAGGCCACGTAACTGATAACCTTTAAGGGTTGATATTTTATTTTCCGACAGACCCATATAGAGTATATTACTTTCCCAAGTGGTATTATGTGGATTGATGTGGGCTATGTGGTTATCCATCAATTCCAATGCTTGTAGACGAGATATTCCTAAAAAATATTCTGGTTCGATTTCTTCAATGACATTACCGGTTAACCATAACTGTAAACAGCTTAAGCCACTGAATACGTTTTTATAGAGCGAGAGATCCCCGCTGCTGTCGATCTCTATTATGCGTAATGTGTGATTACGTAATGGACTGAATACTCCTACAGGAATGCCACCACGCAACTCCATTTCTTTAAGACCGAGCATGCTAATAGTTGACATTGCAACACCACTTATGAGGTTTAAAAACATTGATGCAGTTGGAGCGAATTGATTCCCTAGCGCAAGTGTTTGGACAGGCAATGATGCTATTGCGTCTTTCGAAATGTAACGGATTGGATTCAATATCAGACTGATGATGTCGGTTGGACAAATGAACATGAATTTATCTGGAGTCAGATCTCTGAACTTATTATTGCTGAGTATTAATTCATGCAGTCGGTCTGTCTTACATCGAGACACATTCAAGGTGCTTAGGTGGTTTCCCGTTAAATCAAGATATTTCAAATTTGGAAACCAGTCCAGAAAATCGTTTGGCAAATCTTGCAGGTTGCATACAATCATTTCTAACGTTATGAGTGCTTCAAGGGGGTGAAATGGGACACTGCTTGGTATTACCAGCTTGGCATTTTCAGACAGATACAAGGACTTCAGATGTTTGAGAGGCTGGAAAGCTTCTGACTCAATCGTTTGAAGTACGTTGCGCGAAACATCCAAATGTACCAGATCCGGATAGGGAATAAATGAAGTGTTCCACAGAACACTGATATCGTTATTTTGTAGGTATAACTTCACGGCACTTTGAGGTAAATCACTCGGAACTTTTTTGAGGTGTATGCCTTTACACATTACAGTTAGATCATCCTGGTCCCACTGACATGATGTTCGAATGAAGCGATCATTCTGTACATGTAGCCTATCTAACCGACCAGAGAGGGATTCTTTGCCACCAGAGTTGGAGGTGTAAGCCTCTTCGACTCCACACATCGCTATGATGAGTATAATGATAACGTATCCATGTACCTTTCCCATAGTTGTATCGGCACTCGATGAGCTCTAGAAATTGGAAACAGTTAAAGAAAGTTTCATGTCCATGTATCAGTAGTGAGGATTTCGAAATATATTATATGGCGATCATATAACATATTACATTCATTTGGAGGTGACGATATTAGAAATAATTAACCGAACAAATTAAGTTTTATTTGACTTGTTTCCTTTATTTTTTTCAAATTCAGCATTGATAAGGGATATATCATGAAATCGAACTCCATCGTAATTAAACGAATCATGTGAGGGCAAGATTTATTTTTGTTTGAAACATATGGAACCTGTAAGATAAACATTTCATTATGGAAATATAAGTCAAATGTAAAAATGCAATTGAAAAATGGCTACAGTGATAAGAGCTGAAATATATACTTACAACAATGAATAGTGGTTACCATATAAACTGGTGCCGTCCACTCTGCTGCTCATGCGTGATTGAGTTCATCACAACCATTACATCAGGTAATATTGGATTTACGTCTATTTCGTAATTTAGATATACACGTAAACTACTCAGATACCAAGCCACAACCAATTACACTGGCAAATAGAAGCGCATATCAATTCGAAAGTTTCACATACAAGATATATTGCATTCGTGAGCCGAATCGAAATTCCAAACTGACAGGTATGACAGGGAAGTGCAAGTTTCATAGCTTATAATATTTCATTATTCGAGTGAGATGTATTTATGTTAACGACAATTGTTTATACTGACTATTCTATATAAAGCTCTTCCATTGTAATGGTGTACGCAAAACATTGTTATGCATTCGTTAGCAGAATGGAAACTTAAATTTACAAAAGGAGTGAGAGTTAATAGTTTATGATTCGGCTGAACTGCAGAGGTACTTGGTATAATTTATGAAGAGCATTAAAGTGGAATGTACTTTCATTTTTCTATACTAATGATCGGGAGTATAAACATTAATACAAACGATATAATACAAATGATAATACAACAACAGATGACGAAGCAGATATATCGGTTGAATCACCCAAAGTACGCAAGAAACAGAGCAGCAAAGGCAAAAGAAAGCAGAGGCACAACATAAAAGAAGCAAGAAAAAAAAAGCGCAACAAAGTGAACATGATAACTAGAAACTTGTATATTGTACAAACAATGATAAATATCACAGAACAGCACTTTAATTTGATTAGGTTAAACGTTCGCGGTCTGCGCAGTAAAGAGAAGCGAGACGCAATTTTTCTTTGGTGTAATCACCAAAAAGTGGATATTATTTTATTAAAAGAGACATACTGGACAGACGACATTTTAAAAATAATTAGAAACGAATGGAAAGGACATTGTTATTTTTGTAATGGAACAAACCACTCCAGAGGCGTGGCGGTATTGATATCTAAAACATTTTCTCTACCAATAACAATTACAAATGTCTTGCATAATTTTGATGGAAGAGCGATTATGATAAATGTTATAGTAAATCATTGTAAATTATGTTTTGTAAATATTTATGCACCGACAGAAAAGAAAAATATAGAACAGTTTTGTAATAAAATTGCTGGCTGGATACAAGAAAATAGACAGTTGCAGTATATATTGGTAATAGGCGGTGCTTTTAATTCAGTTGTTTGCACCCAAAAATGATGTTAAAGGGAATAACAATACATATTATAAAACCCCTGTAAATTTAAAATGCTTGGTTAAACAATTTGATTTATGTGATATATGGAGACAAATTAACCCAGCAAAGAAGCAGTTTACTTGGAGAAATGTATTATTGAACGTTGCATCACGCCTTGATTATTGGTTAATACCAGGGGCGTAGACAACGGGGGGGGGGGGGGGGGGGGGGGGTGAGGGGGATGCATCCCCCCCACCTCACAAGGTGGGGGGATGACATCATCCCCCCCAGGTTTTAGGGAAGGATATATATTTTTTGTGTGTATCTGTATACGAGTGGGAAAGAAAACATTAGTTGTGTGAGCTAAGACTTGTTAATTATAACGTTAAAAAAGTAATTTATACAATCATCCACTTTCAATTTCGCTGCGCGCTTCGCGCGCGAACAGATTATCTCAGTTTGTTGAGTAACTTGCGTATGGTCTGGGGTGAGCATATTGAGTCTTTTACTTCTGTATACCGGGCCACGTAGTTCCAGTGTAGGCTGGCATTGCTCTGGCTGCTTGTGTGACGTGCACCATTTCAAGTTAGTATATATGCAAAATCTTCTCCGTGGGAGAGGGATACCCCCACCCAAACCCTCCCTATTTGGCTCTGCCCCAGCCCTCGGTAGCTTCGCCCCTCGGGACTCATTCTTGGAAATTGTTGGATCATACATAATGTGGTATACGGTGATGTTGGAACAGTGTATGACGCTAAATATAAGTACAATATTTGTGTGTGTTTTGGGGTGCATATTTATCAGTGTGTCAATTATTTGTTTTCTTCGTGAATATATATTTAAAATTTCTGGTCGATCAAATCATAACACGCTTTCCCAGATACAGTCAATATTAAGCCCGAATTTCCTATCTAGGTAAGCACCAGATTGCACAATTTCAAGTCCAAAAATGCAAAAACTCCCTACCGTGGGAGGGGGAAAACCCCCCTCCCACACCCTCCCCCGCTCAGTCAATTCGCTCCCTGTGTTGGGGTGCATATTTATCAGTGTGTTAATTATTTGTTTTCTTCGTGAATATATATTTAAAATTTCTGGTCGATCAAATCATAACACGCTTTCCCAGATACAGTCCATGTTAAACCCGAATTTCCTATCTAGGTAAGCACCAGATTGCACAATTTCAAGTCCAAAAATGCAAAAACTCCCTACCGTGGGAGGGGGGAAACCCCCCTCCCACACCCTCCCCCGCTCAGTCAATTCGCTCCCTGTGTTGGGGTGCATATTTATCAGTGTGTTAATTATTTGTTTTCTTCGTGAATATATATTTAAAATTTCTGGTCGATCAAATCATAACACGCTTTCCCAGATACAGTCCATGTTAAACCCGAATTTCCTATCTAGGTAAGCACCAGATTGCACAATTTCAAGTCCCAAAATGCAAAATCTCCTTACCTACACACACGAAATCGTGAGCCCCCATAGGTTTCCCCCCCTAATCCAAAACTGCTTCCGGCTCGCCTGGTCACGACAATCTTAACATCTAACCCCCCCCCCCCCCCCCATGAGAGGACTTTCAAGCAATTTCTTTGGTCTTGAACATTTTTGGCAGGCGGTCTCGGGCGCGAAAAAATTGGTCTTGGTCAGGTGAACGGCAAATCATCCCCCCAGGTGTAAGAACCTGTCTACGCCACTGGTTAATACAGTCAAACCTGCTAATGCGACCACCTGTCTATAGCGACCACCTGCTCATAACGACCGCTCTCCGGTCCTCCCCTGAAAAATCATGTGTTAAACGACCTGCGTAATGCGACCACCTGCCTAACGCGACCAGCGACCACCCCATTTGGGTCCCGACGCACGTATTAACCTGTGTATAGCGACCAAAAAATGAGCGCCTGAGCGATCAAGGCATCAATTAGGTCGTCTAAATATTGTAATATTTTCCCTGTGTTTCTTTAATACTCTTTTCAATGATAATCCATGCGCTTGCTTCGACCAAACAATGCATCTTGTCTTCAGAATTCTATATACAACTATACACCAGCGCATTTAAAAGTGCAGCGCATTCTTTCAAGTTTCATGATGAGTCAATAAATGACACATTGAAACATTTTACAATTTAAATTTCACGTAAAAAGATAATACAAACATTTAACATCGTGTCAAATATAATGCCAATTCATATATGATTTCAATTTTCTTTGTGGTTATATATGCATGTACAAAATAGGGACACGTGCGTGTATTTATTACACATAATATAGGCACAATACATAAAACCAGAAATTAAAAATGGCTGCCAACCTGTCTAATTCGACCACCTGTCTATAGCGGCCACTTTTCGCCGGTCCATTGAGTGGTCGCTATAGACAGGTTTGAAGGTCTAAAGTAATAGTAACAGATATACGACCTGCAGTACGATGTGATCATAATGCTATTCTTAAAAATAAAATTAAGACTAGGAGATAAAAAAAAGTCCTTAAGTACTAAAATATGAAAATTATGAAAGGCAAATAAAAAAACATTGTGGGGAAACATAGAAAAACAAAAAGTTTAGTTTTAGATATTGGGCAAAGAATAAAACAAATGATGATGTGTTGAGAAAATATTTAGAGAAGAAAATGGGAATACTTCAAAATTAAGTAGACGGTGCAGATGTAATAGATGAACAAATTAAAAAGGAGTATATTAGAGTAAAACATGAATTAGAAGAATTGTATGGAAAAGATTGTAAAGGAGCTTCGATTAGAGCACGAGTTAAAGGGATAGTTGAGTTTTGGTAGAGAGGGCGCTAGACTCCTTTTTTTTGTGAGGTAATGAAAAACTGAGTGTAAAATTTGAAAGAGCATAATATTTAAATAATAAAATCATCTTTGTTTGATCAAAATCGGTTCAGAGACGGCTGAAATATCCATACATATTACACTTTGTAATAAAGCTGGGGCCCCAGGTTTATTTGAGAATTTTGAACCAGCCGTTAAAAATTCAAAAAAATGCTTCCTCTTTTCAAAAAGTTACAAAAGAGGTATTTAAATAGTTGTTGGTTATTTCTCTATCTAATCACTATTTCAACAAAACATCACATGCAAAATATTTTATTCAAAATGGTTGAAACTGATGAGTGTTTAGAGAGTGCCCTCTTATGTTTTAACGGCTCTTTTTTAATGATAACATGATCTTTACTACGTCATTTGTAATTTTGTGTTCCTTTCTAGTTATAACTATTAGTTTGTAATGTAATGATGCAGGTTTTGGTTACTAAAATTCAGTTTCACCAAAACTGTACTCTCTCTACCAGAACTCAACTATCCCTTTAAATGGATTGAAGAAGGTGAAAAAATACTAAATATTTTATGAGTTTAAAAAGAAAAAATGGTGAAAAAAAGAATATTGTAAGGCTACGAAAAGATTATAGTCTTATTATAAAACCAAATGAGATACTTAAGGAAGTAGTGTCGTTTCATGAACAATTATACCAGGGTTGCCAACTTTGAAGCAGAGGTGAGAGTGTGAAATTGAGACATTGCGAGGGAGCAGAGCGACCGAGCATGTGCGGGCCGCTAGCGAGGACGCGAAGCGCCCGAACGAGGGAGCGAAGCGACCGAGCGGGGGGAGGGTGTTGGAGGGGGGTGTCCCCCCTCCCACGGTAGGGAGCTTTTGCAATTTTGAACTTGAAATCTTGCAATCTGATGCATACCTAATGAGGTAAAATAACATTTCATGTACAGTAATGTTCTGCTTATACCAACATACAGGTAACATGTCTTGATCATAAATGTTTCTTGTTGCAGGATGAGATGACAAACTTGCTGTGGAAAGTACTTATTTGCACGACATACGGAACGCCTGAACGTTTATATACGTATTTATATGTTTTTTTTTCTTTTCTTTTTTTCAATATGCTTCTAAGGCGTGTGATATTAAGAGATCAGCGTGACAGCGTGAGAGAGGGGAGAAATGCGTTCAATGCGTGAGACTTGGCAACCCTGTTATACGCAAGTAAAAAGGTGAATTTAAATTATGTTGAAGAACACTTAAAAGATTGTAGAGTAAACAAATTATCTGAAGTTGACAAAAATAATTGTGAAGGTTTAATAACACCTAAAGAATGCCGTGAAGTAATTGTTCAGATGACAACAAATAAAGCTCCAGGTGGAGATGTTTTAACAATATCAAGAATTCTGGAATGATATTGAGTATATTTTTGTGAATGCAAACTTTGATAATAATGCGATGTCAGAAACGCAGAAACAAGGAATAATTACATTGATGTATAAGAAAGGGGAAACAGCTAATTTAAATAATTGGAGACCAATCACACTGTTGAATTATGATTATAAGATAGTGGCCGCTGTTCTAGCAAATAGAATGCAAAAGGTTATATCAAGTATAATACATGAAAATCAGGTTGGATATAAAGAATAGACTGAGTGGTTTTAATATAAGACTAACTTAGGATGTTTTTCAATTGTTACATGAAAAAGGATTTGAAGGTTCATTTATGATGGTTGATTTCACAAAAGCATTCGACACTATTGAATTTCAGTATATTGAAGAATGCTTGAAACATTTAAATGTTGGGGTAGATGTTTGTGGGTTAAATTAATGTATACAGATGTAAAAAGCTCAGTGTTAATTAATGGATGGAAAACAACAAGTTTTGAAATTAGTAGAGGAATAAGACAAGGTTGCCCTCTATCAGCCTTATTATTTTTATTAGCAGTTGAAATATTAGCTGAAAAGATAAGACAAAATAAACAAATTAAATGTATAATGTATGGAGATGATAAAGTTGAATTGAAATTATTGCAATACGCTGATGATACGTCACTTTTCCTTCGGGAAAAATTATCTTTGAAATACATATTAGAAGAATTATAATGATTTGGAAAGGTTGTAGGTCCCGTTGTAAATAAAGAAAAAAACAATTTTAAAATGGCTAGGTCCAACAGAAAAGAGATGGGATCGTTATCACTATGGTATTCCATGGTCTGAATGATGTGTTACATATTTTGGAATTTATATAGGTACTAATCAAAATATGGTTGTTAAAATGAATTGGGAAACAAAATTACAGAAGATTCAAATAATTGTAGATAATTGGAAAAAGAGAAATCTCACACTCTTTGATAGGGTTCTTATTGTAAAGACATTACTCATAAGTCAAGTCATTAATTTGAATATGTATTGTTCAGTACCACAACATATTTTAAAAAGACTGGACAAAATTGTGTATTGTTTTGTATGGAATTCAAAAATAGATAAAGTGAAAAGAGAAATTGTAATTCAAGACAATCATGAGGGAGGAATTAAGATGATTGATCTTGAAACATTAATAGCAAGCTTTAGATTAAAGGGTTAGGTAACATAGACAATTCGAAAGGATATTGGAAATAAATGTCAAATGTTTACTTTCAGTCTCTTGGAGGGCTGAAACTACATTACTTTTAAATTGTGCTATTGATATAAACATGCTTAATTTATACTTTGTGGGAAAAATATCAGAATTTTATGCAGAAATTCTGAAAGCATGGGTTATGTTGAATACAAAAAATTAACACCAAATAGTATTGATTTATATAAACAAGTTTTATGGTATAATAAATATGTAGTTTTCAAGAATCAGTCCTTCTTTTTAAAGAAATGTTTCTCAAGTGGTATCACGTTTTTGAAGAATATTTGTATCAATAGACATTTTATGGCAACGACAACATTAATAGACAATGTTTGTGCTAAAACTTCAAAAGTAGTTGTAATGTTTGAATATTTTAAATTACAGAAAGCAATACCGAAACAATGGATGAATAACTTAAAAGAACATATATGTTTAGAGATACCCAAAGTTATCATTAATGAAAAAGAGAGAACCATTAAGAGTTTATCAAGTAAATTATTTTATGTTACATTGTTAAAACTGCAAACTTTACATTGGCTACCTATTCGCCAGCGTATTGATTATATTGCTTCAAACTTGGAAGATTCATCATGGTATGGCACCTTGTTACTTAAATGAGTTAGTCCGGTCATATGTACCACAACGTAACCTCCGCTCCTCAAATAGATTACTACTAGAAACTCAAAAAACACGCGTAATTGATGGTAATAGGGCATTTTTTGCATCAGCTCCGGACTTATGGAATAGATTACCCTTAGAATTAAAAACAATAGACTCATTAGAAGTGTTTAAAATTAAATTAAAAACATACTTGTTTAGTGTAGCTTATTAATATATTAGTTGCTTGTAGTGGTATTTTTGTTTGTTTAACTTTTCCCTCAGTTTGTTTTTCTTTCTTCTTCTTGCCTTTGTTATGCGCCTCGGAATAGGCTACCTAGATAGATGGCGCTTTATAAATGCTTGATATTATTATTATTATTAAAAAAAGAAAAAAGAAATTGTAAATGAAGGTCCGTCATACTGGACAGATACATTAAACATTGATGTTAATTGGAAGCAGGTTTATAAACGGAATATTATTGATATAAAGGAAAACAAATTGAAACAGTTTAACTTTAACAATGTTTAAGATGATTTATAATTTGATAGTTGTGAAAAGAAAGTTATTTGTAATGAAAATATGTAACACAGATACATCTGAAGCATGTCAATGTAAAGAAGATATAGAACACGCCTTTATAAAATGCACCTTTAATGACATGTTCTTTAGAAAGTTTACGCAGATGGTGCAACATGTTTATAACATCCATGTAGAAATTAATACATTTACCTTATTGAAAATAAATACAGTCAAACAAATTAATGATATTTTAACTTTAGCTTTTTGAAGTATTTATACATTTATAGTCATCCGAAAAAAGATGAGAGGAAAAACAAATTATTGTTTATGTTCTTTAACAAATTTTACTCCTGTATGCAGATAAATGATTATCTTCCTAATGAAGGAAAAAAGACACTGTATAATTTACCAATGCTTTAAAAATGTACTTATAATTTGTAATTAATCGTAAAAAGTATATGATATGTAAACTTGTATTAAATGTGCAGTAATGAATAAATGCCGAGAAGGCGAAAGAAAAAAATACAAACGATACTTTCTTCTTCGGTATTACTAGAAATTGAAAAATGTACATTTTTAAGACGAATTTTCTCTGCTTCGATTGAGCTTGGGCTCAGTATTCCCTTCAAACATGTCAAACGCGAAGTACTTACTTAAGGGATAGTTGAGTATTGGTCAAACTTAACTTTAGTAACCAAAACCTGGACCATTACGGTGCAAACTAATAGTTATAACTCCACCATGCTCGAAAAGTATACACAATTACAAACGACAAAGTAAAGCCCTTGTTATCATTCAAAAAGAGCCGTTACAACTCAAGAGTCAAATTAACTCTACAGTACGCTAGCGCGAAGCGCTAGCGTTCTAGGTCCTCTTAATACGGGACTGAAACTGAATTTTTTTTTTGCACGCTAATTGTACTTAAAATTTTACATATGATACGGTACTTACCACCGATTCATTCTCCAATATGTGATCCAACTATCGGTTGTATTAAAATTATGGTTTTTCCCTCCATTCCGCTAAAAAATCAGTGATTTATGCGTCTCTCGACTTCTCTCCGTGTGTTAGCGCGACTCCGAACAGATTTTGAACGAAAGATGATCGCGAGGCATGGCCGCCGATGCGAACGGCGAAAGGCGCTTGCGATACACATTGTACATGCGCGGTAAGCATAGAAGGACCTAGAACGCTAGCGCTTCGCGCTAGCAATCTCTAAAAGTGATGTCCGGACGTCAATCACTTTTATATTATATTTTGAGAGAAAATTTCACAATAATGAGGGCATTTGAATGGGAATTATTATTATTTCTCATGTTTCTTTTAATGATCTTTCACATGGAATTGAAATCAACGAAATCAGTTACAATTAATTTTTGGGGGGCACTTCGGAAAATACCAATACTCAACGCTCCCTTTAGTGCCCGTAATGCCTCCTAAAAATCAGGGCTTGTAGGGTAACGACAATATCTCTCCACACCCGATCTCGACACCAGTCTCGAAATTGGCATCAGTAATCTCGATCTTGTTCTTGATCTGGAAGCAGGCGCGCCGGAAGCAGTTTTGGATTGGGGGGGGGGGGGGGGGCAAAACCCCAAGGGGGCTCACAATTTTTGTGTGTAGGGGCTCATGCCCAACCACACTCTGACAGTCTGAGTTGCCAACTTTGAGCCAGATGTGAGAGTGAGACTTTGCGAGGGAGCGAAGCGACTGAGCGGGGGAGGGGTTGTCCCCCCTCCCACGGTAAGAAAGATTTTGCATATATGGACTTGAAATTGTGCAATCTGGTGCATACCTAGATAGGAAATTCGGGCTTAAGATTACCTGTATCTGGGAAAGCGTGTTATGATTTGATATATTTTTCACGAAGAAAACAAATAATTGACGCACTAATAAATATGCACCCAAACTCACACATAAATATTGTATTTATTGTCATACACAGTTCCAACATAAGCCATATGGCGCATGTATGATTCAACAACATTGCCTACAGCCAATAATGAATCCCGAGGGAGCGAAGCGACCGAGGGCTTGGGCAGAGCCAGAGGGGGAGGGTTTGGGAGGGGGTTTTGCATTTATATACTTGAAATGGTGCAATTTGGTGCACTTCATGCCATACCTGTGAAGGAAATTTAGAATCCGAGTTAAACAAAAAAGGAATAAAATGTCTATGCTCTCATCAGATGTTTACAACAATCTGAGATAATCGTTTCGCGCGCGAAGCGCGTAGCGAAAATTGAAAATGGATGTATAAACTAGTTTTTGAACGTTAGCTCATACATTTGATTTTGTCTTTCCCACTCTTTAAAAAAAAAAAAATTGGGAAGGGAGGGGGCTCTTTGAGGGGGGGGGGGAAATTGCGTTTTGCCCCCCACTTTTTGGATTGGGGGGGGGGGGGGGGGGGGGGGGGGTGGCCGCCCCCCTGCCCCCTCCCCCCCCCCCCCCCCCCCCCCCCCCACTTCCGGCGCCTATGTCTGGAAGGTGTTGGTCTTGATCTCGGAGCTTCTGTTCTCGGATTTGTCGCTCGAGATCAGCTCGAGATCAACATTGTTATCACGTAAAATATCAAACGAAAAAGCACCAATTGGCGAAAACACGAGCCGCTCATAGTTGGACGGAAATCAAGTGGCCGAAATCCAATGCTGTGATCGTGGCGTTTTGTTTACTACACTTTGGAACATGTGCTGAGCTGCAAGTCTCTACATGAAAAATTACGCTATCATGATCGATCTCCAGGCGCGCCCGGCGCGGCGTGATACGGTACGTGCACTAGCAAGCAAGCAGTGCAGTGTAAAGTTGTAATACCGGACGCCGGGCCAGCCTAGCTAATAACAGTCGCTGAGTCGTGACCGTGACCCGGCGTGTTTCTGAAGTTCTGATTGCCGTTTCTGATTAGTGAATAGCTTTTACAATAATTGTTTAGCTATGATTAGATTGATTCTACCTTTTAAACTTTGTTTTGATATTAAATTAACCTAAAGCTACACATCGATCATTGTATGTCCTTTATTTTCCCACCATATGTTCTTAGCAGGTTATAAGAGTGGTTGAATTAAAATAAACTTATTATAACTTAAATCAATCTTCTTTTAATGGTTGTGGGGTATTCCATTTCCTTTCCTTCCTTGATCTCGGACATATCTGATCTTGATCTTGATCTTGATCTTGATCTTGATCTCGGACCCTCTGGTCTTGGACCCATCACTGCTTCGATTGAGCTTGTTCAGTATGAAAGGGTACAGTATTCCCTTCGACAATTACACAGCGAAGTACTTACTAAGCTTCGCCTGTGCCACTCCCAAACTCTTCCATTCCGCTTCTATACCGTGTATATATTTGGCTCCCGGGAGTGATTTACAAAGATACCGAACGTAACTTAATTCTGAGTTAGACTTCACAATTATAAGTAGCTGTTAGTTTATTTGAACACATTGTTCAAAAGGTATTTTAAAAGGCATACAATGTTGATTTAAATCATAATAATATTTTCTATTACATTGTATTAAGGAGATTTCATGTTTTTGATGTTAATTTTATGAAAGTCTAAACTACTTGCATTTTTCCAATGCTACAAATGGCTTTCCATAGTAGTTTGGTCAAACTTTGTAAAACACCCCAGGTAAGTGTGTTTGGGTCTTCCCGTTTCCTCATTCCCTCTGGCGTCCAGTGTAGTGCTGAACGTGTAATGCTGCCAGGTTATTTCCGGAGTATATACAGTATATGCCGATTACATCTGTATATTCTTTCCTTTTTATATTATTGATATACTTCCCCCATTGTATAATGTCATAATGTACTTGCCCCGCACATCATGTTCTAAGATAAACGTTTACTATCAGTTCAGTCGAAAGGTGTGGTCCTCCATTGTTTTGCTATTGAAAAAAACAGAACTTGCTATTGTTAATTGACCATGGCAGATCATGCATGAACGATTACACCTTATACTTATTTCCAGCCTTTAGAGGACTTCCCTTTAACTTGATGATAATACTGTACCGTACATAAATATGAAATATTTCAACTTGAACAAGTGCCCGCTTTTTTGTGGAGTATATTTTGTAATTCTTACAAAGAAATTAACGGAGAAAAAAAAATCAGACAGTATTATTGTGAATGTTATTATTTATGTGTCTATATGTCTGTGCATGCGTGTGTGCGCGACCCATGTTATTATGTTGTGGTACTATGAAGAGGGGGTACTATTATTGGGTGCAGTTTGTTATTCCGAATGTTCGCTATTCCTAAGGTTCGTTATTCCGGAGAACACACACATTTCGTGTACATGGGGGTTCGTTAATCTAAAAATTGGAATAAGGTTCGTTAATCCGTATATTCTTTTACATTAATCCGAAGTTTCTTTATTCCGAAGGTTCGAATCCGAAAATGAAATGGGGTTTGTTAACCCTAAAATGAAATGAGGTTCGTTAGTCCGAAAATGCAGTAGGGTTGGGTAATCCGAAAATAAAATGGGATTCGTAATAAACCTTCGGATAACGAGCAGCTGTGACTATTGTTGACCGGTTCATTGCTCGAATGTGTGGTCTACGCGAGTGATTTGGAGCACACACATTATATATTTGTGTACTTGTACACACAGTGCCACTGTGGCACTATGCCATTGTTTGCGTGTCACTCTGACTCTGTGTTAGCTCGCATGAGTGTGTGTATTTATTTGTGTAACACCATTTTGAGGAATGTTTTAATATTTCACGTTACATGGATATTTACAGTGTGTGTCAAAATAAACGAAACCGGACTTTAATAGCTTATTAATCTTCAATTCTAAAAATATATAATTATGTAAGATAATGGCATCATGTTAAAGCTTGGGAAATTGTGTTTAACATGATATATGATACACTCTGATCATTTCTCGCTTCACCTAAGTCATGCAAACACTACCTTTGTCCAAATTTGCAGTGTTTTTGTTTCGTGAATGTTATGTTGTTTGATTTTCAATTCATTATGACTTACACTGTATATTGCCGAGCAAAGACAAGAATCATTCACTTACTTATTGCACTGGCTTTGTACACAGTTACCTAGTGGACAATTACAAATCCGAACACTAGAACCTTTTATACATGTTAACGAAAGGGGAATTCAAAAACAACCTGTTCCATGCTTCTACTGGTACAAACGAATACCACAAGATGTATGATAGAACAACTAGAGTTATAAGTCAGTTTGAACTACATAAATTTAAAACGGATACATGCACAAATCGATATGTTCGATCAAATAAAGCCGTTTTGTATATATCAGAGTGCGTATAAATAAGGTTGTATAAACCAATTACTTGATTACATACTTCAGTTATGTTTATTCAAGTATTGTAGAATAAGAAAATAACACAACCTCTCTGATATCACACATTTTGACTGCAGTTTACAAGATATATTGCAGATTGCAAGCAACAAAACATACACACATACATTCTGGTATACATTATTTGTCATATTATATCGAAATATTGACATATTATAGCGATACTTGCTAACGTTAAAATATAAACAGTGTATTGTAAACATCATCCATTTGTAATAGACAAGTAATATGATATAAAATACATGCTAGACTGATGGAACCGTCGCGGCGAACGTCTTTCCATAAACAAAATTCAATATTATACCAATTTCAGATTTATTTAAATCTTAAGCTTTTCGGACTAGCTTTTTATGTGGTATTATTTTCATATGAGACAATAATCTTGCCCTTTTTCATTTTTGGTTGACAATATCTCTAACATAGACATAAAAACAGCGCGTTATATACAGGTTATTAGCGAGTAATATACATGTTATATAATTATATCACTTATTTACACAATTCGTGCATTGTTTATTAAGTTTACTTATCGCTACTTTTGCCATTATATTTCATGAAATGATTTAGTATTGATATAACCAGGTTAAATACATAATAATAATAATAATAATAATAAACAATTCTTAGAACGCATAACACAACTGTCTCTATGCGTGTAAAAACTACAAAGACAAACAATTATACATAATTATAAATAACTAAAATGTTGCAAGAATAAGTGAGTTTTTAACTGAGTTTTAAATGAATCTAGATTATTAATTTCTCGCAAATATTGTGGGAGTAAGTTCCATAAATCTGGTGCTGTTTTCTGAAAAGCCCTGTCTCCAAACATTTTTGTGTTCACCCGATATTGTACCAGTAAGTTTTTAGACTGAGATCGAAGATTCCTTTGAGGTTCATATAACTGAATAAAATCTTGTAAGTATCCTGTGCAGAGTCATGCAAGCACTTAAAAACTAGTACTAACATTTTAAATTCTATTCTTAACTTAACTGGCAACCAGTGAAGAGATTGCAAAATATCTGATATATGTTTAAATTTTCCCTTCCTAGCAACAAGTCGTGCAGCAGCATTCTGTACACGTTGCAATTTATTCTGGAGTAAACTCTGAATCCCATACAAGAGTGCATTATTATTATCCAAATAACTAGTAACAAAAGCATGTACCAGTTGCTCTGTGGTCCTTTCATCTAAATATTTCCTAATTCTCCCGATTCTATATAAACCAAAAGAAGCAGATTTACAAATGTTATTCACATGACTTGTCATATCAAGATTACTTTCAACAGTCACACCAAGATCACGAGCCTTTGAAATGGGCTTAATATCAATATCAGCTACCTTTACAGTAGACAATTCTAATGACCTTTTTCGACTTGACTTTATGTGCAAGACTTCTGTCTTCTCAACATTAAGCTTCAAACTATTCAACATTGACCATTCTTTCACCTCTTTTAGACATTCTTCAAATCTGGGCACTATCACACCCCTATCTTTTTCTAACATAGTCACATATATTTGAGAATCATCAGCATAAATCATTTTTCTAAACCCATGCCTTTCTATTACATCTTCCAAGGGAGCAGTGTACATTATAAAACATAGTGGCCCCATAACCGAGCCCTGAGGAACACCTTCAGATGGTTGTAAGGTAAAGACTTGACCCCATCCACCAAAACACATTGTGATCGATTAGAGAAATATGACTGAAACCAAGTAAATACAGAACCAGACAAACCATATCTACTTGAGAGGCGTGATAGCAAGATCTCATGGTTAATGGTATCAAATGCTGATGAATAATCCAGCATAACCAAAACAGATTCTTGTCCCTTATCAAGTCCAAGTAGCAGATCAATGAAGATGCGTAACATAGCTGTCTCCACACTATGATTCACCCGATAAGCAGATTGGGATTGAACATAGAGACTGTTGGTAGAGAGATAGGCATGAACCTGTGCACCACATGCTCGCTCAATAAGCTTTGCTACAAACTTCAAATTCGCTACAGGTCTATAATTCTTCAAGTTTTCAGAATCCAAACTAGGTTTCTTAATAAGAGGTTTAATAATTGAATGCTTTAACGAATCTGGGAAATGACCCATGTTTAATGACATGTTTATAATCTGAGTCAATATTGGGGCTAGTTCATGAACACACTTCTTTAGAAGCCAAGTGGGAATAGGATCCAGTTCACACCAAGATGATGGCGACTGCAGGATCAGCTTCTTAATAGCGTCCACACCGACCACCTTGAACTCTTTGAAACTGAAAGCCATGTCTGGATTCTCACTTGTCGCCGGACACTGCTGATTGTCCGTTGAACACTGATCACTTCTAGTTTCTAGCTCCTGTCTGATTTTCTTTACCTTCTCCTTGAAGAACATTGAGAAATTCTCAGCCAGCTGACAGTTAGTAATACCCTATGTAGATGGCAGTATTGTCTTAGACGAAGATGTGGAGAGTCTCTGAAACTTCTGGAACAATTCACGAGAAGAACAGTCCTCAAATGAGCTCTTGTGATACTCTGTCTTTGCTTTGTCAAGCATGCCATGGTATCTAGCACGCTGATCGAGGAATATCTGCCGATACACTTCCAGCCTAGTCGATAACCAGAGTCTCTCACACCGACGCAACTCTTGCTTTTCTTTCCGAAGTGACTTGTTGTACCAAGGTGCATTGGGGCGCGTGCATTCTTGTCCAGGATTGCTGAAAGAACGCTTTCATACATCTCAATGAGTGTGTAGAGATCAGATGGAGGATCACTGTACAATGGAGACAGCAAAATATCCCGGCGAAAAGCATTCAAATCTATGTCCCGATACTTCCGAATCTTTATCATAATCTCTCCAGGTTTGGGTTTGGATATACCAAGACGAGATTCTACAAGTGCATGATCAGAAGGCAAAGGGTTTGATGTTGAAACGTCGGTAATGAATGATGATGATGATGATGATGAAATCGTCAAGAGCACGCATAAATATAAGATCTACTGTGTGTCCTGCCTAGTACCAGTATATACAGATTTGGCTGTGTATTGTACTTCACTGGTGGTTGTACAAATCACACCACAAAGCCCAAGCACCAAAAGATAAAAGACCTCCATTGTGAAGCTGTCAATGAAAGTTCTGGAGTCAATAGAGTTGAACAATCCTTCTTTGTTAGCGTGGTTGGATGATCTTGAATGACATGGCTACTGCAAAATGTCTACTGGTACTAACACTGTACAGAAATCCAATACAGGGCAGCAAAATTTTGAGTTCCAAATTCTCCTTTAAAACAGTACAAAAACTGTCTCCAAAAGCATCCAAATGTGTCTCCAATACAAATTGAGTCATTTGGTGATAGATTTAGAAGCAGAATCAGAAGTTTACACCAGATACTGGAACAAGTTTGAAGAGAGAGTCAGAGCTGCAACCAGGCGCATCTGACATAGGTATCTGATCTTACTTAACATGTATGTGCATTGCGTGCAAAGTGACTGTACATAACCCTGTAATGCATCACAGTGCAATGTGAATCAACTTTCTCACTTATTTCGCTTTAAACGTCAATTACAAAAGAGCATGAACATGATACATAGTAATAGCTAAATATTTTATCGTCAGGTTAGAAACAACGAATCAATAAATAACAATTGGTCACTAAAATATAGTTTATAAACACGTCGTACCTTATAATATTCTCTGTAGGCTCATATAAGTACGCATTATTGTAACAATTGATCCCAAGGCCAAATAACCGACTGAGTTACATGACTTACTACGTTTATTTGCTTGAATTGGGAAGCAATACAAGATGGTACATGTACATATAAATAATTTTAATTGAGAGCTATGTATTTCATTCCCGAAGTTTGTTTATTGTTAATTTTCGGGTGTCACTTCATAATTCAGATAGCTATTGTGACCGTATTATACTGGTTACAGTCCGTTATTCCGAAGGTTCGTTATTCCGAAGGTTCAGTTATTCCGAAGGTTCGTTATTCCGAAGGTTCGTTATTCCGAAGGTTCGTTATTCCGAAGGTTCGTTATTCCGAAGGTTCGTTATTCCGAAGGTTCGTTGATCCGAAAATAAAATCGGGTTCGTTATTCCGAAGGTTCGTTATTCCGAAGGTTCAGTTATTCCGAAGGTTCGTTATTCCGAAGGTTCGTTATTCCGAAGGTTCGTTATTCCGAAGGTTCGTTATTCCGAAGGTTCGTTATTCCGAAGGTTCGTTATTCCGAAGGTTCGTTGATCCGAAAATAAAATCGGGTTCGTTATTCCGAAGGTTCGTTATTCCGAAGGTTCAGTTATTCCGAAGGTTCGTTATTCCGAAGGTTCGTTATTCCGAAGGTTCGTTATTCCGAAGGTTCGTTATTCCGAAGGTTCGTTATTCCGAAGGTTCGTTATTCCGAAGGTTCGTTGATCCGAAAATAAAATCGGGTTCGTTATTCCGAAGGTTCGTTATTCCGAAGGTTCGTTATTCCGAAGGTTCGTTATTCCGAAGGTTCATTAGTCCGAAAATAAAATAGGTTTCGTTAATCCGAAAATTAAATCGGGTTTGTTATAATACTATAGTTTGTGTTTTGTTTATTTAATTTACAGCCTGCATTAAGCATACCCCTCCCCCTTTCCCTCCCTTGGCCAGACCAATCAAACATTTAAGTTTATTTTATCTCTTTATATGAAATTATAGCATTATAACAAACCAACATTTATTTTCGGATTAACGAACCCGATTTCATTTTAGGAATAGCGAACCTTCGGAATAACGAACCTTCGGAATAACGAACCTTCGGAATAACGAACCTTCGGAATAACGAACCTTCGGAATAACGAACCCGATTTCATTTTAGGAATAGCGAACCTTCGGAATAACGAACCATCGGAATAACGAACCTTCGGAATAACGAACCCGATTTCATTTTCGGAATAGCGAACCTTCGGAATAACGAACCTTCGGAATAACGAACCTTCGGAATAACGAACCTTCGGAATAATGCAACAAATGCTCGGATTAACGAACCCTATTTCATTTTCGGATTAACGGATTAACACTCAGGTATAGGAAATTTGCGTGTTCGGAATAACGAACCTTCGGAATAATGCAACAAATGTTCGGATTAACGAACCCTATTTCATTTTCGGATTAACGGATTAACACTCAGGTATAGGAAATTTGCGTGTTCGGAATAACGAACCTTCGGAATAACGAACCTTCGGAATAACGAACCGCACCCATTATACTTTTATATGTGAATTTATAATACTCGATATCCGATAATTGAAACACGTTAACCTATGACCGATGATGGCGTTTGCTCCGATCACAACATCAGGACCATTTGTAAATTTGTCTTAATAGCTAAGACATCTTCTTGCAATACCTCTGTCATAAACGTTCAGGTTGCATAGTTACGAACAAAGTTATTAGTATACTACATAACAAGGTCCAGAAGTACATGTAAACTTAGTCTGTATTGATATGATCTACTCTAGAAAAAACATGGTTGGTCAATATGTGTGACCGGATAGAGCAAAACCCTGCACCTGTCGGTAATTGTCGGTAAGAAATTGACATTTTAAGTTTACTTAATGTGACTGTGTAAAAGACTGATGATTGCAAAGTTGAAACAATCATACCACCGCCAATTATTGATCTACTTTTCAGAACAAAGCATCAAATTAAAGCAGTGATGGGGCTTTTTTCAATGGTATGAAAATCTGCATTTTGATTTTTACCGAGTGCAGGATTTTGCTGTAGTCGGTCACATTTATTCTGGTGGTATCAAAGGGTTGTACCTCAAATTAAAAGTGACAACCTTTGTGAGTTCGTTCCAGAAGTATTCGTGGCCCCTGACATCTACGGGCCATCTCATATACGGTATGCGGTCGCTAAGGTAAAGACGGACCAGGTACGGAATCTCGTCCTCCGGAATATCTTCTAGAAAGATGACGACGGTGTTCTCTATCAGCTCGTCATGCACGTGGTCCATGGCGGTACGAAATTTGATGAGAAACCAGTTGTCCCGGACAGCGCTTCTGCTGAGGAGCAGGATGGTCTTGAAGCTGTGCTCCACGGCGTAATGAACTGCCTCCAGGTAGTGCATTCCAAGGGTGAGATCTTCATCACCAAAAGAATACCTGTCGTAATTGGGAAGACGATCTTCTAGGATGTGTCGCAGGTGCTCTCTGGCCCACACCTCGTCTTCTTCAGTAAACATGATGTTGAAATCAAAAACGAACTCGCCGTGTTCTCGCGCGTCCTGCATTTCCCTGTAACCTATGATTGCCAGTTTCACTAGGAATAGTTTGTATCTGATCAACCATCTGTTATGGAAAGCGATCAGCATACCAAATAGGAAGGCGAGAGCAACAAATGGGAGAGTGGACACGAGTACAATATTTGGAACGCAATATTTACTCGGATCAAACTCTAACAGAGGTTTTCCTCGCAATTGGTTCAAGGAATCGTCAGAGCAAAGGGTTTCATTTTGGTGTAGAAACATTTCAGATGAGTTGGCGATGTTGCGCAGCCAGTCAAAGTTGCACTGACATGCAAATGGGTTTCCAGAAACATCGATGTTATTCAAATTGTATTTCATCAGAGTGTTCCATGTGCTGCGATTAAATGCCACCAACCGATTATTCGACAGACTCAAATTTCTGAGAAACGGGACCCTCTCAACGGCTCCTTCCTCAACAACCATAAGTTTGTTATCATTAATATTCAGAGTCGCCAGAACCGGTAGATAGGTAAACGCATAGGTTGATATTAAGAGCAAATTATTCCCGTTCAAATCTAAATAAACGAGAGATTGCAATCCCTGAAACGCGTTCCTGGTTAGACTATAAATGTTACAGTTGTCCATCATCAAGTTTGCAAGTAACGAGTTATCCCCAAAAACCCTGTCTGGCAAATTTCCCAGACGATTGTTGCTCAGATGCAGTTTCCACAGATTAATTAATCCTCGGAACAAAGATCTACTAAAATAAGAGTCCCAAATACTTCTTATGTTGAGTCCCGAGTTACTGACGTCTATGATTTCTAGCTTTATAGTGTTAAAGGGTCCCATTCTTGAGGTATGTGATCAGCAAAATAGAATGTGGAAAGACCAGACGACAAGCCAATCATTGCTATCGCCGTTCCTGTAACATCAACTATTTCAAGGCTCTCAAACCCTTCATCAGAAAAGAAGTCCAGCCAAAGCAGTTTCCTATTAAAGCTAAGATTCAAGGACTTTAAACTGCTAAGGCCACGAAACTGATAAACATGAAGCTTTATTATCATATTTCGCGACAGATCCAGTTTCTCGATATTGCTTTCCCAACTGGTATTATATGGATTAAAACTAATTATTTGGTTACCCCACAATGCCAGTGATCGTAGACGAGACATTCTTCCGAAATATTCTGGTTCTATTTCTCTTATGAAATTACAGGTTAATATCAAGTTAACGCAGTCTAACCCAGAGAAGATGTTTTTTTTAGCAACAGATCACCACTGCTGTCGATGGCTAGTACGTATAATGTGTAATTATATAAAGGTCTGAATACTCCAACTGGTATGTTATCACCCAACTCTGTGCCAGTAAAGATGAGCATGCTGATATTTGACTTTGCAACACCCCTTGTAAGATTTAACAACATAGATGCAGTTGGAGAAAATTTTATCCCCAGCATAAGTTCATCGACAGACAACGATGCTATTGCGTCTTCTGAAATGACAAGGATCGGATTTTGCAACAGCACGATATATTCGGCCGGACAGGCGAACATAAATTTGTCCAGAGTCAGATGTCGAAAGTTATTTTTGCCTAGATTTACTTGTTTCAGTCGGTCAGTCTTACATCGAGACACATTCAACGAGCTTAGATTTTTTGGTAGCCAGTCCATTAAATTGTTCGGCAAATATGCCAGTCTACATCCAGACAAATCTAACATAACGAGTGATTCAAGATGTCGGAATGGGACACTGCTAGGTATAACCAGATTCATATTTCCAAACAGATCCAAGGACTCCAGATGTTCGATTGGCTGGAAAGCTGCTGACTCAATTGTTCTAAGTCTGTTGAACCTCACATCTAAAGTTAGCAGTTTCGGATAGGGTTCAAATGAAGTGTTCAGTAGAACTTTAATATTGTTGTATGACAACCTTAGCTTCATGGTACTTGTAGGTAAATCGCTTGGAACATTTCTGAGGTGCATGCCTTTACACATCACTGATTTATCACCCTGGTTCCACTGACATGATGTTCGGGTGAAGCGACTCTTCTGTATCTGGATCTTATCTAACCGACTGGAGAAGGTTTCTTTGCCACCAGTGGTGGAGGTGTAAGCCCCTTCCACTCCACACATGACTATGATGAGTAGTAGGCAAACGTGTCTGAATACCTTTTCCATGGTTTTGTCGGAACTCGATGAGCTCTGGAAATTGGAAACAGTTCAACAAAAATATGTCCATGTATCATCATTAAGATTTCTGGAAATATTTCTAGAGCAACGAAATAAGTTAAACGTAGTTTGTCGCTTTTATCTAATGGATATCTTGCTTTCATGAAACGTTCATAATAACATTTTTAGACGATTCCATAACCATATTAATTATCCTTTACCTTTTAAAATGCAGTATTTACAATGATTAGGTTATTAAAATTATACACTATCGCAATAATACAAATCATTTAAGGGCGTAATTTTTGTTCGTCAAAACATAAGTATCGAAGGCTTAAGATAAACATGTCGTTGCAAATATATTCCTATATTAACTGCAGTGATGAAGGCTGAACTACTTACTGAATGACGGTTACCTCTGGTGCAGCCAAGTCCGTTGTTCATGTTTAATGTGAGTTCATTTCAACAGGTATTGAGGGATTTATATCTATTTGGTAATTTATATATCGATCCACGTAAACTTTTAACATGCCAAGTCACAACCATCTGCACCGCCAAATATGCTTATAATTATACACGAACAAGATGTATCGCATTCGTGAGCCAAATCGAAATGACAAACCGTCACGGACGTCATGGAAGTGAGAGTTCAAAAGATACTATTTCATTATTCGGGTGAGATGTATTTATGTTATAACGATCATTGTTTACATTGACTGTATTAAAGCAAATCCATTGTAATAATGTAAACATCATCATTGTAATACTCTCGTAAGCAGATTCGAAATTTGGATTGACAAAGAAGCAAGAGTAAAATGTTTATGTTATACTGAAGTACACAGGCCAGTACTTGCTATACTTTATAAAGAGTACTTGGAGTGGGGATAATCGAAAGCACAAACATTGCTTAAAGGGACTTAGTAACATTGTCCAAATCCTCAAAATTAAATTTTTAATTCTAGCGGTTCCCTCATACCTTGTTGTATTCGTATTAACAATAAAATTATGGGACCGGTTTCGGTTTGTCAAATTTCCCTTTCGTTACAAAGATATGTACGATTGAAGTATTAAGATAAGAAAAACTCAGGTGGAGTTTTGAAACCGTGTACAAAGAGAGTGCAGTGAGTTAGTGAATATCACTTTGCATTTTCGCTCATTACTTGGCCATGCAATGTCCATTTGACTTGAAATGTTCACACAATACCCTGTGGACATATGCGATAATAACAATATACATTGAATCAACCCTTCATCACTTTTTGCACATGTCAACAAAGTTACTAGATCCATTTAATCCTATCACGTCTATACGCAATTTTCTTATTTGGTATTTCTAACAATTGAAATAAATGATATTTCTAAACCACTTCAAGTGCCGCTTCCTCCAATGTGTACAGTGCGGCGCCAGGTGTGTTTCATAAAGATCCTAAGTGGAAGTTAACTCTAATTTGGACTTCAAAATTAAAGTCGTTATTTATTTGGAAACATTGTTGACAAGTTTTTTTAAAAGGCGTAAAGTGTTGGCTCAGATCATAATAATATTTTCTATTGTCATGGAGATTTCATGTTCTTGATGTTCATTTTATGAAAGTCTAAACTACTTGCATTCTTGGTTTTGAATATGTTTTATTCTAATGCTACAAATGGCTTTCCATAGTAGTTGGGTCCAACTTTGTGAAAACCCCCAGGTGTGTTTGGGTCTTCCCGTTTTCTCATTCCTTCTGGCGTCCAGTTTAGTGCTGAATGGGTGAAGCTGCCAGGTTATCTACTGAGTATATGGTCGAATTTCAAACTGCTTTGATTGTTTAATCCTTTTGCACATGTTAAGTAGACATGTCAACCATAACCAGACAAAAAGTGCCATCACTTATCTTTCCAAACGGCCAAGTAATGGCCTTGAGAAGTTAATGGTACATTTCCTAACGTTGCCTACGAATGAAGATGAATTACTTAAAAAATGTGATTATGGAACTCCAAATCAATCTGCTTCATGCAAACATTTGCTTTTATTTCATCTATAAGATACTAATCATGGAATACATTCACATATTGTGTCTTAAACATCAATCTGTTATAAATTTTCAAGTTGAAATGTTTTATTAGTGTGTTGAAATTTTCCTGTCTTAAAAACATGAGGTTGTATCACTTTTCATAATTTTGTTTAATAAGATGTGAATCAGAATTATTTTCCAGTATTCTAAAGAGTGGGAAATACCCTTTCAAAAAATATCAAATTTAGGTTTGTGCGCAAAAATATGACACATATACAATGTACGTGAACAATAAGTATTCGTAGGCAACATGTAATTTACTTTATACGTAGGTAACAAAAAACCTTTATTCACAGTGACTGTCACGCAATATGGGGGTCCCTTGTCAGTTCTAAGTGAGATACGATCATACAAATGTGCTTACAATCACTTGTGTGAAGAAAACAACTTCTTAAAAATGTACACTGACATTATAAGTGGTATCCTCAAAACAAAATATATATTAAATGTGAACATTTAAACCCGACTATTTGAATTCGTAATGTTGATCGATTGTATCCACACCATTGATATTGCAAACATTTTAGACAATGTTTAACCTGGAATTGCTAGGGACACACATTTGAGAAAGAGAGGGTACATATTTGTCTTGATACTTGGGTGAATCACTGTATAAAGTGTACATCAACGTGCACATGTATAAAATAGAAGTTACGATAAGCTGCATGCATTACAAACATACATAAAAAAGATTCCTCAAACGATGAGTGGTAATTATCTGTTTGATGAATGCAATATCGGATCATTTGAAATTCCTAAAACCAATTCAAACAGCACTATTGTCATGTCCTTAAGAGGTTGAATATTATTATTAATGAAACACATTGGCCAATCCTGCATATCTCAGCAGCTTACTTAGTTTAAATCGAACCCTCCTATTTAATTGGAATGTTTCTAAGATTAACTCGTATTGTTTCCATGTTTTGTGCTACAGAGTATTATTGTAAAGTGTTAACATATAATATTTATCTTATTATGCGTTATATCTATCGAGAATATTATAAACGAAGTAATTTTTTGACATTTCTGTGTACATTATGTAATGCTGCAATAATCAAACGGCAGCACAAACGGCAAACATCACAACACGGCATCGTCATTGTTTTAAATTACGTTATTTTACTTTTTAACTAAAGAAATGGCCGTTAAATACAATGTTATAACAATCATAATCTGTTTAACAGTATCAATATTTCAGTGTACATGCTCTTGTTATATGTGATATAAATATTATATAATGAAGATTCCAATGAGCTGTATCATCTTATAGATATAGTAACTAAAGCACAATTGCGATATTACAAAAATCGAATTTTCTATCTGCCCAAGATTCCAAAAAGTATATATCTGAGGTAATTAGAGTACGGTTGGGAAACGGTAGCTGAAAGTTAGGCGAAACATATTATTGATTGTTTTTCAATTTAAATTTTCGGAGGGGGTAAGGGCGTATTGTGAGATAAATAATGTAATCAAATTGAGCCAATCTATTACATGATGTCACATTTTATACTATCATTCTAACCATCTTTATATGGTATATTAAGATGTCAAACGGTGTTTGCTTCGATATTCTACCTACTTTATACAGATCCATATCTGAATCAATCTCTCGTGTGATTGGAATACAAATGAAAGTAATCGATTAGGTCGATTTATAATGTGTTTTATATACAACTGTTCGACAACAAATCATGGAGCATACGTTAACGTATATAGTACACAGACATGCATGATATATGTTTTTACAGATAAATTTCATAGACAAAAATACCAAAATGCAATTCAAACTACCGCAATTGCTTTTGGATCGAATGGGTCGATCATGTTGAGGCAGATAGTTGGAGTTTAAAGTGGACCATCAGATGCATGTGGTTTTTAAACATTTTAATTTTATTTTGTTATTAACCGATTTAAAAAATCAATGACAAAATCGTTATTTTTGTATCTATTCGGAACTTTGTATAAATAAATCATATATTCAGTCGAAACTCAAGATGATGAAAGCATCTGGTCGGATTTAGAAAGTGCACACTTATCAGGTTGATTGTGAGATCCAAATGGGCTTTAATAGCCGAAAGTTTACTTTTGTCTTGTTACCTACGAGTACATTTTACCTACGAATACAGAGTGTCCCCATGATAACATGTCACATTAATGTTCTTATTAAAGCATTGACTATCGTTATTTTGATTTTAATCTATTGCCAAAGGATCCCTTCGAATCATACACATAAATTTATTAATTAATATGATGATCACGCTTGTTAAACAAAGAGGAGAAAACGGTTTAATGTTAAATGAGGCAAAACACGTAATTTTTTAACCCGGTGTGCTCGTAATCTAAATGCCCCAAAAATATGAAAATTATAATGCTTGAAAAGGAAATTTGTTTCATACCATCACACGCTCATTTTCTTCAAATAGCCAAAATATCTACGTGATATTGCCCTTTGAAATAATGTCAGCGCAGGAATCAAGCTCCCTATGACATTTTTGTATTCGTAAGTAACGTATAATTTGTTTAAAATTACTTACGAATGCAACACATTTTGTTGAATATCTTCTAAAATGATTATTCGAAAATGATAAACCCTTGCACATATTAGCGTTATGCTATATTCCATCTATTCCATCTAAGTGTATACGTAGGTAATGGCATTTTTTTTACCAAACGGGCCTTTTCAGCTTTTGACGTTTCTGGCGGCTATACAATAAAAACACTAGGATTTTTGAAAATGCATTTCCATAGTAGACACATGAGGGTTTAAGTTGAGCACAAATTTGTAATCGTGTGACGAATTTTTCAATAAGGTTGAGCGTGCTAAAAAAATGTATTCGTAGGCAACGCTTACAATTTACCACTGGGTAAACAATCACCAAAAATCACATGATTGCCAGTTACTTACACAAACTCATATAATGAGTCCTGACATATGCAACAACTTCCCATTTAAAAATAAACCAAATCGTATCAAGTCTTCATTCTAAGATTTTAACCGCTCAAAAAAACGTTAAAGAGATTTTTCCAAAAGTGGTCAAAAAGAGCATGTTTTTTGCTCCTATAGAAAAAATATAAATGCAGTGGTCACAAATGTTGTATGGCGCGAAAGGTCTCGCCAATATGTATCGGCGGACCTTTCAACAAAATAAAATAGGTCTGAACATGCCGTGTACACTTTTCGTTGGATCGACCATATGCACAATATATTTGCATATTCTTTTTTTGTTGTATAGTCGCCAAGTTTTTCCTATTGCATAATGTCATAATTTACTTGCTCCGCACATCTTGCTATAAGAGAAACGCTTACTATCAGTTCAGTCGACTGGTGTGGTCCTCCATTGTTTTGCTATTAAACCTTTAGACCTTTAGAGGACTACATTTCCTTTAATTTTATATATGATAATGTATACTGTATACATGCAATATTTCAACTTGAACAAGTGTCAACTCTTTTTAAAATTTTACATAATACTTCCAAAGAAATAACCGGAGAAAACAACAACAGCCAGGATTATTGTGAATGTTATTATGTATGTTTATGTGTCCGTGCATGCGTGTGTGCGCGCACCAGGTAATTACGTTGTGGTACCAAGAAGAGGGGGTACTATTATAGGGTGCGATTCGTTATTTAGAATGTTCGTTCTTCCGAAGGTTCGTTACTCCGGCGAACACAACAATTTCGTATACCTGGGGCTTCGTTTATCCGAACATGGAATAGAGTTCTAGTGCTACAAATGGCTTTCCATAGTAGTTGGGTCCAACTTTGTGAAACACCCCAGGTGTGTTTGGGTCTCCCCGTTTTCTCATTCCCTCTGGCGTTATAATAGAATAGGTTTCGTAGCATTATAATAGGGTTCGTCTTGGGCCAAGGAGAGAGGACCAGCATCCGTCGTACGCTTCGTAACCAGAAATGCACGGGAGGCGGTCTACCAGGGGCGGAGACGGCTGAAGGAGCTCTCAACTCGTAGAATGGGCTGCGGTGGGGAAGACCGGAAGGTCTTCATCAATGGAAATCTTCTTCAGACGACAAGGCAGCTGTTGAAGAAGGCAAACGAGGCAAGAAAGACGGCTGGATACCGCTTCCTCTGCACAACAAATGGCACCATCCTGGTGAGGCGAAGCAGTGAGAACCAGGTGATTGCCATCCATTGCGAGGAGGATTTAAATAAAATCAAGTAGGCGTATGAACTATCAAATGTTGACAATTATTTCGACGAAAGTATACAAAAACAATGATAAACAATGACTTCAGCTTCTTCTAATGATTTAAATGTTGATAGTGATATTGATAAACTCTTTGTCATTTTCTCCAGCCGATTTTCATGTATCGTTAGAAACAACTATGCAATCATCACTTTCTATTTCACATGTCAATGTAAGATCTTTGAACCGAAATTTTGATGCTTTAAAACAACTTTTTTAATATGAATTTCATTCTCATTTTGATATCATAGCAATGTCAGAAATTTGGAATATAAGAGAAGCGGACGAATATCCAATTTTAGGTTATAATTTTGAATATCAATCTAGAACGAACCAAAGAGGAGGCGGAGAAGGAACTTACATTCATTCATCTTTAAGCTATGAACATATTGCTGGGATATCTTTGAATAATACTAAATCACTATGGTTGAACATTTTGTTTGGTAATGTTCATGTTCATGTTGTTGTTGGTGTTGTTTATAGAAAACCAGACAGTATACTCGATGATTTTATGAATTTTATGAATAGGATATTGCATAGCTTACATTTAGAACGTAATCCTTGTATTGTTATTGGAGATTTCAGGGGCGTCGATCCTGGGGGGGGGGGGGGGGGCAGGGGGGCGGTCGCCCCCCCCCCCCCCCAATGAAAATATTGGGGTGGGGGGGGGGGCGAACATATCATTTCGCCCCCCCAATAATTCCGAAAATGAGGAAGAAAAAAATCGAGTGATATAATGCCAAAGAGGGAAAAGACACATTTCTCAATAATTAATCTTCAAAATAGCCGTTTTTAGTTTGAAAAGGACTGTAAATCTCTTTTTTGCCGCGCGCTTCGCGCGCATACAGTTTCTAATATTACAAGTTTCATTTTGGTTGTGGGAACTCACCTTTCGAAATGTGTTGGGCAGTGTAATTTCTCAAACGCACACCTCAAACGAAGTTTATTAAACCCTCATCTATAGATCTATAGCACACCGTCACAGAATATAAAATAATCTGAAATATATCTTTCAGTCAATTCGGTCCATATGCGCTGAACGCAAACCAAATTGGAATATCATGTCCCCCCAGATTTGAAAATGGAGGAGATTGTCCCCCTCCTTTTGTCATTATGTATGTTTGGTTCAATACTTATATACCTCATATTACGTGAAATTTCTGTCTCAGGTGTGCACCAAATCGCACAATTTCACGCCCCAAAATACAAAAGCTCCCTACTGTGGGAGGGGGTCACTCCCTCCCACAACCTCCCCCGCTCGGTCGCTTCGCTTCCTCGCAATGTCTCCCCTCCACTTTTGAGAAGTTGTTGACGCCCTTGCTTAGTTTCATGGGAGCCCAGTGCCCTAGACTATATCGATGGCTCTATAGTATACAGGATCACGTGGATCCATCTCATGCAAGGCTCAATCTTTTCCTCGCTATGCCCTTTAAAAATACGTTACGATTAGGTTCACTATTTTATACAATTTTAACACCCATGATAGGAGTTGCAAATGTCTGAAATCTAAAAGCTTCCGGGGGCTCCGCCCCCTGGACCCCCATTATTGTCCCCAAATGTGGGTGCCCCCCAAAGTCAGGTCTTCGATCCATCAAGACACTTTCAATGAGCGCATAATAAAACTTCCGGGCATGCCAACGTGGGGCTTTTACCTCTCTCAGTGGTCACTCTGGAATTTTTCATTTCTATTTCGCCCCCCCAATCGCAAAAACGGATCGACGCCCCTGGGAGATTTTAATATTAATATGCTATCGTTAGATAACAGAAGCCAACATTTCCTATATATGACCGTATGTTATGGTTTACGCCAATTCATAAATCGGCCAACTAGAGTAACAAATAGAACGTCATCTCTTATTGATCATATTTATACAAATATTCCATCATACAATATTCAATCAGGTTGTGTTGATGTTGAAATAGTCGATCATAGTCGATCATAAAACTTGGATAACAAAAGCAATCAAACGGTCGATAACTAAAAAACATAGCCTTTATGATAAGGTGATAAAATCAAATTTTGAATCAACTTGTCTGGACAAATATAAAACATATATAAACATATTAACAACAGTTTTAAGAAAACCAAAGCAAATGTATCATGATACTCAATTTGAAAGGGTACAAATAATTCGAAAAAGACTTGGAAACATATCAATGAAATATTAAATAAGAAAAGTACTACACAAAATGCTACTAGAATTCAAACACTTGTAAGAAAAGAAACTAATGATACGAGCATGAATGTAACTACTTCATTTGAAATAGCTAATACTTTTAATGATTTTTTGCTAATATTGGTATAAATCTTGCAAGTAAAATTGTCGATACGAATACAAAATACAATGACTATTTAGGTCATCGTCATTAAAAGTTTTTCTTTTTTCTTCCAGTCACAAGTCTAGAAGTAAAGGATGTGATTAATACTATTGACTATAAAAATGCACGTGGATATGATGATTTGTCAGTACGTTTGTTAAAAGAGGAAAATGATTTTATTTGCGAACCACTTGCACATATGTTAAACTTGTCTTTAACAACACGTATATTTTCAAACAATCTTAAAGTGGCAAGAGTAGTACCGATATTTAAAAAGGGAGATTACCAGGTAAGTATAGACCCATCTCTATTTTACCAATAATTAAGTAAAGTATATGAACAAATAGTTAATGGTCGTTTATTTAATTTTTTGGAAGACAACTATTTATTCTATGAACATCAGTATGGATTAAGACATGGTTATAGTACTAAACTCTCACTGATAAATCTGATTAATCAAATTACCAAATATACTGATGCAGGGCGCATGGCAGTTGGTGTATTTATTGATTTTGCCAAAGCATTTTACACCATTGACCATTCTATTCTTTGAAAAAAACACATTGAGCATTACGGAATTCGAGGTGTGCCACTTGATTCGTTTAACGATTATTTGACCAATAGACAACAGTTTGTTAAAGGGGACCACCAGGCGAAGAACAACACATAATTATATGTTTTGGTACCGTTTTGTGATATCAAATAGATACACAACATTTTGCAAAGGTTTGTGTAATGTATAAACAAAGCAATTAATGTCCACCACTGACGGAACCACTACTATTTCCTGGTTCCTGGTTTGCGAGTGCGTCAATGCTATTCACGCGTACGTTTGGAGACAATGGAACGCATCCCGGGCGATTCGTTCGCTCTGCACAAACTTGTCTCGTAGTCGTACATTCAGACCGTGCTTTAGAATGGTGATGCGTTTTCCGTTTATATATTTTTTTCTGGAAACATATTTGTTGATGGAATGGAATTCTAAAGATGTTATCTTTCATTTATAAGAATATTATTTTGGGTGGTGGTACCCTTTAATTACGATGGCGCATAGTCTGTTAATGAATTACTGTCATGCGGAGTTCCTCATGGGTCTGTTCTGGGACCGACTCTATTTCTGATTTGCCTAACTCGTCAAAATATTTTAATTTTAGATTATTTGCAGATGACTCTAATTTATTCCATACGTTTAATCCAGATGAAAGACACATAAATTTGACAGAAGTGTGCATGAATATGAAGGATATTATTAAATGGTGCAATGCCAATAAATTGACAATCAATGTGAACAAAACTAAATATATTCTATTTAAAAAATAATCGAATACATTTCGTAGTATCGGGTCAGCTGTTAATTAATGAAAACATTCTAGCATCTGTGGATTCAACATCGTTTCTTGGCATCATTATTGATACAAATTTAACTTTGAAAAGATATGTAAAAAATGTGTACAATACAGTCAGTAAAAAAAATTGGAATTTTATATAGAATAAGACATTTTGTTTCGAGAAATGTTTTGGTTATGCTTTATAATGCATTATTCTTCCACATATAACGTATGGTATAGAGGTTTGGGGTGCAGCAAATAAAACAAATTTGAATTCTGTTTTGATATGCTTCAGAAATGAATCGCACGGGTCTTAGCGTTTAAAGATTATAGACATCGATCAGCTCCACTATTTCCTGAAGTTAAACTGTTAGACATTTTAAGCAATACCGTTAAAATGTAATGATTTGCATATTCATGCATGATTTGATAAATAATAATCTACCTCGTAGATTCATTGATTACTTCTCATTTATTGATCATCCGTATGAAACGCGGTATAAAAGGACATGTAATATAAACGTTATCAAAATTAAAACTTACGTTGAAAAACAATATCATATTCAGAACCACATTTGTGGAATCAACTACCGATTAATTTAAGAGAAAATAATAGGCGGAAAATCTTTTGCCAAGCACTAAAATAGTATATTTGTAGCGAGTATAATTAAATAAATATGTATGTATAATTATATATTAATTATCTTTTTTAATTTATACAAATTTAATTTATGTATTATAGTGTAAATAAGTTAGATCAGTTGAAATGTATTTTGTTTGTGTAATTCACTATTTTCGGGACTAACCTCGATTATCACTGTGCTATTTTGTTAGGCCCTTTTGTCAATTCGTTTTACTGTATTATTAATTCAAGATGTTTCATTAATCTGTACTTTGACTATTGTAAATTGTAAATATTGAACTGATTATTATTGACAATAAATCAATTTCATTTCATTTTATTTAAATCATCCGAACATTTGTTACATTAATCCGAAGGTTCTTTTAAAGAACATTCGGACCGAAGGGACTTTTATCCGAAAATTTAATAGGGCTCGATATTCCGAAGGTTCGTTTATCCAAAAATGAAATCGGGTTCGATATTTCGAAGGTTTGTAAATCCGAAAATAGAACTATAATGGGGTCAGTTAACCCTTAAATGCAAAGAGGTTCGTTACTCCGATATGGCAAAAGGGTTCGTTCATCCAAAAAATAAAATGGATTAATAATGAACCTTCGGGATATCGAGCTGTAACCCTATTATCGTTGTTCGGTTCATTGCTCGTATGTGTGCACATACTTCCTCTTAAGTGCATTAATTTGGAGGTTTACTTGCTTGCTTTTAGTGTTAGTGTGTGTGTTTGGGAATGTATACGTGCTGTAGCGAAGTGTCATGTTTTAATTCATTATATATTTATTCATTTTTAGAATTTAATTTATATGTTATTATACTCATTCATTTATTCATTCATTTATCTATTCGTACATTTATTCATTCATTTATCTATACATTTGTTTATTTATTATTGTTTAAATTTGCATTCAGAATAGATTATTGTCTATTGTCTATATGTGACTCTGACTCTGTGTTATATTGAGGAATTTCGTTACATGGATACAGTGTGAGTCAAAATGAACGAAAGCGGACTTTAAAGGGATAGTTGCACCATTACGGTACACACTAATAGTTAAAACTCCACCATGCTCGAAAAGTATACACACTTACACACGACAAAGTAAAACCCCTGTTATCATCCAAAAAGAGCCGTTACAACTCAAGAGTCAAATTAACTCTAGAGAACGCTTAGCGCTTCAGCGGTAGCGTTCTAGGTCCTCCTAATACGGGACGGAAAATAAATATTGTTTGTGCACGCTAATTGTGCTTAAAATTATACATATGATACGGTACTTACCACCGATTCATTCTCCAATATGTGATTCAACTATCGGTTGGATTAAAATTATGATTTTCCCTCCATTCCGCTAAAAATGTGTGATTTATGCGCCTCCTCGACTTCTCTCCGTGTGTTAGCGCGACTCCGAGCAGATTTTGAACGAAATATGATCGCGATGGCCCCCGATGCGAACGGTGCTTGCGCTACACATTGTACATGCGCGGTAAGCATAGTATTTTAGTTCATAGTTCATAGTATATTAGTCCATGGGCCCAGACCAGAAATTCCACTTGTCGGTACCATCTAAGGAAACCAATCCTAGTTATGATTTTTTAATTGGTGTATATATATAGATCATATATTGATGTGATAACCATTGCAGACTGGCAGCTTATTGGTAGTTTTCATCTCTGGAATGTATGGTGGCATTATAGGGACATTTTGGCCAAAATTTGGCAAAAGAAAATAAATTTGCAACTTTTTGTTGCTGTTTCCACATGGGGCTAGAATGAACTACAAGCCACAAATACATGTCTGAAATGCTTTATTTATACCATCCTAAAAATCCTTTCTGTCAATCCTGAAGGCAGAATTTGTTTTATGGCAGAAAGGGGCCTATCAAAATGTTGCTGATTATAGTGATTTTCAGTACATGTACATTTTAATTTATAATATTGTCATACAAGTTCCCTGGGTAGTGCTACTGAACCGCAATAGCCTACAACATGCACATGTTGTATGAGGAAAACATTTATAAACATTTTACAAGTTTTTACCACAGTTATAGGAATTGTCCTTCCCCTACCCTAGTTCCAACAAGCGTCCAAAATGTGAAATTTACGGATTTCACCACGCAACTGGCATGTTTATGTACAGTACTATGTATTTTGTAGCCATGAATGTCCTTGTGATTGTGCCAAAACATTCACACCATCGATCAGTAGTCTAGTCTTCATCACTGTTATCAGCATCAGAGTCCTCGAGGTCTACAACCTCTTCCGACATCAGTGGGCTGGTTGCTGCAGGTTCGCAACTTGCACATGTCAGTGCACTCCAGGTTATTGGCAAGGCACGTGCAGTCTGGCATAGAAGAGTTGTTGTCGGAGTTCATTGACTTTCGTGGTGTTGGTAGACGGCATATGGCAGGTGCATGTGGCAGGTGACCTCTTGCAGCTTATGAAAGAGCCCGGTGGATACTTCCCATGAATGACCGAGCTGACTGAAGCCCCATTGGTAGGTCTTATCCGACTTCATTTGCTTCAAGGATCTTTCCCCGGCCTGCAAAGTCACTGACTGTATCACAACCGGAGAACACGTGCAGTCCAACCAGGGCATCACAGACACTGCCTCCCATCGATCTAGCAAGCTTGTCAATGTCTAGGAACCGTGTGCGGGTTTGCGTATCTTGTCATGGAACTGTGCAGTTGGTGGATTTGTCTCCAGGCGTTTCTTCTTGAAATCCTGGTATGCCTCCTCTCCTACCATGCGAGCCGCGAGGAGGTCATTGGCAACATCAGGAGGAGCAACAGAAGCGGTCGACAAGCTGACAAACTGTGCTTGATCAGGATCCAGCCAGCTATTCTCCATGAGATCCACCAAGGGTTGGATGTCAGCCTCATCCCTCCGGATCCTAGGTAACTGCAGATCTGGATGGTTCAGCTGGAAGTGACTTCGACCTACCATATCCCTCAGGTGCCCAATGTACATACTGCGGTACTCTGACGTCAGATAGTATCGGGTGACAGCTCCTGGATTCAGGCTGAATCCTTTCGTTCCTCCAGGTGTCTGTGTGTCTTTGTTGACAGTCTCCTCGATCGTTTGATCCGTCCGAATGGGTTCGTGGTGCCGATCTGAACCGAGAAGCCACCTTCCATATGAAGTGCGCATGTACTTCGGGGTGATCGAGCGGCAGTCGGGACATCTGTGCGTAGTAGTAGGGTAGGAATCGGGCGTAATTCAGCTTGTCATAGGAAAAGCACCATGGAATCATCTCTCGGACGGATACTAGGTGTAACATCCAGTCCCCTATAACGGTCCTTTTCCAGTGAGAAGAAGAAGACAAGACTTATGACCCTCAAGAAGAAAAGAGGAAAACAGCCGCAATGCAGGCAAGAGCAATGAAGTTCTGTGCATGTCTATGATTTTTGCTACTGGTAGACAGCTTGACATGTATGACTTCGTGGAAAAGCATGGGTTTAGTGATATATTTCACCTACTCTGTTCAAGGAACCCGGCAATATGTGAAGTGGTAGGAAGACTGCTTTCCTCTTAGTGCCAAACCAAATTTGTCTGATATTTGCCTTCGGATAACAGAAAGAACAGCAGTGGTCCTTTCACAAAGGTGAAACGTTTTAAGTAATTCCAAAGTATGGAACCGCTTTCTTCATGTATATCAACAGTTTTCTGGCACCCGTCAACATGATATCATCTTGCCCAGGCTTGGTGTGTAGTTGACACTAGAACTTCCATCACTGAAGGACTATCCAAACTCTATACATGTAGGAATGCTTGGCTTGGGAATGTGCGCATTCTTATGAATGATGGCGTGAGAAGCTCGTTTGAAACAAATGAGAAAAGTGTCCTCACTAGGAGGCAGTAGCTTCAAGAGAGCCGACTCGTTGTTCAAAAACTTTTAAGCTCTCAAATTTCCCAGATCGGAATCCTTAAACTGGTCTACTTTGGTGATGTACACACCTATTCTTGTGTTCAAGTGATAATGTTATCTATTATCGCATTGACAGGGTTTTTGTTTTACCAGCAGTGTCGATATGTGCCGATTCTGGGCTGTCCTCACCCACAGCTCTGAGAGATCAGTGAGACGTGCTTGTGACATCAGTGTCATTGGCATGAATAACTACTCTGTCGACTATGCGAACTACTCTGTTGTAGAATGTAGAAAGTAACAGCCTCTTCATGCCTGTTGTGTAGATCAAAGCCGACAGGAACCTCCATAGCAGACCCCACTGTGAGAACAATACTCTTTTCTTCCTATACACCACCAATGTGCAGATGGCTTTGACCAAGCTAAGGTTCAAGCTGTCCATAATCTCACCACCTTTCACAGGGTAAGCTCTAAAGGTTTGTTTTGGTAGCTTGATATACTGAAAAACTCATGTGGATCAGGAGCTGCACGTTTCCCACTGACTTCATAGACTTTGGCTCATTTTGTATAGGGCACACCTCTCTGTTCCTGTTCAGCAGACTTCAGGCTGGCCTAATTGTACATGCAATGTTCATCAAAGGTGTATGATATCAGTACAGAAATTCTTTCAGCAATAGATTTGCGTGCCATTTAATGACTACTTCAAATTCTTCACCTTTATGAGATAGCCAGTGACATATGGCACACATTGCATTAACAACCACTGTCCTTTTACAGTTCGGTTGTCATTGACTTTGTCTACAACCACTTTAATAATGAAACATTTCTATAAAGCGCTTAACACAGAAGCAAAATTGCATGTCTCTTTATCCCTGATGACACGATTCTGTTCAGGTGTATGGTGTGGCATGGATGAATGGAGATGCAGCATAGAGGGAGCATACTTTTCAAATCTTTTTGTAGAGATGGCTCCCTTTAGTGGGTTTTTTGTAGATGCTTTTCAAGTTTCGCTTCATGTGGACTTCCAGCAGCTAGTCCTACTATAGGTTGTATTTCTAGAACGGTCATATGAGACATTTATGTGGGCCAATCTATAACATGAACCAACTTTCACGATATATCTCCTATAGACCTATAATTAAAATTGCCCTCAAATGTGTCATGTAAGCAGTGGCGTAGCTACGGGGGGGCACGGGGGGGCACGTGCCCCCCCAATCGTTTGGCCAAAAAAAAAAAAAAAAAAAAAAATGACGACCCGACATGAAGCCAAATGTGTCTACAATGTATATCATTCATTATTATCACGTTTTATTTAATGTGTGATAATAATCATTATCAACGATAATAACCAAGAACATAACAGTCGTTCCATAGTACTAGCAATAGCGCACCTATATCAGTTTGAAGAATCCTTCCAATATAGCGCCTTATGCAAATTTTCAGTCCCGTGCGCGAGGATCGACGCTCACCGCATTTCAGAAGAGAGCGCGTATAGGCCTAACAAACTTCCTAGCATGGTAAATCGTTTATCATACCAAGGGCCCTTTTAGGATCTTGAATCTGCCTCCCGCTTTTATAGATAATTTTGACGCCTTCATGCAGGCTATAAAGGCGCATAGCTGCACTACGTAGTCCTAAATGTCTAGGTAAAGACAAACTTCTTTTACTAATTTCTTCACTCCAAATGCACCCGTTCCATTAATTCATGATGCATAATCTAGGCATATTGTTGATGATCATGATTGAAGGAGCACCAGTCATCTTCTCCAGTCGATATCTGCATCAGTTGAGCATAGGCCTACTGAAACTAATTCAAGGGACCCGAGCATAGCTGTTTTTTTTTTAGTTTGAAAAGGACTGTAAATCTTAATTTTTGCCGCCCGCTTCGCGCGCATATTCTAAAATACTGATATATACGAAATTTATTAGACCCTCATCTATCATGTCTATAGCACACTATCATCGAAAAATAAAATAATTTGAAATAATATATCTTTTAGTAAATTCGGTCCATATGCGCTGAATGCAAATAAAATTGGAATATTATGTCCCCCACATTAGAAAGGGGAGGAGATGTCCCCCTCCTTTGTCATTAAGTATGTTTGGTTCCATACTTATATACTTTATATTACGTGAAATTTCTGTCTTAGGTGTGCTCCAAATCGCACAATTTCAGGCCCCAAAATACGAAAGCTCCCTACTGTGTGAGGGGGACACCCCCTCCCACACCCTCCCCCAATCGGTCGCTTCGCTTCCTCGCAATGTCTCCCCTCCACTTTTGCTTAGTTCCATTGGAGCTCAATGCCCTAGACTATATCGATGGCTCTATAGTATACAGGATCACGTGGATCCATCTCACGGGCTTAATCTTTCCTCGCTATTACCGTTTTAAAATACGTAATGAGTAGATTCACTATTATATACCATGTTAACACCCATGATTAAGACAATGATAAAGACAATAATGACCATACTTCTACAGTGATATTTTAAACACCAATTTCAAAAATTTCAAAAAAACACCCTCCCCCAAATAAATGTAGACAAGCATACGGCGTGAGAGTATTTGAGTCTGGTGTGTGTGTACACGTAGGTTTGATTGTGTGTGTATACATTATCATGAGGGAAATGATTTCTTTAATTCAGTATTATCAAATTTCCTTCCAAGGTATGCACCAAATCGCATTATTTCAAGTAAAAATTTGCAAAAGCTCCCTACCGTGGGAGGGGGGACACCCCCCTCCCACACCCCCCTCCCATTCCCTCCCCCCTCGGGCGCTACGCGCCCTCGGGCTTGGTCGCTCCGCTCCCTCGCAGCTGTGCCCCCCCAATCACTTGACCCTCGCTACGCCACTGCATGTAAGCCTACAGACACACCAAACTGGGTGGGTGGACCTCGATTATAATTATGTTTGGAGTCCATTGATGACAGGCTGGTCTTTTGAACACCCCCTTCCCTCCTCCCGGGTATCTCATTCACGGGATGAGCATTTTGTAATTTTGTGGATATATTTTGTATCATTTGATTATAGTAATTTAACCACATCTAAACAAATTATAACACTTACAACTCATATTCTTATGTATTTCATTGTTTTTAATGCTAATGTGTTTTATTGTTTATTAATGTATATGCTTAGTTTCATTATATAATGCTCTTAATCGATATCTAAAATGCGAATTGCATCTTAAAGATCGAAATATAGCCTATTCTTATTTTTTATGAATTTAGTTGTCTTTTATACATACGCGCTGTATACGAATTTCACGTCAGTATGTGATGTTTCACGTTGTAACGACGTGTGACGCAATACCCAAATATGCAATATGCTCAAATTTGGTATCAAACCATGCGCAGGACTTTAGGAAAGTCCTCCATTAAACGACAATCTGGAATCAGCAGTGCATTGTGGTGTAATTGTGCAAGATGTGTGACTGGGTATTCATGACCCCTAAGGCTTAACACATGCTATTTAGTGTATTATAGGTAAAATGGTAAAAATGCAAAATACATACACTAAGCTGCTCTTCTGGAACGGTTATCACATATTGAAATAATCATATAGTCCCTACCAATAACTTAGTAGCCCTAAAGTTTGGTTTCCTCAGATGGTACCAATATATGCCTGGGCCCATGGACTATAGGAGGACCTAGAACGCTAGCGCTTCGCGCTAGCGCTCTCTAAAAGTGATAGCCGGACGTCAATCACTTTTATATAATATTTTGAAAGCAAATATCACAACAATGAGAGCATTTGAATGGGAATTATTATTATTTCCCATGTTTTTTTTAATGATCTTTCACATGGAATTGTAATCAACCAAATCAGTTACAATTAATGTTTTGGGGGGCACTTCGGAAAATACCAATACTCAGCGCTCCCTTCAATAGCTTATTATTATTCAATTCTAAACATATATAATTATGTTCATATTGGTATCATGGTAAAGCTTGGGAAATTTTGTTTAACATGATATATGATACACTCTGATCACTTCTCGCTTCACCAAGGTCATGCAAACACTACCCGTGTCAAAATTTGCAGTGGTTTTGTTCCGTGAATGGTTGCATCATACATGTCATATTCAGGGGAGGGGGGGGGGGGGGGGGGATTCGAAAAAACCTGTTCCATGCTTCTATTTGTAGAAAAAAATATGAAAAGGTATGAGAGAACAACTAGAGTTATAAGCAACTTTGAACTACATCCATTTAAGACGGAAAATCGGTATGTTCGATGAAATAAAGCCACTTTTATTTTGATTAGTCTTTTATCCACTGCAAGCAAATATTAACATTTATTTAACAGCGATATGAAACAATAAATACAAGCGGTGTTTTGTATATATCATAGTGCGTTTAAATAATGTTTAAATGTTTGTAATAACCAATTACTTGATTACATACTGCAGTTATGTATATTCGAGTTTTGTACCCAGAATAAGAAAATAACACAACCTCTCATTCTGGTATCATACAATTTGACTGCATTTTACAAGATATATTGCAGATTGCAAGCAAACAAACATACACACATACATTCTGGTATACATAATTTGTTTATCTCCAATGCAATATTGACATACATGTAGTACAAGTATAGCGATACTAGCTAACATTAACATATAAACAGTGTATTGTACACACCATTCATGTGTAATATACAAGTAATATGATATGAAATACATGATAGACTGATCAAACCGTCGCGGCGAACGTTTTTTTAATACAAACAAATCAATATTATACCAATTCAAGATATCTTCAAATCCTTAGCTTCTCGGACTAGATTTTATGTGTTACTTTTTCTTCTTCATATGAGACAATAATCTTGCCCTTTTTAAATTTTGGTTGAAAATATCCCTAATATAGACATAAAAACAGTGCACTATACAGGTCATTAGTGAGTAATAAACATGTTATATAATTATTTCACTTATTTACACAATTCGTGCATTGTTAATCAAGTTTGCTTATCACTACTTTTGCCATTATATTTCATGAAATGATTTAGTATTGATATTACCAGGTTAAGTACATGTATGTGCATTGCGTGCAAATCGACTGTACATAACCCTGTAATAACAGTGCGATGTGAATCAACTTTCTCACTTTCTTCGTTTTAATGATATGATATATTTTGCTAGCTAAACATTTATCGTCAAATTAGAAACAACGAAGCAATACATAACAATTGATCAGTCGAATGTAAAACAGGATGTATACCTTAGAATATCCTTTGCAGGCTCATTGAAGTACGCATTATTTTTACTTTTGTTCTCAAGGCCAACTAACTGAATAAGATGACTTACTACGTTTATTTGCATGACTTGAGAATCAATAAAAGATGGTAGGCCTACATTAAATTTATTTTAATTTTGTTATGTATTTCATTCCCGAAGCGTGTTCTAACTGCGCGATTTGGCATTCCACTTAAACGGACAGCCCATCTTTTGCAAGCCAAATTTCAAAAGTTGAGAGGTTATTGTCTTATATGAAAGAAAATAACATTTAAAAGCATGCCTGAAAAAATTACGGCTTGAAATCTCTTGTTCGTGGAGTTATAGACCAACATCTAATAAACCATCGTCCAACTGTTAATTGTGCATTATACGTGTATTCACCGGTCGAGAAAGTTCGCTCACGGATTCCAAGGAGTGGCACAGCGCTATGCGTGACCTCTATGTGACCCGCGCTAGCTACGTGACCCGTGCACAAATAACAATGGGTAAGCGATTACTAAACAAAATAACCAAACCTCGCTTAAACTGACTACATGTAATTATATATATATATATTTTTTTTTAGATATTTTCCCGTGACATACCTTTACAAATATCGGCTTCACAATACCTTTACAAGAATAAGTACAATATTGTAGTAATATTAGGCAAAATCCGTTAAACTCCTTTATTGACGGATACATAGTTTGATGGGGGGGGGGGGGGGTTCGTTTTTTATTCGTAGAATGTAAATTACAGTGCTGTTCGATCTGATTTTGGTGTGTGTGTTACATTAATCCCCATCCGTCAACTGGAAACTGTTCAGACGATTTTGTAAAATAGGACCTGTCCCTTTAAGTAAAGCACATTTTATGTGTTTTAGTTTTATTTTCCAAATCAAATATTGTTTATTGACAATTTTCGGGTGTCACTTCATAATTCTGGTAACTATTGTGACCGTCTTATTATACTATATAATACTCGATATTCGATAACTGAAACACGTTAACGTTTGACCGATCTACCGATTCTACTTTAGAAAAACATGGTTGGTCAACATTTGTGACCGGATAGAGAAAAACCCTGCACTTGTCGGTAATTGTCAGTAAGAAATGGGCATTAAATGTTTAAGTTTACATAATTTGTGTGAAAGTATTATGATGGTCAAATTGAAACAATTATACCTTCACCACTAATTGACCTATTTTTCAGAACAAAGCATCACATGAAAGCTTTGATGAGGCTTTCTTTAATGGTATGAAAATATACATTTTGAATTTTACTGACAAGTGCAGAGTTTTGCTGTAGTCGGTCACATCTATTCTGGTGGTATCAAAGGGTTATACCTCAAATTAAAAGTGACAACCTTTGTAAGTTCATTCCAGAAGTATTCATGGCCTCTGGCATCTACGGGCCATCTCATATACGGTCTGCGGTCGCTAAGGTAAAGACGGACCAGGTACGGAATCTCGTCCTCAGGAATATCCTCTAGAAAGATGACGACGGTGTTCTCTATCAGCTCGTCATGCACGTGGTCCATGGCGGTGCGAAATTTGATAAGAAACCAGTTGTCTCGGACAGCGCGTCTGCTGAGGAGCAGGATGGTCTTGAAGCTGTGCTCCACGGCGTAATGAACTGCCTCCAGGTAGTGCATACCAAGGGTGAGGTCTTCATCACCAAAAGAATACCTGTCGTAATCGGGAAGCCGCTCTTCTAGGGTGTGTCGCATGTGCTCTCTGGCCCAGATCTCGTCGTCTTCAGTAAACATGATGTTTAAATCAAATACAAAGTCGTCGTGCTCTCGTGCGTCTCGCATTTCTCTGTAGCCAATGATAGCAAGTTTCACCAGGAATAGTTTGTACCTAATCAACCATCTGTTGTGGAATGCAAGCAACAGACCAATAAGCAAGGCGAGAGCAACAAGAGGGAGAGTGGAAATGAGTACAATGTTTGGTACGCAATATTTACTCGGATCAAACTCTAACAATGGCTTTCCTCGCAATTGGCTCAAGGAATCGACCGAGCAAAGGGTTTCATTTTGGTGCAGAAACATTTCAGACGAGTTGGCAAGGTCGTGCAACCAGTCATAGTTGCACTGACAAGCTAACGGGTTTCCAGAAACATCGATGTAATCCAGATCATATTCCATTAGAGTGTTCCACGTGCTGCGATTGAATGCGACCAACCGATTATTTGACATGCTCAAATTCTTGAGAAATGGGACGTTTTTCATGGCTCCTTCCTCAACGAACATGATTGTATTATCGTTGATTTTCAGAGTATTTAGGACTGGTAAGTTAATCAGTGCATTGGTTGATATGAGAAGCAAATTATTCCCGTTCAAATCTAAATGAACGAGAGAGTGCAGTCCCCAAAAAACATTCCCGGTGAGACTGGAAATTTCACAGTTGTCTATCAACAAGTAAGCAAGCAGCGAATTGTCCTCAAAAACCCTATCTGGCAAATTCCCCAGAGGGTTCTTGGTGAGATGCAGCTCCTGCAAATTAATTAATCCTTGGAACAAAGATCTACTCAAATATGAGTCCCAAAGATCTCCTCTGCTCAGTTTCGTGTCCATGACGCCTATGACCTTAAGCTTTAGTGTGTTGTTAAATGTTTGGCTTGGTATAAAAGGGTAGTCTGATGTTGGACTTAGTATCAAGTCAGCAAAAAAAAATAGAGTGATACCAGACGGCAATCCAAGACTAAATATCGCCGATCCTGTAACATCAATTTTTTTAAGGCTCTCAAACCCGTCGTAAGGAACTAAGTCCAAATAATACAGTCTGGTATTATATTTAAGAACCAAAGAATTTAGCTTGCTAAGGCCACGAAACATACGGCCATATAAGGCGAACATTTTATTTCCCGACAGATCCAGATGCGTAATATTACTTTCCCAAATGGTATTATGTGGATTGAAAATCGTTATTTGGTTATCCATCAACTCCAATGTTCGTAGAAGAGGCATTCCTTTGACATATTCTGGTTCGACTTCTTTGATAAAATTGTCCATTAATGTCAATTCACTACAGCTTAACCCCGAAAATACGTTTTTATATAAAAAGAGATCACCGCTCCTGCTGATGAATAGCATATCCAATGGGTGATTATATAAAGGTCTGAATACGCCAACTGGAATGCCATCACGAAACTCCATTTGAGTAAACTTTAGCGTGCTAATATTTGACCTTGCAACACCACTTGTGAGGTTAAAAGCCATAGAGTTAGTTAAAGTGAAATAACCCCCTAGCACCATTTCGTCCACATGCTATGCTGCTATTGCGTCTTCAGAAATATAACGGATGTGGTTATCGCCTACCCAGAATTATGCGGTTGGACAAATGAATATGAAATTATCTTGAGTCAGATCTCGAAACTTGTTATTGTGGAATATTACTTTACTCAGTCGGTCCGTCTTACATTGAGACACATTCAAAGAGCTTAGAAGGTTTCCATATAAAAAAAAGTTGTCTCAAATTTGGAAAACTGTCCATTAAATCATTCGGTAAATCTCTCAGGTTGCATCTACTCATGTCTAATACAACGAGGGCTTCGAGGGGTCGGAATGGGACACTGCTTGGTATCACCAGATTCTCATTTCTAGCCAGATTCAGGGACTTCAGCTGTTTGAGAGGCTGGAAGGCTGCTGTCTCAATTTTTCGCAGTTTGTTGAAGCTCACATCTAAAGTTATCAGATTCGTATACGGAACAAATGATGTGTTTAACAGAATACTGATCTCGTTGAACCGCAGGTCTAACTTTATTGCATTATGAGGAAAATCGCTTGGAACAGTTTTGAGATGCCTGTCGTCACACATGACTGATTTATCACCCTGATCCCACTGACATGATGCTCCGAGGGTGAAGCGACCCTTCTGTATCTGGAGCTTATCTAACCGATCAGAGAGGATTTCTTTGCTGCCACTGGTGGATGTGTAAGCCCCTTCCACTCATCGCGATGATGAGTAGAAGGCAAACGTGTCTGTATACCGTTCCCATGGTTTTATCTACACTCGATGAGATCTGGAAATTGGAAACAGTTCAAGAAAATATGTCGCTGTATAACCATACGAATTCCTGGAAATATTTCAAGAGGACAAATTTTTTTAATCAATATAAAGGTGACAAAATTAGAAAATTAATTCAAACATAATCTGACCAGATATATAATGTGAGTATTGCCCTCTTTTAATCAAAATTAGAACAGGTTTAAACCGAAAAAAAAATTGCGTAATTCGTTTTTGTTCACATCACTTGATGAACATCATACTACCATTACACGTTCATCATGTTCATAATAACATATCCGCCGTGTTTATTACCCTATGATGTATTATTATGTTCTTACGTTCGTACTCATTCTAGACTATATGAATGCAAATTGACACATTATATATCGTTGCAATATAGTTCACTTTATTTCGATGGCGTATATAGAACATGTATCTCGAGAAACATCATCTCGAATCCAGAGTCAGAAAATCGAGTGCAACTCGTTCGAACTCCAGAACTGGAATATCTCTCTAGTCATCACAAAGACCAGAAACATAATGTAGAATCAGAATCAGAATGAGAATGACCTCCATTACTCTACAACACAACATTATATATCTAGCATCCATCATAATCTACTCAGTAGATGGGGGTAAAAGGGGGCGTGAATATCAAGGGGCAAACACAAAGGGGTATCAACAGTTAGGGGGTGTGGCTTCCTTGCTGCCACTTAAATACATCAAACTATAACAAGGAATAAAGGTCCATTCTTAGAACAAAGAAAGTCCTGTAGAGATGATGTTTATCATCACTAATCTCCTTTCAAGTTGTATTTGATTCATAACATTAGCCAGAAAGCCGACCATCAAATATATTGTGTTCATCCCAAAACTAAACAAGTCTCTAAGTCGACCTCCCAACAAGTTATCATATTCTTTATCAAAGCTTTCTGGGTTGGGGGAATACAGTTATCTATGTTTGTTCCTGTGTCCAAGTTCAAAGGAACAAAGGGGTTCTATGACGGTGACTCTAATAAGTCCCACGGGAGATTATGTACTGTATATAACTATTTAGGGCCAAGTGATAAAAGGGAGGGGAAACTAATGTGGTCAGAGATTAATTACTAAGGTCACTGTCCAGCATTAGAACGGGAATTCGCCTAACTATATTACTTATCTTTGGGACCTAACAGTATCCTACATTTTAAAATGCAGAACTAAAAATGGTTAGATTATGATGTACTCTATCACATTAATACAAATCATGTAAGGGCGTATTTTTGTTGTTGAAACATTATAATTGAACGTTTAAGATAATATAGCAAATGCATTAAGATATTACTGCAGTGATAAGCAATGAAATACTTACTGAATGACGGTTACCTCTTGTGCACCCAAGTCCGTTGTTCATGTATAATATGAGTTCATTTCAACAGGTATTGTGGGATTTATATCTATTTCGTTAGTTATATATCGAGCCACGTAAACTTCTCAGGAGCCAAGTCACAACCATCTGCAGCGGCAACTATGATTATAACGATGCACGAACAAGATGTATCGCATTCATGAGCCGAACCGAAATGACAAACTTTCAAGGAGGTCATAGAAGTGAGAGTTTAAAGATAATACTATTTAATTATTCGAGTGAGATGTATTTATCATATAACGATCATTGTTTACATTGACATAAGCACATCCAATGTATTAATGTACACAACATATTGTAATACTCTCGAATAAAGCAGAATCGAAATTGGATTGACAAAGAAGTGAGAATAAACTGTTTATGTTTGGGTGAAGTGCACAGCCCGGTACTTGCTATAACTTATAAAGAGTACTTGTAGTAGTGATAATAGAAATCATAAACATTGATGAATCATGTCACGTCTATACGCAGTTTTCTTATTTTGTTTTTCTAATAATTGACAAAAAACATGTTAATGATATTTCAAAACCACGTCAAGTTTTGTTATACCATGTCTACAATGCGGCGTCAGGTGTGTTATACAAAGATCCTAAGTGGAACTTAACTCTAAGATGGACTTAAACATTTTTAGAAGCCGTTATTTTTTTGGAAACAAACACACTTTTTTGTTAAAGCGTAAACATTAATGTTGACTAAGATGTTAGTAATATCTCTTTATTGTCAGGGACATTTCTTGTTATTGATGTTAAGTGTATGAAAGTGTATGCTGACAAGCAAGTAGTTCACTACTTGCTTTTTTGCTTTTGAAAATGTTTCATTCCAAGGCTACAAATGGCTTTCCATAGTAGTTCAACTTAAATGGTACCATCACCCAAACATAATATTCGTTTAAATGTAAGGTTAGATCTTTAGTAGTTAATTCCATTTTCAAGTTCACACAAATATGTTTCCAGAAAAAATATATAATTGAAAAACGCATCACCTTTCTAAAGCAAGCGTTCATGGGACTTAATTGCGAAAACTAATTATTTGTCCAGAGCGAACGAATCGTCCGGGATTCTATTGTATCCAAACGTACGCGCGAATAGCATTGTCGCACTCGCAAATGTTTGGCCCGTACGGAACCAGGAAATAAAAGTGCTTCCGTGGTAATTAATTGCTTTGTTTATGAACTACACAACCCTTTGCAAATTGTTTGGTATCTATTTGATATCACGAAACGATACCGAATCATGAAATTATGTCTTGCTCTTTACCTAGTGGTTCCCTTCAATCTGTTTGGAACACCCCAGCCTGGTGTGTTTGGATCACCCTTACTTCCTCATTCCCTCTGGAAGTTAAAGGGGACCACCAGGCAAAGAAAAACACATTATTATATGTTTTTGTACCGTTTTGTGATATCAAATAGATACCCAACATTTTGCAAAGGGTTGTGTAATTCATAAACAAAGCAATTAATTTCCACCACTTACGGAACCACTGCTATTTACTGGTTCCATACGGGCCAACCATTTGCGAGTTCGCCCATGCAGCTATTCAGCGCACGTTTATAAACAATAGATTCCCGGGCGATTCGTTCGCTCTGCACGCATTGCAATTCACCGCACACATAGCAGTCTGCGTAATTCAGACCGCATGAACGCATGCTTTAGAATGGTGATGCGTTTCCAATATTTTTTTCTTTTCTTTCTGGAAACATATTTTTGTGAACTTGTTGATGGATTGGAATACTAAAGATGTTACCTTTCTTTAATAAGAATATTATTTTTGGGTGGTGGTACCCTTTAAGCTCAAAACATGTGAAGTTCTTGTGTGTTATGCTGTGTTAGGCTATGTGTGGGCCAGAAAGATTGACCCTACTGAAATAAGTATGGTTAATTAACACCTTTTTTGACCTCTTGTAAACAAATAACACAGACGGGATAACAGATTTCTGTGAAATTAGCACTGTACTGTGTGCTCTTTGTATTTATTGCTATGCTACATTTTCCATACTCAAATACCACTGGTTGACAAAGTTATATAATATTACATAGGGCTTACTAAATAACAAAAAATAGAAAATACCTTTCTAGTAGACAGAAAATACAAATGGAACACAAGTTAATTAGCACCTCAGACAACATGTCATAGCTGCAATCGTCTGCGATGAATGACAGGGGCTGATCTAGCTTTTTGATAAGGGGGGTTTGACCAATGACGATGCGGAGCATCGTCCACGAGCCGCGAAACGGCGAAGTCCGAGCCGCGTAGCGGCGAGGCGATTTTTTTGGGGCTATTTTGAACCCCCGTAAATGATGTCTTTTTGCTAAGGGGGGGTTTGACCCAATGACGTTGCGGAGCATCGTCCACGAGCCGCAATACTCACAATACAGTGCGCCACCTATCGGTTGCAGCGGACAGGCCGAAATCCGCAATGCCTCATGGGAAATGGTCGACATCGAAATATAAGGCCGTGGCGCGCGCGCGGCTTGGTGGTGACGACCGTGTGTGCTGTACTAGCTACTCTACCTGTACATTAAATTAGAGTAAACAATATATGCCGCATATTTCCTTGCGATATTTAGACCGTTTTCGTTGAATTCTTCCTCCGATTTTGCCATGGTTTCTATTTGTGAACCATCAGAATGCTATTCACACACTGCCAAAATTAAACATTTGACAGAAATGCAGATAAAATGCCTTGCTGGAAGACAAAGGCAGTGGGCAGGGTTCGAACTCGGGGTCTCACGATCAGAAAGCACGTGCTCTACCGATCTTGCCACACCGCTTCCACCGTACCTCACCAGGGTCAAACATGTCGGTAGCGTATTTTGGTGCTAGGCAGTGATCTGTATACAGCTCAGTGGTGCTAGCAAGGAGGTTTAACCTTCTTGGTGCTAGGCTGTACTGTGATGTCGACCCCGAAGTTGGAAATTGGCCTGTCCGCTGCAACCGATAGGTGGCGCACTGTATTGTGAATCCACCGAATTTAGAACGCATTAATAGGGATGTATAAAGCCAATTGGGCAATTCCACGATAAGTAACTTTACATTTTAAGGCATCTTGTGCAATATAATAGGATGCTACATAAACATGCCTGATTATTTTCTTTAAATTTTGGGTACATTCAATACATCCTGACAAGACCTCCTTCACACAGTAACTCAAAACAATTCCAAATAATTATTTCAGTGAGTGACAATACAAACTCAAACTTTGGTTAGTAACGTTACAAAAGATGGACATGGACAAAAACATGAGTCCTTGTGAAAAATATTTCTTGTAAACAGGAGTCATCTAAAATAAATTTGTATCATTACAATATTGACAGTATCTTGGCATGTGGTGTGATGTATCAACTATTGAAATATGTATATTTGGTTTTAGCAGAAACAACAAAAACCTGGTTAGTAACGTGGTAAACCCCCACTTGGTCTAAACCCACTTCGTCTAATATCCACTTCGTCTAATCCTACATAGTCTAAACCCATTTCGTCTACAACCACTTGGTCCAATAGCCGGTTCGTCTAATAACCATTTGGGCTATACCTTTATCGTCTAATATCCACTTGGTCCAAAACCACTTAGTCTAATGCCATTTCGTCTAATCACCAGATTGTCTAATATTCTATTGGTCTAATACCACAACGTCTAATATCCATTAGGGCTATACCCACTTCGGCTATATCCAGATGGGCAGTTTCTCACTTCGTCTAATAACCATTTCATCAACTTCCCGTTTGGTCTAATTGACAGTTGGTCTACTCCCACTAATGTCCCACTTGGGCTAATGCCCACATGGTCTAATGCCCACATGGTCTAATGCCCACATTGTCTAATGCCCATTTGGTCTAATGACCATTTGGTCTAATGACCATTTGGTCTAATGGAAGTTTGATATGATATAGGTGTTGAAAGAGGGGGTCTGACCACATTTTATGTTGATGTATTTCAGGGGCTGCACCCCCATACACCCGTACGAAACTAGACAAGTTAAAATTACCACTAAATAACGAGTGTAATACAATTATATTTTGTGAAAACATAATGTTATAAATGCCTGTTAAATATCTTAATGTTAGCCTGTGATTCGTGTTTGCTCCTCTCTGTAGTCAAAAAGTCAAATTGTCTTTATTTAAGCATTGGAAAATAGGTGACAAACTACTTGAGAGTCCTTGCCAAAGTATTTTTTTTTTTGTTCTTTGAGACTGTTGTAGATATGTGTAAGACTATTGATGCCTGCGGGGGGGGGGGGGGGGTATACCAGTTGTTTTGACATACGAGATGATTGCTTGTAGTTGTACGAGATTTCAATTCCACATTCATATTAATTAGGTTATTTAGCTCAAAGTATGAAAGTCATTAAACAATCAGTTCAGCAAGGACTCTCAAAGCGAAATGTGTTTGAAGATGAATATCGATAAAAGAATACAATATCTGTTTATTCTGCATACAGAACATATCTAAATTCTCTATGTTTTTTATTGATATTTGTTTCAAAAATAGTAATTTTTATAATCCTTTCCGAAGTTTTCATTTCATTGTTTAAGTGTCATTTTGCAATAAGTGTCCTAACAATGAATTGAAACCAATCAGATTTGCGCATTTAGAACAAGTGATCTGACTTACAATTGATTATATCTCTTTCTGCAAGGGGCATACACACATCAAACATTATACATTATCTCAAAGTGTTTACTCAAGTCCAGTCGATCGAGCTCCAGGTACCATCAAAACAACGCGCATTGTACAGGACGTGAACCGGCCGGCCGCAAAGACACGTGCTAGCTATATAGCGCACGCTACGATACTCTCCCACACCCCCCTTAGCAAAAAGCTAGATCCGCCCCTGCCCTTAGTTGCTATTTATGATGAAATACATACAATTCAGACAAATAAAATGTTAGAATTAAGATATTTTGGACTGATATCAAGCAGAAAAATCTAACTTTATGACATGCATTTATATTATAATTATATAATATCAAATTGATTTTGGTTTAATTTCAGGGTTTGTTTACATGAGAAAGATATAAATATATCTCAAATATCTCATTCTTATTGCACTGTTTTACAAAGAAAAATAAATAATTTTTGAGGAAATTCATTTTAGTTTATAACAACATATTACAAATGATTCTTATACAATTTTACTAGAATTTTAAAGCCACTCTTTGCCCCCTCCCCTTTTCCCCCACCCCCATGCAGCCACGGCAATTAGAATAAGATTGATCCCCTTTCCCAAGACCACACTGCTCAAAATCATTTTTTTAGGCAACATTCAAATTCAAAAAATCAAATTCTTTTCTACGTCGTATTCATTTTAGGACTAACGAACCTTCAGAATAACGAACTCGATTTTATTTTCGGATCAACGAACCTTCGGAATAACGAACCTTCCGAATAACGGACTGTAACCATAATTACAGTCCGAATAACGGACTGTAACCATAATTACAGCCTTATGGAATCGTTCATACGGTATACGGTATACAGGCGGTGGCCACCACACATGTCAGTGTGGGCGATCGTTAGACCAAATGGGAATTAGACTAAATGGCCATTAGAGCAAATGGGAATTGGACTAAATGGTCATTAGACCAAATGGGAATTAGACTAAATGGTCGTTAGACGAACTGCTTTTAGACCAAGTGGAAAATAGACCTGATGGTATTAGACGAAATGGTATTGGACCAAATGGTTATAGACCAAACGTTAATTAGACCAATTGCATATGGACCAAGTGAAGAGTAGCCTAACTGAGAATTAGACGAACTGGTATTAGACGAAGTGATAATAGACGAAACGAGGAAAAAAAAAGGTAGACGAAGTGACAATTAGCCCATTTGGTGATTAGACGAAACGGCAGTTGCCTAGATGGGCATTAGACCTAGTGATGATTAGACCAAATAGGTTTAGCCGAAGTGAAGTTAGACGAACTGATGATTGGACCAAGTGGTATTAGACCAAGTGAATATAAACCAGTAACGTTACGGTTTAATAGTAACGATACAATTTGTTCGTACAAATTAAAATGATGTTTTTAGCATGAATGTGCATTTAACATTCATAGATGAGACACCGGTTGGTGTAAAATGAAGTGATTTACACTATTCAAAAGAAAAGAAAGATGAAAACTAAATCATACATTTCTTTAAAATCCTATAAAACTGTGTTTAGCGCATGTGTAGTCCCACATGAGCCATTTCATGTACAGTTCTGTTTCTCCGTAACGAGGATACGACTGTATGATTTGAAGGTGGGAAATTAAAGCTCTCTCTGTTTTATAGTGATTCCTGAGATAATGAAACTTTAAACAGAACCAGGATTTGAGAAATATGAAATAGAATATTGGGTTGAATGTCTCTTTTATCATGGAATTGCCCATTTCATGATTACAGACTTCATTTACGTATGATCAAGTTGTGTACACACAAAAAGAACAACTTACAACCTCTCTGGCATTGTACATTTAAAATGCATTTAGCAAAATATATCGCATGTTTTGAAGCGGCCATTGATATTATAATTGTGAATTGTGATCAGCCAAAGCAAATATACACAAATATCATGTTCGTCTTTCCAATGAAATATTGACATAGTACACTTATAGTGATACTAGGTAACATTCAAATATGAACAGTGTAATGTACATGTCATGAGTATGTTATATACATTTAATATAATATACAACACATGCTAGATTGATTAATATCGCATGAACAGTTCTGTTTTATACACACATTAATTTGATACCACTAAAAGATATCTTCATGTCCTAAGCTTCTAGGACTAGCTTGCATGTGGTATATCTTTCATATGAGACAATAATCTTGCACTTTTTTGCGTGAACAATATCACTAACATAAAAATTAAAAATAGTGTAATGTACATAAGCTAGTAATATACAGGTTTATATAAATATACAACACATGCTAGATTGATTAATATCGCATGAACAGTTCTGTTTTATACACACATTAATTTGATACCACTAAAAGATATCTTCATGTCCTAAGCTTCTAGGACTAGCTTGCATGTGGTATATCTTTCATATGAGACAATAATCTTGCACTTTTTTGCGTGAACAATATCACTAACATAAAAATTAAAAATAGTGTAATGTACATAAGCTAGTAATATACAGGTTTATATAAAATATTCAAGGTCTAAGTAAGTCTTTACTAATTCCTTTTGAGATTAATACACAAATCCTTATGCTCGATCACATAAACCCATTTTAAAAATTTAAATTACCCTTTTAATATCATCTGCAAGCAACCATTAACTTTATTGCAGAAAAAAGAACCCCCTTTTGGTGTAAATTGATTTTTAGCAAATCATTAAAAAAAACAGGTACAAATTGGTATTCAATTGCAACCCAATTTGTTTTTGCATTCCACGTACACGTTTACGTAAACGAGCATTATAAAGACTTCGAGTACAAAGAGAATGTATCTTTTGGGCCGCTACGAACGCGTACACTATTTGTCGCAAAATAGTTAAGTGACACCACCGGGGTATAAAGACGTCAAGTATTGAGATGGTTTTGGCGAAATTAGATTATGATTAATTCAACTTCTAAATTTAAGCTATATAAGTAAGTCTTTATTACTTCCCTTTTATATAAATATACAAATTCGATAATATAACCCCATTTCATTTTAAATGCCCATTTAATATATTCTGCAAGCAGTCATTAGTTTGAACATAATAGCCATATGAACCAATAAATGACTATAAATAGTGACTTTAGAGCGTATTAGTAATGTTGTATAAACTAATTTTATGATTCCAGACTTCATTTATGTATGATCAAGTTAATTGTGTCCCCAAATTAAGAGAACAATACAACCTCTGGCACTGTACATTTAAAATTGTACATGTTTGTTGAAGCTGCCATATAGATTCTAATTTTGATCGGTCAAAGCAAATATACATTATTATGTTCTTCTTTCCAATGAAATATTGACATTATGAAATATAGTACAATTATAGCGATATTAGGTAACAGTCCAATATAAACAGTGTCGCATGATCAGTTTGGTTTTATAAACAAATCAATGTTATGCCAATAAAATATACCTCCATGTCCTTAGCTTCTTTCATATGAGGCAATAATCTTGCACTTTGTTTTGGAACAATATCGCTAACATAACATATTACCAATCCCAACACTATTGTAGCATGTAAATCAATAAGACACTGTGGACCGGACATTTGGAACTCCCTATCAGTTGATGTGAAACAATGTTCATCGTTATTTTCCTTTAAAGGGGTAGTTTAGTTTTAGTAGAGAGGGCGCTGCACATCGCAATTTTTTTGTGAGGTAATTAAAAACTGAGTGTCAAATTTGAGAGAACATGCAATTTTAATGGCAGAATAAACTTTATTTGGTCGAAATCGGCCCACAAACGGCTGAAATATCAATAAATGTATCTGATCTTATAATTATTTGGGGCCCAAATAATTAACGGTTTTTTCAAAAAATTCAAAAAATGCTTCCACTTTCTCAAAAAATTTCGAAAGTGTTATTTAAGTAGTTGTTGATGTTCTCTCTATAAAATCAGTCTGGTAATAAAACATCACATGCATTATTGTCTATGGAAAATGGTTGAAACTGACGCCTTTAAAAAAGCGCCCTCTCGTGATCAAAATGGCTCTTTTTGAATGATAACATGCTTTTTACTTAGTCATTTTGCAAGTTTGTATACTTTTCGAGCATAGTGGAGTTATTACTATTAGTTTTGAAGGTTATTGTCCAGGTTTGGTTACTAAAGTTCAGCCTTACCAAAACTAAACTACCCCTTTAAATCTACTCTAAACAAGAAACTGTACAAGTCGTATGCATGTGTAACAGTATAATTTGTTTTGTGTGTTAAACGAGGTATTTATAAATACGTAGTAATGAGTGTGCAATACTGTAGAATCATATAATGTGAATGTTTGTAGTTAAGGATATTATTGTTTATATTGATAACTCACAAACCGGGGTGGGGTTGGGGTGGGGGAGGCTTCTCCTTCCTGTTTATTTTTTGTTAATTTTAGTGATATAATATGGAGTCTTAATTGTATTATTTTGATTAAAACTATATTTGCCTTTTCACAACGGGTTGTCCTTCCTTCAAGCTTTTGCTTTGCGGACTTCCCATATTTCCAGTTTTATTGATCATTCTACAATATATATTTTTTATTTTACTCCGTCATATCTATGTTACAATGCAATATTAAATTTGTACTTGAATACTTTGTAATTTTGATGTTTTTATATTATTGGAAATAAAATGAAATAAAATGAAATAAAAACAGTGTACTGTACAGGTTATATCATAAAATCACTTCATTACAGTATTCGTGCATTGTTAATCAAGTTTGCTTATCGCTACGTTTGCCATTATAGTTCATAACATTATTTAGCATTGATATTGCCAGGTAAAATATATATATGTTCCTTACGTCCACAGTGACTTGACATAAACTTGTGATGCAATACAGTTCGATGTGAATCAATTCGCTTACTTTATTCGTCTTGAACGTCAATTCCAAAATTGTTTGAGCATACAAATGATAAAAAAGCGAGCGAAATATGTATCGTTCAATTAGAAACAACGAAGCATTCAATAACAATTGATAACTTAAATGCTACGCTTTTGACCACAACTTCTTTTGACAAAAAAAAATGGGATTTGTTATACGGGCCTTATTCACATTACCCATCAAACAAAGCTATGATGATATTATGGAACAAGCCCCGCGTTTGTATTGATATGGTCTACATTTATTCCGGCGGTATCAAAGGGTTGTACTTCAAATTAAAAGGGACAACCTTTGTAAGTTCGTTCCAGAAGTATTCGCGTCCCCTGACATCTTCGGGCCATCTCATGTACGGTCTGCGATCGCGAAGATACAGACGAACCAGGTACGGGATCTCGTCCTCGGGAATATCTTCTAGAAAGATGACCACGGTGTTTTCTGTCAGTTCGTCATGTACGTGATCCATTGCAGTGCGAAACTTTATGAGAAACCAGTTGTCCCGGACAGCGCGTCTGCTGAGAAGCACGATGGTCTTGAAGCTATGCTCCACGGCGTAATGAACTGCCTCCAGGTAGTGCATTCCAAGCGTGAGGTCTTCATCACCGAAAGCATACCTGTTGTAATTGGGAAGACGCGCTTCTAGGATAGGTCGCAGGTGCTCTCTTGCCCACACCTCGTCTTCTTCAGTAAACATGATGTTCAGATCAAAGACAAACTCTTCGTGTTCTCGCGCGTCTTGCATTTCCCTGTATCCGATGATCGCCAGTTTCACCAGGAATAGTTTGTATCTGATTAACCATCTGTTATGGAAAGCGAGCATCAGACCAAAAAGCAACGCGAGACCAACGAAAGGGAGAATGGAAATGAGTACAATATTTGGAACACAATATTTACTCGTATTAAACTCTAACAAAGGTTTTCCTCGCAATTGGCTCAAGGAATCGTCTGAGCAAAGGGTTTCATTTTGGTGTAGAACATTTTCAGACGAGTTAGCGAGGTCACTCAGCCATCCATAGTTGCACTGGCATGCAAATGGGTTTCCAGAAACATCGATGTAATCCAAATTGTATTTCATCAGAGTGTTCCATGTGCTGCGATTGAATGCCACCAACCGATTATTCGACAGACTCATATTTCTGAGAAATGGGACCCTCTCCACTGCTCCTTCCTCTACAAACATAAGTTTGTTATCATTGATTTTCAGAGTCACCAGAACCGGTAGATAGGTAAGCGTATTGGCTGATATTATGTGTAAATTATTCCCGGTCAAATCTAAATAGACGAGAGATTGCAAACCCTGAAAAACGTTCTCTGTAAGACTAGAAATTTTGCAGTTGTCCATCATCAAGTTAGAAAGCAGCGAATTGTCCTCAAAAACCCCTTTTGGCACATTTCCCAGAGGGTTGTTGCTCAGATGCAGCTCCCGCAGATTAATTAATCCACAGAACAAAGATCTACTCAAATAAGAGTCCCAAAGATTTCCTCTGTTGACATTCGAGTTACTGACGTCTATGATGTCTAGCTTTAATGTGTTGTTAAACGTTTGGCCTGGTATGAAAGGGTCCTTTTCTTGAGGTATGTGGTCAGTAAAATACAATACGGAAACTCCAGACGACAAGCTAAGCTTCATTATCGCCGTTTCTGTAACATCAATTATTTCAAGGCTCTCAAACCTGTCATACGAATATAAGTTCAACACAACCAGTTCCTTATTACGGCTAAGGTTCAATGACTTTAAATTTCTAAGGCCACGTAACTGACAACCTCGAAGGATTGATATTGTATTTTCCGACAGATCCAGATACTCTATATTACTTTTCCAAGTGGTATTATGTGGATTAATGTGCATTATTTGATTATCCCTCAAATCCAATGTTCGCAGACGAGACATTCCTATGAAATATTCTGGTTCGATTTCGTAAATTAAATTACGGATTAATATCAACTCAAGACAGCTTAACCCTATGAAGACGTTTTTATATAGCGAGAGATATCCGCTGCTGTCGATGACTAGTATGCCTAATGTATGATTATGTAACGGACTGAATACTCCAACCGGAATTCCACCACGGAACTCCATGTCAGTAAGATCGAGCAAGCTAATAGTTGACTTTGCAACACCAATTGTAAGGTTCATAAACAAAGATGCAGTTGGAGCGAATTTAATCCCTAGCCCAAGTGCTTGTACAGGCAATGCTGCTATTGCGTTTTCCGAAATGTAACGGATCGGGTTATCTAACAGACCAATAAAGTTGGTTGGACAAACGAACATGAATGTATCTGGAGTCAAATCTCGGAACTTGTTTATGTTTAGTTGTACTTCATTTAGTTGGTCTGTCGCACATCGGGACACATTCAAGGAGCTTAGACGGTTCTGTGATAAATAAAGATATTTCAAATGTGGAAACCAGTCCAATAAATCGTTTGGCAAATCTTGCAGGTTGCATGAATTCATTTCTAATGAAACGAGTGCTTCAAGGGGGTGAAATGGGACGCTGCTTGGTATTACCAGATCATAATTTACAGACAGATCCAAGGACTCCAGATGTTTTAGAGGCTGGAAAGCTGCGAACTGAATCGTTTTAAGTCGGCCGGAACTTAAATCCAAAATTACCAGTTTCGGATACGGTTCAAATGAAGTGTTCAAAAGAACACGGATCTCGTTATTTTGTAGGTATAATTTCACGGCACTTTGAGGTAAATCACTCGGAACTGTTTTGAGGTTCATGCCTTTACAAATCACTGATTTATCCCCCTGGTCCCACTGACACGATGTTCGGGTGAAACGACCTTTCTGTGTCTGGAGCCTAGCTAACCGACTGGAGAAGACTTCATTGCCACCAGTGGTTGAGGTGTTTACTTCCCCTCCATACATCGTTATGATGAGTAGAAGGCAAACGCGTCTGTATACCGTTCCCATGGTTTTATCGGCACTCGATGTGTATCTGAGAATTGACAAAAGGAATAACTCACACGAGATAACAATGATAACAGTAATAATTGTAATAATCATGATATCATAATATAATATACAATCAAATACAAGCTTATATTGAAGGGATGTGTTAAAAATGGTGTTTTGTGTCATTTAAGTCTGGATTAAAGGCAAATAACATATTAGGAAAGTTACCAACAACATCTATATTGGCCAAACTAATTGATCAATATTGTTTAATTCATACAAAAGAGCTTATGGTAAATCCCAACCCTAGTTCGTGCCGCTCCGCTGGGCTGCATATAGGGTCGACAAGCCCGTTATACCGTACATAATTGCGCTCATATAGCTTTCGCACACAGCACCTTGCGGTTGAATTGAATTATCTGTGCACAGCTCGGTAAAAAAAAAACTTTTAATGCCAAAATAGTTAATTTCAAACCAGTTTTGGTGAAAATATTCATCTTAATATCTTAATATCTTTCCCATGGTATAGGTAATTAAAGCCTAATTTTTATTTCATGTCTGTGGGGCGTTTCCCAATACTGTCATTCGGCCTTAGGGGCAGTAAAGTTTTGGTCAGGCTGAGCTTTAGTAACCAAAACCTGCGCAATGACATTACAAACTAAAAGTTATGCCTCCACCATGCTACTAAATAACTAAATAAAACGCCTGTTATCATTCAAAAAGAGCTACTAAAACACAACAGGGCGCTCTCTAAAAAGGAATAGGTTTCAACCAATTTTCATGCAAAATTATTCATGTGTTAATTTGTTGTAATAATGATTAAATAGAGAGATCAAGTGTAAGCACTTAAAAAAATCAAACCAAAAATCATCGAATAAATCTTTGGCCCAGATTTATTCCGCTCAGATATATTAATTGATATTTCAGCCCTTTCCGCAAACAATGTTTATTCATTGTATGCTCTTTCAAATTTAACACTCAGTTTTTCATTATCTCACAACAAATGTATTTCATGCAGCGCCCTCTATACCAAAATTTAACTACCCCTTTAAAGATATACCACGTGTAAGATTTCGGGACAATGATATGCGAATGGCATAAAAACCATCCAATATTCCCAGGATGATTTTGTAATAATGAAATACGATTTACATATCAAAATATAGCATTTAAAGTGTTCGATTAGAATTGTTGATTGGATCAAGCAAAAGTCCAACTTCCGTGATTTCTTTGTTTGCAACTGATCAAAGTATATCTAACAGAGCCAAAATGTCATGAAGTATCCTTTTTTTGATAACGTTTATACATTATGTGATATCCGGAAGTATATGATTTGATCATATATCATGCTCTAAATTGTACCAACATCATCTTATCATTACACTCTTACATTCTGTCATTCTCTCTTACTTTCTGTCATTCTCTCTGTTTACTCATCAAAATTCCACAGCTCACACCACTGGCTAGATCCACCATACACATTGTCCAGACCTTTCCACCCCTGGTCATCAATCACCCTCTAACACACATATACCATTGTTTTACATGCATTGGAGAAACCTTGCTATCGAATTAAAGTCACTCCAGTATGTGACCACCAAACTAGCAACTTGTGTCCGTTGTGTACTCCTGAGTCTGTATACTGTATATCATAATAACCTGTAGAATCGGAGTTATTACACATTATTATTTGATATAATCGACAAACGACCTTAGAACTCAGTGCTAAAACTAGACATGAAATACGTCACTGTGACGAATTAGGTGATACGTATGACCTATGACCTTTGACCTTAGACCCCTTGAATAATCTTCACCAACACCCCCCTCCCCCCCCCCCATAAAAAAAATCTTCACCAACACCGCCCCCCCTGAGAAAAATGTTCACCGAAATCCCCCTCAAATAATTCTCTCAGACTACCCCATCAACAAAATTTCGCCTACACCCCCCTCAACAAATCTTCATCAACACCCCCCCCCCCCGAGAAAAATCTTCACCGACACCCCCCTCAAATAATTCTCACTGACACACCCCCCAAAAAATCTTCACCGACAACCCCCTCAAAATAAATCAACACCAACCACCCCCCTCCCGATAAAATCCTCACCTACAACCCCCTAGAAAATCTTCACTGACACCCGCATCAACAAAACAATCTTCACCAACACCCCCCCCCCCCCGATGAAAATCTTCACTGACGACCCCCTCAAATAATGTTCACTGACACCCCTCAAACAACATTTTTACCGACACCCCCCTCAAAAAATATTCACCGACAACCCCTCCCCCTTCGAAAACAAATCCCCAACTACACCCCCTCGAAAAGATCTTCAGTGCCACCCCCCCCCCCCGCCTCACAAATCTTCACCGACACCCCTCCCCCCTCGAAAAAAATTTACCGACACCCCCCCCCCCCCCCTTGAAAATGTTGGTTGACGAAATAACCCCCCCCCCCCCCTTGAAAAATCCTGAGTACGCCACTATCATCAGAAGTAGTCGTCGTCATATTTATTCTTTATGTTCCAGACACTTTTGATAATTATTTAATTTCACACAATCAAGTTGCATTTACTACTAAAAGTGAAGTCTATGTAGTATGTACAACACAAACTAATATACCTTCATGGGCCTGAACGATAAGACTACACACCATCAGACCTATAATGCGTCCACATAATTTGAAGTAAAAATCTAAAGGGGGAGGAGTGTGATATCCTGAAGAATATTATTTGATTATGCAGTATCGTACTCTAAATTGTACCATCATCATCTTATCATTCCACTCTTATATTCTGTCATTCTCTCTTACTTTGTGTCATTCTCTCTTTTTATTCATCAACATTCCACAACTCACACCACTGGCTAGATCCTGTAAACATTGTCCAGACCTTTCCACACTTGGTCATCCATCACCCTCTTACACACATCCACTATTGTTTTGTATGCATTGGAAGAACCTTGCTACGTACAGTTAGTATGAGTAAAAATTCCCTCCCCATTATTGCAGCACTAATAGGGATTACTACACACAAACGCTAGGGTTGAGAGATTATTTCGACCGTTACTGAAAACAGGTGGGCGTTGAACGACGTAGTAATAGGGGCGAAGCCTCATACTTTGGGGAGGGCGGCTTAGTCACGTTAATTAGCAAGGCATTATATGCATCAATTTGATGTGCCCTGTTTTGAGAACCAATTACTGATTTCAAACATTTAATTAAAAACACCATAAGTTACGAAACAAAAGAAATATAACGGCTTACTCGGAATATCTTGAAATATTTGTATCCTACATTGCAATAGAGAAAAAACAAATGTTGCCATTATGTGAGTAACATAATAGGAACATATTATTTTTCCTCCAGATCTCCGCTACAACATATCAAAATTGTAGACGTATTCGAGCAGAATCGAAGGAGATAGAAAAACAACTGCACCTTCAAAACATAATACAAAATTTATGAAATCAATCAAAATTAAATTTTCGCTTTTCATGGCAAATTGATGACGTCATGATGTCCGATTGGCGATTTTTGAATATCGCGCCATATCTACAACTCATACTCTGTCACGAATACACAACAAACAAAACACGGAACATGGATTTTCAAAATTATGATCGATTGAAAAGGGCATGTTTTTACCACATTTTCACATATTTTACATATGGCGGGACGCGCGGATTTCATGTGTAACACGCGCGCATTGGCACATTTCCGGTCGAAAAGAGCTAGTAATTGTTCAGAATCATCCCAGCTACAAGATATCAAAATTTGAGACAGATTCAAGCAGGATTGACCGAGATATCGGAATCCAAACACGATATATACATAATTGCAAATGATAAAATCGTTGAAAACTGCTAATGTTCACTTCTCGTGGTTATATGATTACGTAATGATGTTTGTTTGGCAATAAGGATGCATGACGTCATATGTACAACTCATTGGTCTGCAAGGAAAAATATTTTTAACAAAAATTAACCACGGATTTTGAAAATTATTATCAATTAAAAGGGGCATATTTTGTACATATTTTGCGCATAGCAGCACTCGCGGATTTTAAGGTTTTACGCCCTCGCATTCGGGCATTTCTGGTCGAGGACATCTGGAAACTGTTTTAATTTATCATAGAAAGTATTGGGAACAATTTCCAAGAAAAAGAACGCGACTTTTTCGTTCCGTGCGCGCTACGCGTGCAAAAGCGCTCGCGCAAACGCGCGCGCGCGCAACATTTTGAAATGCTCGAAATGGCCTGAAACGTATGGAAAATTGGTTCGCGGGTCGATTTGAGAATTTTTAGACCATTTTTACCCTTTGACGCGCGCGTACGCGTCCGTCGTTGACCGTACGACCTTGGGTGCGACATTTTTTTTATAGCCCTTGACCTTAGCTTTCCATATACAAAATTTTGTTAAAATATACCATTCCGTAAGAAAGATATGGGCTGTTGAAATATTTCACAAAATGGCGTCTCTATGACGTCACAGGGTAGTGACGTCATAATCATTACCCAGGTGCACAATTTCGGACCAAGGTCTATAATATTCACCAAGTTTCATTATCATATCCCCAGCCAAATTTTACAAACACGACACACAAAAAACGTAAAAAGAAAAAAAAAAAGTAGGATGAATAATTTTGTGTTTCCACAATTGCGGTATATTTATAGATTGGAATGACCACGGGAAATGACGACGGATCGTGGTAGCGTTATGAAATGTTGTGGCATGATAATTTGATATGTTATGAACAAGATCTTATCAAGATCGAGCCTTGTAACATGACACGAATTATATAAACAAAGCCAGAGATGATCGTAACGTATTGTGCGATTGTGGAAGCACCCGCTGAGTAATAACAAAAGGTGATACGCTATACGTATCACCTAATTATTAGTTACTCACCCCACAAATTGAACGGACGTACCACCTATGCAGTCAAAATGAAATAATTGTTTGGATGTAATATGACATTCCGTGCTATCACAGTCATTACAAAAAGTGAAATGAGAAATCTATCTACTCGTTGAAAACTTGATGTTAATAATCCTAAAAAGGCCGGGCTATTTGAGGTCTTCAGCAGGCCGGGGGGGGGGGGGGGGGCATTATGCCACCCCCCCCCCCCCCCCCCAAGATCTCGGCCGCGGAGCGGCCGATCGCCGTGAAAAATTGCACGCATGATAAGTGAAGTGTATAGAATACAATGGTAATTTAAATGTTTTGAAAAATTCATTAATTTGCATATTTATGGTAATTTATGCAAATAAGGTCATAACATTCATATTTTTACCCATAAATCATATATTCCTTATAATTAAACTCTTAAACTCTGGTTTTCACTACATAATATATTCTTTAGAGCATTTGGAATAATAATACGACAACAACATTTGGAAGAGCCAGGTTCTTCCTTATGTTTTCTATTGTTTTTATAATTTCATATGTATTTTATTGTTTTTTAATTTTTTATTTCTATAATTTCTATAACTATAATTCACCTATTTTGAACCCCAAAACAAACATATAAAATGTAAACAAGACCAAATAACCAATGATATACCTCCTTTTACGAAAACTGATATTTCCATATGTTTTGTACACAAATCACGAAATTGAGCAATTTTCGGGCTGACATGCATATACAAAAGGTCAGATTTTCAAAATTTTTATTTTAAAATATGCGCAAGGCCCAAGATAAAAAAGTCACCAAGCAGCCGCTGCGGCGCGTCATCTTACCGCGTTTTGGAGCAATGAAAAAATCGCGGAGGGGGGCCATTATGGCCCCCCGGCCTTTTTAGGGTAGGATAGTTGAGTTTTGGTATAGAGGGCGCTGTACGAAATAATTTTGTTTGGTGAGGTAATGAAAACTGAGTGTCAAATTTGAAAGAGCATACAATTGTAATGACAGAATAAACTTTATTTGATTAAAATCGGTTTAGAGACGGCTGAAATATCCATAAATATAACCATTTGTAATTATTGTGGGACACCACAATAATTTAATGATTCAAACCAGTTGTTGGAAAAGAAATGCTTACACTTTTTAAAAGTTTACAAAAATGATTTTGAATAGTTGTTATTGATCTCTCTATGTAATCATTATTATAACAAAACATCACATGCACAATTTTAAAATTTTGTGTGCAATTGTTTGGATACCTTTCAGGCATGGTGAAGTTACACATAATAGTTGATAATGTAATGGTGCAGGTTTTGGTTACTAACATTAAGTTTGACCCAAACTGTACTCTCTATACCAAAACCCATCTATCCCTTTAAACCCTTGTAGTCAACACAACATAATGTTTGTACATGGATACAACTTCCGTGAATCCGTGTAATCACAATCATTTCAAAATAATATATGTAATTTCCATCAACGCATTAAACCTATTCAATAAGAAGCCCTATCCAAATGAACTGACTAAAAACTAAACATTAAAGGGGAGCCAAAGTTTTAAACTTTTGCTTTTAGTCGAATATTTCATCTTGGGTATTACTAATGATGGAAATAATAACACAGTGCAAACGACTTGATTGTTCAAAGATCCGTATGGGTAAGGTCAATGGGCCCTCACATTTGGGCCCTTAACGGGGTTCAGGTGGCAGATAACAAAAAAAAAACAATCAATAGCCCCTTTTAGTTGGCATGGCAAAATGTACTGAATGAGTGGGTATATGAGCCGGGTTCAAAGGGTGTTATGCTTATAAGCCAAATAACAGTATTTGGAAACGCCCCACACACACATAATTCAAAATTCGCTTTATCACCAACCATGCTAAATAATATATTATACTTTATCTGTTAAATGTAAAGATTTGGACAAATAATGCGTTGAAATTGACTATTTGGACAATCAAATGTTCAAAATAAAAACAAACATATTACCTCAAATTAAAAAACCGCTTTGGTGCGTTAAATTTCTATTGACGATTTTGAAAAACATTTTTGCTTGTTTAAACAATCATAACCCGTTCACTACAAGATTTTGAAATCCCCATAGACTTTGGGGCCGCGTCAAAAATAGCGTCGTAAGGGTATACCTTTTTTGTCTTTTAGCTATAAAGGGTATCCTTTCAAATGCACAGGTTTTCAACGTAGCGCCATTATAAGGGTAGGTCTTCAAAGCATTAATCTGTGTTGATTTTTACAAAGTTAATACATCACTTCAATAAAGCTTTACAGGGATTCTGAAAATGATCTAGATCGGATACAACACGTCCACCACCCAATCAAGACACTGACACACCCACCAAAGGGTATGCATTACCCCGCGACGCCGCCGCGGCAGGTCACAGCCTAGGCTGGCCAATCAAAACTCAGAACACTGAATTTTAAATCCTAAAGTTGGCTCAAGGTTTATGGTCATATTCGCTAAGAAAGGACCAACCGTTTTTTGGGTGGTATTTAACGCAGCATTTGCACTCGATCGAAAGTAAAAAACGTTATCCGATCTATGATTATACGAACGAAACCAAAACTTTTTAAATAATGGACTACTTATGTTGTGCATCACATCCTAAACTGAACCAGGAAACAACGAATGATACACGTAAACATGTCAGAAAGTAATGTATTATGCTAATACTTGACTACCATTATGATAATGTGTCTTAACTCTAAACTTGAAATCGGAGGAGTTTTGTTATAATTGAAAATCAATATTCAGCATTAAGAGTGGTTTAAGTTCACTTAATTCACTGAAATAATTATACTTTCCGTTGGCATAGATGGCAGAAAAAAAAACACTTCATCTATGTAGTCACTTTCACAGATTGTAGTGTTCATGAACATTTCCTGGAAAAATGATTTTAATGACTATTTTTAATACTTCAGCTACTTTAGAAGTATTCCGAAACTTTGATCTTGGTCTCCCCCACGTACATGTAGATCTTGAATTGAGCATCATTTATTAAATGATTCTAATTTTATGCTTTTGTAATATTTTGTTAAGGAAAAAAGTGGGGGGCTGCAGCCACCCAGCCCCCCACCCCCCAAGGTTCCGCGGCCCCTGCATATTGGCAATTGTAATACATTTTATATCTTCGATTCCTTGCTGTTCACGAGTCGATGCCAAAACGATAACACCCGGAGAGCAACTGTCTTTTCAAGTTTATGTTTACCTAATTCACCATATATCATGCAATTTGGTGTCCTCCTATTTAGACATAGGAGCCATTTACAATATTTCAAAAAGAAGTTTCAATGTGAGTAAGATCTTCGAAACCCCAGATTTCACAACCATAGGGTAAAATAGGCAAAACCAAATGATCAAATAACTCTAATTGAATATCAATGGAAAGATTTAACAAAAATGTTTTACTCTTCATATAATATAATGCTCTTCTTGCCTGAGAAACTTGTTTTATATTCATTGCCTTCTTAAAATGGTTATTATATTTAAAAGTAGTTCCCAAGTATACAAAATCATCGCATGCACAGATCAAATTTCCTCCAATTAAGAATGAAGGTACCCTTCTCAATTTCCCTCGGGAAAATACCACAAATTTTGTTTTGGTAGTATTTACAGTAAGGTGCCATGATTAGCAATAATCAAACAAAGCATTTTTCAGCAAAGACGATTGTTTCGTTTGCATAAAGAAGCGTGAATAAATTACATAACATATCGACTTCACTATCGAGTCAAGTTTCATTAAAGGGAAAGTTTATTAGAGAATTTTGAACCAGCCGTTAAAAATTCAAAAAAAATGCTTCCTCTTTTCAAAAAGTTACAAAATAGGTATTTAAATAGTTGTTGGTTATTTCTCTATCTAATCACTATTTCAACAAAGCATCACATGCACAATATTTTATTCAAAATGGTTGAAACCGATGAGTGTTTAGACAGCGCCCTCTTACGTTTTAACGGCTCTTTTTTTAATGATAACATGATCTTTACTACGTCATATGTAATTTTGTGTTCCTTTCTAGTTATAACTATTAGTTTGTAATGTAATGATGCAGGTTTTGGTTACTAAAATTCAGTTTCACTAAAACTGTACTCTCCTTACCAGAACTCAACTATCCCTTTAATTGCAGATGAGATAGAGCTGAGACCAGTGTATCTTCGTTTAAGAAAAGATGTTAATTCATTCAAACATAACGCAAACAATATAGGAGACAAATTTTCTCCTTGTTTAACAATATTACTTCGAAAACAAATCTGATTTGTTATTATCGTTTGAGATGCAGGCCTTCGATTTATCATAAATCTCATTAACTACTCTAAGTAATTTTCCATTTATTCCATGATCAATGAGTGTAAACCACAATGAGGATCTATCAATTAAATAGAATGTTTTTTTTTTTAATGAACAAAGGGCAGTGTAAACCCTTTTTCTTCTCAAGAATCGCATGTAAAGAGAAAATATGATCCATAGTGGAATAACCACTGCTAAATCCAGCCTGTTCCTCAGTCTCCTAATAAGCTGTTTGATTCAATAAAGAGAGATATTCTATCATTTAAGACAGCAGTGAAAAGTTTTCCTACACAATTTAATAGCGTGCCAAGTACGGCGAGCCTTTCCCTTTATAAAACGGTTTTATTAAATCGTTTACCCAATCTGTAGGAACAATATCAAATACAATGTTAAACAGTTTAGTTATCAACCTGACAATATTCTTCAACAGGTCGTTTACAAACTCTAACCAGGGGCTTTGTCGTTTTTCAAGCGTTTGATTTGCGTTACTACTTCAGGTTCATCAATAACTCGATTTAGTTCCTCATTCAAAGTATCGAGATTCAGCTCGAATTTTAAATTACTTGGTCGATTCTCACCATTACTCAATGTGGAAAAATGATCAAAGAAATCCTCTACTGAGAGTTTCGATGACATTTTAGAATTACTCTTTTTCTTATTTATAATATTCCAATAATCTTTTTGATTTGAGCTTTTTGAATTTCTCGAATCTGAATGTAACTTCTCAAAATACTTTTCTTTCTTAAAGGGGACCACCAGGCAAAGGACAACACATTATTATATGTTTTGGTACCGTTTTGTGATATCAAATAGATACCCAACATTTTGCAAAGGGTTGTGTAATTCATAAACAAAACAATTAATTTCCACCACTTATGGAACCACGGCTATCTCGTGGTTCCACACGGGCCAGGCATTTGCGAGTGCGCCACTGCAATTCACGCGTACGTCAATAGCATCCCGGATGATTCGTTCGCTCTGCTCGCATAATAGTCTGCGCATTCAGACCGCATGACCGCATGGCTGAGAATGGTGATGCGTTTTCCAATTATATATTTTTTTCTGAAAACATATTTTTGTGAACTTATTGAAGGAATGGAATACTAAAGATGTTACCTTTCTATAAAAAGATGATTATTTTTGGGTGGTGGTACCCTTTAAGTCGAATAAATTTCTTATACAGCTTACTTTGCCGTTTCATTTCACTTTCATTTTGATCGGTCTTTATCACGCCGATATATTTCTTGCCTGCATGTAAACTTTCTTTTGAAGCATGTATGAAACATTATTTACCTTACTTTAGTATACCAGGGAATTGGAAGTCCTCCAATTAATCTATGCATGTACACGTGGTTCTCTACGCGATGTAGGTTGTAGATCCTAGGTTGCAGATCCAGTACGCTACATCTCTGAGATGCAAATTAGCTCGATTTCCAAAGGGGATCTGACCAATCAGAGCCAAGGAGATTTCATCGTCGTTCGCCGGGACCGTGATGTATGCATTGATTTGCGTTGGAATGTCAAAGCAAAGTCTTCAGCTACTAGCTGTACCCGCGGAAATCCGCGGGTTTTTGTAAGAGAAAGACGATGATGACATCACTTTACTTTACTAAATATCCCACAGTCATCATTTAAATAGTAAGACAAAATAGACTCGGGCGACTCAATCCCGCCTCCACAACCCGTCGGGTCCCCGTCCAACGATACATCCGGCCAATGTATAACAAAATCATGATGATTTAGTATCCACGCAAAGTTATTCAGTTATCCCCCATATTTCATTTGATCCATAATTTGTTCCGCTTGTATTAAAATAGATACAATACACTATTTATGTGTTCTTGCTAATAAAGTAGCTTCGCCGCTCCACCCCTCTCCCTCCCCCCTCCCCCCCCCCCCCCGCGGCTCCAATGCCTGTATGACAAATAACCCGTCGTGTCCCCTACACATTTCATATCATAAACTAAGTTCTCCCGCATATACCTTTGTTCATATTTTTGTGAAACCCGATGATACATGTATATTCCCTTGAAAGGAATAGTAACCGTATATAGCCTACATGCATTTGCATACTACATGAGCAGATACTTCCCCCATTCATTCTACCCCCACCCCCGATAATTTGTTACGCTTGTATCAAATTAGATAGAGTACACTATGTTCGTGTTCTTGCTAGCTTCGCCGCTGCCCCCCCCCCCCTCCCCCCCGTGTCTTCAATTGCCTGCATGACACATAACCCGTCGTGTCCCCTACACAATTCATATCCAAACTAAGTTCTCCCGCGTATACATTTTTGTATATTCTTGTGAAACCCGATGATAGCCGTTTATACATGCATTGCATAATAAATGAGCAGATACCTCCCCGTCCATTCTACCCCCACCACCCACCCCCACCCCGTCGGCGTCTCTTCTGGTACTGCATTCTAGCTTCGTGGCTTACTTAATACATCTTACCACAAGTTGGCGCAATTATAGTATCGTGTACGGTAGGGCGAATAGAGACGATGGTCAGCAGGTCAGTGAGCTATGCAAATAAACTACGGTTCGGTGGGGTGATTAGATGACTCCGCGACGTGTATACACGGCTGTACACCCATTGCGCGTTGTATAACCGCAGCTAAATTGAAGTTGTCGCATTTTGTCGTCAATGCACTTACAAACACAATGCCAATCGGCAATAGCGATCATTACCATACCATCCGCGTAATATAAATATTGATATTTATCAAAACCTGGGTAGATTCGCAACGTATTATATATAAAATGGTTTCTCAATATATTATTTGTTTTTATCTACTCCAATTTATATTCTTACAAATAATTTTACGGTGATAAATCGTTAGTCAGTGCTCGGCGCCTTAACTTTAGCAACCGGCATTGCTGACTTTCCCTTTTCTTCGATCTGGAGGACGACCACGGGGTGGGAGCGACTCGGGAATACCTTATTGTCCTCCGCAAAACGTATATCCTTCGATCCCGACGGTCGGGGAGTCGCCGAATTCTCGGGGTGAGGATATCTCGAGGGGACACATTTGGGGGTTGAAGCTTACCGTATTAATATAATAGACTAGGTAAAGGACTGGGCTGTGGTGTGGCAGCCAATAGGGGTTAGATAGATTAGTGGGGTAAGACAGGTTAGTGGGGTAAGACAGGTTAGTGGGGTTTGAAACTACTAGCGGGCAGGAGCAGACAGGGATAAACTGAATTCGCCACAGTCCAAACTGGGCTAACCATTGATATGATTGGTATCCATGGTGCAGACACCATGGTATGGTATACCCTTAACTGTGTTAGATTGCATGAGTATGAGTGCACATGTATGTGTGTGTGAAACATTTTTTTGAGAAGCTACTCATATCACTCACGATGAACAAAGCCCCCGTTGTAAAGCAGGCATTTGAGGCACTGAATAGGGATTCTCTGCGAGACTGAATAAGTAAATAAAACATGCAGGATAGTTCATATAGTTGAATTTCACGGGTGCGGTTCGTTATTCTGAATCGTTATTTCGAACAATCAAATTTCTTATACCTGAGGGTTCGTTATCCGAACATTTGTTGCATCAATCCAAAGGCTCGTTATTCCGAACGTTCGTTTATCCGAAAATGAAATAGGGTTTGTTAACGCCTAATACCCCAGTCACACCACCAAACCGAATCCAAACCGACACGAGACCGAATAATTCGGGGATGTTGCGGGGACGTTCGGGGTGCTGGCGGTTTGGTGTCGATGTGGTATCGGAATTGTCGGTCTCTTATCGGGGTCCAGTTCGGACTCCGAATTTGTCGGAGTGGGTTCTTTCGAGCGCGCTCGAAAGAACCCACTCCGACAAATTATCGGGGTGCTTGCGGGGACGTGTCGGAGTCGTGTTGGGGACGGTTCGGGGAATGCGGGGAGGATTCGGAGTGGATTCCATCTGGTGTCGGGGTGAAAATTCGGGCTGGGTTCGGTTCTGATGCCATTATGATTCGGCCGAACTGAAACCGCAAGAAAAAAAGAATGACAATTTTGTACCCAAATGATGCCCGCAACTACACCGATACCAAACCGAATCAATACCGAATAGCCCTCGAGCGATGCGATATTTACCCACTTGAGCACATCCGATATTGGAAGAGGGTCGATATCTTGGGCATTTTTACCTACATTTTTTTTCTGGAAACAAATATATCCTCTATTGCTTTGAGCTGTGCTATGAATATAATTATAGTCAAGAAATGTGTTTAGACAAGAACTAAAAGCAATAATATATATCAACCCACAAACTTTCGGCAACAGCATATGTATATTTGTAAGTGGCATGTTAGAGAGTCGACAATTGTGGGGGTGACACACGCTCACACAGACATACACACACACACACACACACACACACACCCACACACGCACACACACGTACACGCACACACATTCGTACACACATACCAACACACACATGCACACGTAAACAAATGCACATACACACACACATACATGCATAATTTCTTGTTATATGTTATAGCGTGCTCATAGATTTAACTTTATACCACAGTATGTGCGGCTGTACTGCTAGTCTAACAACGACCGTTTGAAATTATACCCCTAATTACGTATTCCGAATAGATATTCTCAAAATGTCATGGTTCGATTTCTTTCTTTTTCGACATCTAGAAACTTTCTTTATTTTTCTTTTAGTACACCGATTCTTAAAAATTGTCATGGTTAGATTTCCCGTAATCATTTGGTGAGCGACTAAGATTAAAAAGTGAAATTTCTCTTCCCATAGACATAACACGCGGGGTAGCGCGTTGCATGACGGATGTACGGCTTATGCATAATTCATTAGGGTCCAAAATATTGGAAAACCATGCTTTTCAGAAAGATTGGAAAAGCAATCTTGCGCCTGACTGTTTATTTATTAACACATTAATACAATCATTTTATTGATTGTTGTACATGTATATTTATTATACATTTATTTATTTATTCTTCTTCTACTTCTGATTATTATCATTATTAATTTCTTATTTTATCATTACACCAAAAATATTATTATTATTATTATTATTATTATTATTATTATTATTATTATTATTATCATTATTATTATTATTAGTAGTAGTAGTATTATTATTTGTGTTTATTCATGTATAGACACTGTTTTGTGGAGGTTCCCACAGCTTTCAGGATGAAATAGAAATCATGCAGAAAAGTTCATAGATAGTTGAATTTTACATGGTGTTTTAATAGAATATTTTATACTTATCTTATACAAAAATCGGGTGAAATGAAAAATTAGTATCTCTGGAAATTTGAATTGGTCTAATATGCACTTTCATTATACACGTTTACTGCCCCTATATAATATAAATCGCGTGCTTCTCAATTTAACAAGGGATCTCGTATCTTGACATGTGCAAAAGTTATGAAAGGTTAACTAAAGGTGTATGGTGATATGTTATGTCCACTTAGGAATTGTTTTAATATTTGACGTTACATGGATATTATGGTTGAGCACATACACTAACACTAACTCATTGCACAAGCTTTGTACACAGTTACCTAGTTGACAATAAACATCCAAACACTTTAACAACACTTTTACAATCTGAACCGTTTTTACATTTTTAACGAAACGGAAATTCGACAAAAAACCGGTTCAAAGCTTCTATTGGTGAAACGAATTCAACAAGGTATGAAAGAAAACCTAAGCTATCCGTAAGTTTGAACTACATTCATTTAAAACGGATAAATGCACAAATCGGTACGTTCGATCAAATAAAGCCATTTAATTTTGATTAGTCTTGTATCCACTGCAAGCAATTAACATTTATATAATAGCGATATGAAACAATAAATGACTACAAACGGTGTTTTGTATAAATAAATTTAGTGCGTATAAATAATTTTGTATAACCCATTACTTGATTACAGAATAAGAAAATAACACAACCTCTCTGGTATTATACATTTTAAACTGCATTTTACAAACAAACATACATACATACATTCTGGTATACATAATTTGTTTATACATGCTAGACTGATCAAACCGTCGCGGCGAACGTCTTTTTATACACAAAAATCGATATTACACCACTTCAAGATATCTTCAACTCCTTATAGTAGACCAGCCACAAATCAAAAAGTCTTGACTGATCTACTATTGGCTTCTCGGCTTGTATGGGGTATTCTTTTTCATATGAAACAATAATCTTGTCCACAGAGAGGTTGATCACACCCTAAACACAACCGTCTTCAGGAAACCGACACACACGGACCAATACCTGGCCTTCGATTCTCACCATCCAACAGCTGTAAAGCGAGGAGTAGTGAAATGTCTCCAAGATCGAGCCACGAGGATTGAGACCAGACCGAACAGCACTAAGTTAGAGAGGAAGCATGTTGCATCCGCTCTCACACGCAATGGCTACCCACGTGCTTTCGTACGCAACGCCGCGAAACCCATAGTCACCACTTGCACAGAAACCAAGGAGTACAGATCTACAGCCGTCCTCCCATATGTGGATGGTGTCTCCAATCAACTTCGGAGACAGTTAGAGAAACACGGGATCCGCACTGTCTTCCATCAGCCGAATTGGGAGGAAACCAAGTATATTGCATCGGAGCAACACTGGTTTGCCCGGAGAGTCAAGGAAGCCCTTCACATTAGGCTAAATCCCAACAACACTAACCGCGATGTTGGCATCGAGATAGCCGACTCTTGGCTATCTTCCATACGCCGACACCTCCGCCCCCGCGCCGACAACGCGGACACTAGCCGCGGCGTCAACCAATCACCGACCGCGACGAGCGCGGCAGGATCGCAGCCAATCAGGACAGCGAGTGTCATACCGGACGCAGCCGACCACACCGGCGGCGACCAATCACAGACCGCGACGAGTGCAGCAGTGCCGCAGCCAATCAGGGCAGCCTGCGGGCGTCGGGGCAGACGCACCCGACCGTGTCGGTGACGGGAGAGCTGCACTCTCGCACAAATATAAATTGAGACCTTTGTTATAAACAATGTAAACAGATCTCTTACTCAAAGTCATCTTTTAAAGCAGAATTAGCCGCAATTATTTTAGCCCTTACATGGGTAGAACAATTTGATAATTTATATGTTGGAGTAGTAATCTTTAGTGATTCTTTGAGTGGACTTTTAGCCTTTCGCAATGTAAAAAATGATAACATGGTGAAAGAAATTTTGATTTTGTTAACTCATTTGAAGAATAATAATATTAAGGTTTCTTTTAAATGGATCCCTGCACATTGTGGCATTCAAGGAAATGAAACTGCAGATAAATGTGCGAAGGCGGGACACAATGGTCCAATCCAGATATACAGTAAGATGACAGGAAATAAAGAATAAAACTAATATTATTTGGCAGCAGAGATGGGCAAACTCACCTTGTTTATTAAAGCAGATATCATTGTACTTACCACTCAAAATGGATACCTCATTACATAGGAAGGAAGAAAAGATATTTCGACGACTACGTTTTGGTATCATAGGACTGAAGTTAGATTTATTTAGATTAGGCCTGCAGGAAAATGGTTTATGTGATAGATGCTTAGAAATAGAAACGGTACTTCACTATTTAGTTAAATGCCCTCAATATATGATTGAAAGAGCAATGCTTATAATAGAGACTAATATTATGGGACCTGACGAAATTATGAATTTGTTAAGGAGCTCGAATGTTCACATTCAAAGAGCTCTGGTTCGTTTTGTATGTAGAACAGGTCGATTTAAGATCTTTTAATTCGTCTATATAGGCGACACTATAATGTAAAAAGGTAAAACTATGTATATGATAGAACAAATATAAGGACAAATTTATTATTATTTGAGTTCGATGAAGATAGGAGTGAAAGTAGTATAACATGTTTGAGCTAATGTACTATTATTTTGATGCCAAGCTACACATCAGTGGCGGGAGTCCCAATGTGAGAGCAGGCACCATAAATAGTGAGTGATGTTTTTGTTATATATATATATTATATATATATTTTTTTGTTTTTGTTTTGTTTTTTGTATTCATATAAGAATGAATGTAGTTTATAACATGTTTGTGCTAATTTACTATTATATTTTGATGCCAAGCTACACATCAGTGGCGGGAGTCCCAATGTGAGAGCAGGCACCATAAATAGTGAGTGATGTTTTTGTTATATATATATATTATATATATATTTTTTTGTTTTTGTTTTGTTTTTTGTATTCATATAAGAATGAATGTAGTTTATAACATGTTTGTGCTAATTTACTATTATATTTTGATGCCAAGCTACACATCAGTGGCGGGAGTCCCAATGTGAGAGCAGGCACCATAAATAGTGAGAGTTTTGTTTATTTTGCATTTATATAAGAGTGAATGTAGTCTAAACTGTCATGTTTGTGTTAATTTTCTATTATATTGTGATACCAAGCTACACATCAGTGGCGGGAGTCCCAATGTGAGAGCAGGGATCATAAATAGAAGGTGTGAGTATTGTAAAGTTTTGATTGACTTGTCACTATAATTTAAGTAATCTAATGATATAGTATTGAGTTTTGTATATTAAAGTTTATCACCATTTTGTTGATGCAAAAATTCACATCTGTGGCGGGAGTCCCTATGTGAGAATACTAGCATCGAAACGAGTACGCGCGATTATTGTAGTACTTTGATTGTAGATGTTTCTGTATAATTTAGTTAATATCAACAATATTGTCGAGTATTATGTGGATGCTAAGCTACACATCAGTGGCGGGAGTCCCAATGTGAGAGCAGGCACCAGAAATAGGGAGAAGTGTTTTGTTTATTTTTTAAATTTTTTGTATTATCTCAGTTTGAAAGTGAAGTGGAAAAAAACCAAAACTATTATAACATGTATTATGTCTATGCACTAACATGCACAAAATAAACCCACGAAATGTTTGCATTAATTTGTTAAGGAATAAGTATATTAATATGAAGAAGAAGAAGAAAAAAGAAAAAAAAGTATATCGCGATATTTCATTAGTAGCGTTAAAAAGTGTTTCTTTAATTTATATATTTGTTTTACTTTTGTATCGTTACATTATTATGATAATAAGAGGCCCACTTCCACATATGTGGCGGGAGTCCCGATGTGAGAGGTGGGCTCTGTTATTGAGATAAGAATTTTTTTTATATTTTTGTATATAAATGTATAAAGATATTTGATCTCGTTTGGTCGTTTCATTATTATACTATTAAGAGGCCCACTTCCACATTATGTGGCGGGAGTCCCGATGTGAGAGGTGGGCTTAGGTTATTGAGAAAAGGAAAATGTTTATATTGTTGAATATAAAAAGTATTAGTTAAGGCAGGAGGAAAAAAAAGAAAGAAATATCGCGATACTTTAAGCGGTGCCATATACATAAATTGTTGATGAATTATAAAATGTTATAATATATATATATATATATTTTATTTGTATTTTTTTGTTTATATATGAAGAATGAATGAATTGAAAAGCAATTGGCAACAATAGTCATACTGACTGATTGCCACCAAACCAAACAACAACAACAAAACACGTCCCATATAGCACCTGAAGAAGGGTAGCAGTAGCACCCGAAACGTTGTGCAGTTATCTTTGCATTCACCTTCGCGAGACAACCGAAGAACCTCTTTGTATGTGAAACAATAATGTTTGCATTTTTCATTGTTGGTTGACAATATCTCTAACATAGACATAAACAGAGTGCACTATACAGGTCATTAGCGAGTAATAAACATGTTATATTATGAATTCACCTAATTACACAATTAGTTTATTGTTAATCAAGTTTGCGTATCGCCACCTTAGACATTATATTTCATGAAATGGTTTAGTATTGATATTATCAGTTTAAATACATGTATGTTCATTACGTGCAAAGTGACTTTAAATAGCCGTGTGATGTATAACAGTGCGATGTGAATCAACTTTCTCATTTTCTTTGCTTTAAACGTCAATTCCAAAATATTTTACATAGCTAAAACATGATATATTTTGCTAGCTAAATATTTTTATCGTTAGATTAGAAACAACGAAGCAATACATAACAATTGATCACTAAAATGTAGTTTATAAACAGGTTGTACAGTAGAATATCCTTTGCAGGCTTATATAAGTACGCATTATTGTTACAATTGTTCTGCAGGCCAAATAACTGAATTACATATGACTTACTACGTTTCATTGCATGAATTGGGAAACAATGATAAATGGTACATTGAAATAGTTGTAATTAAGAGTTATGTATTTCACTCCCGAAGCGTGTTCTTACTGAGCGATTTTGCATTCCACTTAGGCAAAGCACACTTTATGTATTATTTTCCATTTTAAAGGGAGTGTCCGCCTTTTGCAAGCCAAATTTTAGAAGTTGCGAGGTTGGTGTCTTACATGAAAGAAAATATCATTTTCTAGCTTGCCTGACACATTTACGGCTTGAAACCTCCTTTTTAATGGAGTTATAATTCGATATAAACCTCCAAATAATAAAACGCGCGACGTGTTTTATTGTCCCATTCATGTTCCTTCGACCGTCTGTAAATTCGTATACACGCTAGCTGCAATAACTGTAGCGCGGTGATAATCGATCTCACTCTCTGCACCGCTCATACTCGGGGGTCCGTGGCCGGGGTGAGAGGTTGCCTGGCCCACACATACACACATTACAATACTGTACTGTTCAGCCTGCATTGCGCTGATAATGTGTAAGGCCCATGCCAAAAACGCTTTGCACACATGCATGAAGTATACACCGGTTGCCAAGCTGATATTGCGTGGCTTGTAAATGGTCAAGATATGGCCTATCATTTTACTTTACAATAACTACGCAGCTGAAAGTCAGGTTCATGCTGTACTAGTTACGCATGTCGAATGGTGTGGTTTGCAATGGGGTCTCGGCGGACAGTTTTCGCTTAGCTCTCCGTTACTTTACCTACATGACCTACTCAGGCTACGGGGATATACGTAGGCCGATTGTTTTTTTATCAACCGGTTTCGAGGGTTAGCACGCATACATTAGAATAAAATATTCCGTGACTATCTGTGAAGATTCCATTCTATAAAACGACTTGTACTTAGAAATAAAGGAGTTTTAAAACCCTGTTTGTATTTCTATCACGTCCGCATATTGCGTGTTTATCAAACCCCCGGATCTGTAATTTCATTTCACAGACTTCCACTTCCATGGTTATACTTTATGACATGTTTACTTTTCTACAGACTTTGAGTGCACGCTAAACTGCCTGCGTTTGCCGTGTGCAGCGTAATGACCGACTAATCAATCAAGTACTGAAATATTCTTCAAACTTGAGATCTTTTCCTTCTATCTTTCATTTGAGATTGCTATTTAGTAGCATACATATAAGGAATTGTATATATACACAGCCTTCTCGTGAATAAGTTCATGATAGTTGTATTCGGCCACTTGAATCTG
>JBAMJV010000305.1:0-62858 GCA_037951105.1 Echinarachnius parma | reverse complement strand
TTACTTGCCCGCTTGGTTCTAGATGAGATTTCCAAGGAAGAAATCAGATTTCTCTTGTAGTTGACCAATAATTTAGTTGCCTGATCAGCCAAGTAAACTAGAAGAAATTTATTAAATTTTACTTGCCCGACACTAATTTTTACTTGCCCTGGGCAAGTGCTAGTGCTAGTGCTAGTGCTTTGTCTAAAAGTACAATAGCCCCTTAAAAATAATTTATGTTTGTGCTGTTTTGAATAAAATGATAGCTAGCACACTTTTGTTTAGATTAGATAATGAGTAACATAATGTCAGTAGTCAGCACAACTAACACATGTGATGCAGCTTGCAGTTTATTCAAACAAACAAGCATTCTAAAGATTGAAGCCTTGAAGGGACAATTTTGTTTGTACTTGTTCATCATTAAAGAGTCTGTTCATTGATTATAAATTGAGTCGAATTTGGTATGATTGTGAAGGTAATCTTGTACTTTACAAGCCTCGAGAAATTCAGATTTTTTGAAATTTTAAAAATATTTTTACATCGAAATTGAAAATGAGAAAAAATCACCCTCCAAACCAGGCCCAAATTCACCCCGATCTCGCCGCTTAGATCGATGACGTGTGGCAAGGGGCGCATGCGCAATCGCCGCGGTATGATAGATCAGTTTGCGTGCAGTATTCGTTACAACCACCGCTTGCTCGTTTTGCAACATCGGAAATGAAGAAACAAAAATCTAGAAAATTGCCCAATGTTAGTGTAAAAGTACATATTTTACCGTATGAGTGGTTATTTTCCCAAAATTAGAGATTTGTTTGACAAATTGAGAGACGCAAATTGAACGTGCCTCGAAAAAAAAAAATGCCCGTCAGTTGAATGATACGGAACACGCACTAGAGTTTCAGCGGCCCAGCCCCGCGAGACAGGCTGTGCTCTAGCTACCTAGCTGAGCTGCTGCGCCAACTGCCATGACTGCCTTGTAAGTAATTGCACTTTTAAAAAGCTCCGAAAAGGAACGAAAATGCAAGATTATTACGATCACACCTACATGTATTCTAGACTATCTCTTATTTTACCTACATGTTTGTAGGGCTTTTAAAACAAATACGAGAACAATGCACCGTTACTCACTAACGCGAGCTGAATTGAAGCGAGCTACATACACTGCACTAGCCGCTATACATGCATGCATATTTTCCACCGTATCGCGCACGGCGGTCGAGGCTCTGCACGTATTATGCATGCCGCCAGCGAGTATGATTCAACTCGCAGACTAGGTGATTCATTTACCTATTTTTACTTTATCAGACACATTAATGAATAAAAGAATAACTTTACAACGAATATAAATTATTATTTTATTAGTTCAAAAAGTTTAAACCACCATAATTGTATAGAAAATAGTTTAAACAACCACGGAATCCTCGGTATAAAGGGGTATAATTCCCGTATATTACGTGGTAGATACCGAAGCTTCCTATTGGATAACCCCTATGGTGACGTCACTACAACACACACAGCTACTGACTCCGCTCGTCGCTGGATTGGGGGTTTTGAGGCAGTGTTTAATATGATCATTTTTTTTCAATTTTTTGATGTGCTAGTAGTTGGAAAGAAATATTTTCATATTCTGTATGATTTCAACTTTCTGTAAAGATATAATTTGGCTAATATTGGTTTTTCTTTGAATAAAATCTTTAATAATTTGAATCATTCAAACTGTATAAATACAACTCAAGTCAAGTGAGAAAGACCTTTTGTGTATTTGACGTACTTTTTTGTAGAGACACATATGGGCAATTCCGTGGTAACGGAATTACAATTCAGAGAAATTTTGCTCATTCTTTTTCATAATATGGATTAGTCCTATGACCTAAAGGCTTATCGACACTTTAATAAGTTCTGGAGATATACCTGCTGTCATATAGAAACAAAAATATGGAAATTTCATACATGAGGAAAGTGCTAGCATGTATGATACGTCGGTAACGGAATTACGGCAGAGAATGGGCCTTTTTTCCCAACTTCAACTTTCACATGAATTCCTCTGAAATTTAAAAGACATTTTGTGTAGATTTATTTTAAACTTCATTGCTATGGGTGTCAACTTCATGATAACATTAATTTTTTCCTTTATGTTCATCTTGTTTGGTCGTAACTGACCATGTTTCCCAAAAAGGCAGCGGTAACGGAATTACATAAATGGTAACGGAATTACGCCTTCTGAAATTTACCTTAAAAAGTTAATTTTTTTGAATACCAGATAAGCTAAAATCCCTTTAAAATGTTATTTGTATGTTCAAACATTTATAAAAACCAAAATGCAAGATACTTTTATGCTTAATTATTAAGTAATATGTGAATACGCCTGCTTAATTTGGTAATTTGGTAACGCAGTGTGAAATTTCTAAAAAAAAAAAACTTTGTATTTGCGAAATTCAAGTCAGTCTTCATTTACATAGTCCTTGTTATCAAACTCTGCAGTCCTGGCTCAAATCAATGGTCACATATTTCTCTATTTATACTATAAAGCTATCTAATGAACATGGTAACGGAATTACACTAGTAACACTACTTTGTCAATTATCCACAAATTCTTCTAAACTATACGTATCCATTGGATAAATATCACTTCTACCAAAGTATTTCATACACATATACTCCAAAAACACTTTTTTGATCATGTACACTTCCTTATTTTATGCAATTTGGACAAAACAGATTGGGAAGCAAGTGCTTAGCAGAACAATAAATCAAAGTCAGATGTCAAATGATGCATGTATCAAGGGTAACAGGAATTGCTTGAAGTATATATCATACAATACACAATGTGTACAACTTGATATTAGAATTCAGAAAACCCTGGAGACTTATACATTGGACATGTACTAACAAAGTATGTAACCATGCTAGTAAGTTTAAAGGGGACCACCAGGCAGAGGACAACACATTATTATATGTTTTGGTACCGTTTTGTGATATCAAATAGATACCCAACATTTTGCAAAGGGTTGTGTAATTCATAAACAAATCAATTAATTTCCACCACTTACGGAACCACTGCTATTTCCTGGTTCCATACGGGCCAAGCATTTGCGAGTGTGCCAATGCTTTCACGCGTACGTCAATAGAATCCCGGATGATTCGTTCGCTCTGCACAGAGTGCTCTGGCTCTGCACGCATAGTCTTCGCAATTCAGACCACATGAAAGCATGGTTGAGAATGGTGATATTTTTTTCCAATTATATATTTTTTTCTGAAAACATATTTTTGTGAACTTGTTGAAGGTATGGAATACTAAATATCTTTGTTACCTTTCTATAATAAGAATATTATTTTTGGGTGGTGGTACCCTTTAATGGCCAGCAAGGATAGGGTTCAATCCTACTGTCTGAATGTTAATACCAATAATTCTGGGAAGTTAAAAGCCAGGAAACTAATTAGTATGTTATGAGTAATTATATGAAGGAAAGTGTATCTCTTCTGTCCATTTGAGGCTCATTGAGGGTATCTATGATATGCTCTTAGACCTGTAAATAATGTCAACCTGTATGCCATCTACTAAATTGTTCTAAATTAAACTCATCTATCTGATCAAAATCACTACTACTGAAGAATACTACCAAGACACTTTTTTATCATGTACACATACTTGATGCAATTTGGACATAATAAATTGTTAGAAGCATGTACAAGAACATTAATTTATAATCAGAGATCAGGTGATACATGTATCAGAGATACAATTAATTGTTTGTTGTATATTATGTAACACACAATGTGTACAACTTGATTTAAAAGATGTTCAAGTTTTAAAAATCCTAAACTTATTTATAAATTGTACTAACATTATTACAATACTGACAAGTCAAATGGCCAGCAAGGATAGAGTTCAATCTTATTCTCTGAACTTTAATTCATCAGAAATAATACTGGCAAGCTACATTTTAAAGCCAGTGAATAAGTTAGCATGATACATGCATTTATATGAAGGAGAGTATATATCTCTTCTGTCTGTTTGTGGCTCTTTTACATATCTAAGACCTATGAGTAATGTAATTGGCCCGAATTCTCAAATCAGTAGCTCAACTTGAGCTTGGCTTAAAAAGACAAAAACTACCGGTAACAATACTCACCAGTAGACCTATTGTGTAGTTCCTGTATGGTGCTATAATATTTGAATGGTTTCCTTTCATTATCTAGTCAATCCCTTGAGTTCTGATATTAGGCAACAGGGTAATGGGCCCTTTGAAATATAGCCGAAGTATAGTCTGTCATCAGCCCAATTGTGTCTGGATCATCCTGGACATTTGCAGGTGACCTCTTATAATACTGACAGAATTTCAGAGGGCCCATTTTCTTAATGCTTTTAAGCAGAAGCAAGGGATTGACGAGATAATGAGATGAAACTTTTTGGGAAACATAAACAACTACGCAATACTCCTGCTGGCGCAAAGTGGTACTGGTAGTCTTGGTCTTTTTAGGCCAATCTCAAGTTGAGCCACTGATGAGATTTCAAGCCAAAGTCATCTACTATGTGGCCAACCACACTTCTCTGGTACTGTTTGCTTCAATAATTTGATAGTAATGTTACTATCCACAGCTTCTATCACTTGGCCAATTAATTTTTGGCATTGTTTTCTTTGCAGTATTGAACTACTACCCATTTCAATTTGAGGTCCTGATTTGAGGTTGCTGATGACATTGCTAATATTATAGACTGTTTTGTTGCTTTTTCCTCTGTTCCAAGTGCTCTTGCTGTTATCTTGGACACTATCTTCCTCAATACTACCTGCAGTCTTAGACTTCAACAAGGGGAGGGTGTTGGGGTTGGGTGATCTATTTTTTATTTTCTTGCCAAAGACTGCAAGATTTTTTTTTTGTATACTTTGTGAAAACTATGCCTGACATATGTTTAATAGATAAACTGTTTCTCAACTATTTTTATGGCCAAAGAACATTTTTACTCATCAGAAGTTGGATTTTGTTTTCCCCCCTGTATAGCAGGTGGAGTTTCTTTCTTTTAAAAACTTCCTACCCAGTTTGAAGTCAAATTAATGTTGCGTCCCCTACCGATGTAATTCCGTTACCGATGTAATTCCGTTACCATGTAATTCCGTTACCGATGTTTTCATAGAAATGGGTGAAGATATTAAAGAATTGGGTGTTTGGGAGTTAAAGGACACATATTTTAGCATTGGATTTACAATTACAGAATAATTCATCAATATTAAAGTTCTTTAAAAAAACTTTCATGGAATTTCGGTAACGGAATTACATACAAATCGGAGTAGATTTGGTCATTCTGTCCAGCAAATATTGGTTCCGGTTGGAACAAGTGCTTTACAAAATAAGAAGATTATCCATATACTAGTATAACTGCAAAGTATACAAAGGAATAAGTTCAGGGATCAATGTTTTATTGATTTGGTATTGAATTTAGTCATTTTTTCAATTCTGAAGCCTCGAAAACCCAAAAAGTTCAAACACTGCTTTCAGAAAAACGGATTAAGTTATTCACAAACGGTTTTCTATTCACTAATATATAGGACGTTGTCCACCTAAAACATGCTTTGAAATTGTATTTCATAAACTTTTAAATTTTCCATTTTTGGCCTCTCTCATCCGGAATTGCCCATATTCATTCATACATGCATTCCTATGCTGAAGCCACTATGAATAACTGAAGGTCAAATACATGTATATTATTGTAAGGAACAGAGTATCCTTGCAGCCATTGGTATTGAACCTGCCACTGGTCTAGATGTGATATCCTGCTGTCACTATCAGTGGGAAATGACAGGTCAACATATTAAAGGACAATGAAAGTAAACCCAAGTAGATTGTTATTTTCTACCGAATCATTTCTGAAAGGTTGAGCACAATAGCTAGGCACATTATGTTTTTGTTTTTATAATATAGTCATTTATCCCTATGCCTGGACAACTCAAATCAGCAACATACTGAATCACAAATTTGTGGGAAACTGCTCATTTCACAAGATTTCCCATTATTTTTCAATTTTCTTAACCCATTCCCTATGAGATTCTGAAATCCCCATAGACTTTGTACATTGCCCACTCGGTTCGCGTAGGCAAGGGGTTAAAATATAATTCCCATTCGTTTTAGTTCAACATTTACTGGAATTCTAAAATATTTAGTGAGTTTAGGAAATAGAGAGGCATGCATGGCTGTGGAGAAAAGCGTACATGGCCAATTAGGATTTCTTGGCCGTTAAAGGAACTAAAGAATACAACGTACTTTGGCACTTATTCCATAGTTGATGACTTGTAAAATAGGTCTGCCGAAAAAAAACTCCATGAAAATAAACACAGTAGTGATTTTAGACTAATTTTCTGATGCCAAATCTCACTTAGCAGCCAGTTTACGCCCCACCCACATTTAGGGTCCAGAATCGGCAGCATGATTGACATGTGATTGACAATTCATTGGCTTACGTCATCTACAGAATTTAGTTCATTAGTCCGTTCTTTAGATGACATCACATTTTGGCGATTTAAAAGGGGCGTTCCCAGGACAATTAGATATTTACTAATTACCCCAAAATTGATTGATTTCATGGGAAATGACTGCCAAATTCTTTTTCTTGAGGAACAATTACGTAAATAGAGCCTAATTATGAAAATTAGGCCATCTAGACGCTGACATAGTTCCTTTAATGCTCAATATTACAGAGGATATTCCTCCTCAGAATAAGTATCTTACAGTGAAAATTAACACAGTTTGCCTGGATTTCGCGCATTGAGTATACTCACACATGTCCAGTATACATATAGCATATACATGTACATGTACTCACATAGGGTACATACATTGTACAATTTGTACATCAACATACTGTACTTGTATTGGTGCATTGCTACTGTATGTTAGGACCCCTGTCACACTGTGCAACTGCTAACATGCAACATTGCAAGCACCCCAGGCTGTGCAATGTAGTGTAATGACACACATTGATTTCACTGTAAACTTGCATTCATAACAGCTGCCCTACAGGAAATATATTTAACGTCAATATATTCAGGAACTTGAATAGTCAGTAAAAACAGTAAGCGATCTGAAATAATACCACATACTTGTAAATTGAACCAGGATTTTATATTTTGTTGATCTAAATTCATTTTGTCCTCATCTTTAACAGAATATTACCACAAAACTACAATATCTAAAAAACATGTACACATGAATTAATTTTGTTTTCTTTTTACAGTCTGGGACACGCATGTACACTGTGACAAACAAAATCAATATGCATTTCAATTCATGAACATACTGTACTTGAGCATGTTTACCTACATGAACATTGTTTTATTTAAAATATACCTGGTAGATCACGATATTTCTCATTTCACAAAAGAATCCTATATGGTAATAATTATGTATACTCCAGTGTATAAATTCTAATTTAATAATAGGTGTAAATATTTGTTTATGAGTTATAACTCATAATTTTATGATTATGACCCACCCTAAATTAGTCTCAGCAAGTAGAAATGAAGGTATCAGTTTCCTTTTAATGCATTCATTGACTGGTCCCCCAACACGATAGACTGGTGTCTATGATGGAGATGCAGGTTAATACCAAACTATGTTGCACATAGGTGGTGATGTGACAACTGCTCAGACCAAGGTTGCTCCAAATTTGTTATCACCACATTATCGTTTCGGTGAAAGTAAGGGTTAGGGACTTTAATAAGGGTAAGGTTCAGTGTTGGGGCTGATTGTGTACAATTCAATGCAAAGATTATGCTCCTACCAATTAAAATATTGGCTACAAATTTGGTAGGACCAACATGTATGGATATTTAGAAGTTAATTAGCCATTTTATGTTACAGGTCTAAATATCATACATGTTTAGAAAATTTCTTCTGCAGACCCATGAACACATACTTTATATTGATGAGTTTTCCAATAATATAATTTGTCTGGAAACCCTATTTTTCTGAATTTGTTGGTGGAATGAACTACATGTACTAAAACAGTAAAACTACATGACCTTTCATTTTGAATATTTTTGTGGGGCTTACAAATTGTAAGTTCCCTTTAACTATATGTTTGAAATTTGTAGACTCAGTTCATGACCAAATAAAATCTATAAAATTTGCACATGGTAAGTATATGTGAACAATGTTTGAATGCGTGAAGTGAAAGAGTACATACCGGGTCGGAGCTATAAATGCGGGCTGAACGGCTATGCGCAACGGGATGGTATGATCTCAGCTGAGTCAGCTGATTGGTAATTCCTGTATACAATTATTTTGGGTTCAGAGTTTTTCAACTATATATGTTCCTATCAAATACTATATAAGCCATTTTAATCAATTAGTTGGGCCAATATACATGTTTTAAATTATTAAGCTTTAAACTATGTATGATTTCTTTACTCACCATCTGAACAATTTTGAGTATTCCAGGCAAGGAGACGGGGTAGGCCTTATCAATTGTACATTGCACTGCAGGTGCTGCTGCCTGCTGGGTGGTCGTGGTGTAAGTCGACGTTGTGTGCTGGTCAGGAAAGCCTCCCGATTCTGGATACGGATCTGCCATTTTTGAATAGCTAGCTGCAGTGAATGTTCATTAATGGCCTGCCTTTTAAGTTGGCTTATATCTATCTTTCCAGGCAGTAAATATTAATGAAGACCTATAAATAAAAAAGAGAAAATATCCTTAATTAATATATATCCATTCAACAACAAAAATGTTAAAAGATAAATGATTGGGAGAATTAGGTCCCAATTAATATTGTAAAAAGGAGGACCTGAGAATGAAATCTTTCAATTAAAATAAAGCAAGCAGGAGAGGTTTTGCTCTGTAAAACACTATAATGTAGCAATGTGTCACTCTAACACGGCACTGTTAGAAATGAACCTTTTTGCCTTGTGGCACAGTTGGGAGAGTACAAAGAAGATTGTTCAACTTTGAGTGGCCCGAAACCTAAATCTGGTGGCCCCATACAAAGAAAAACATAACAAATTCTGTTAAATTTGGTTGCCCGAACGAGCCAGTGGAATTTAGGATCAATGAAATTTGGTGGCCCGGAAATATTTTTAGTGGCCCCAGGCCAGCAGGCCTATGCTAATTTTGAGCACTGCATATGGTAGACTGTACATAGTAAACAAGTTTGCGAGATCAACCAAAAATGTACAAATATTTCTACCTTTAATCTCACCAACTGTGAATAGGCAGAGGGTAAAATTTAACACAATTTGAAACTTACATGATCCTTCTGATGTCAAAAGTACTTTTAATTCCTATTTGAGAATATCTGATCTTTAGAAATAGGTATGTGCTTGAAAAGCTGTAAGTACTGCCCTCTAAATACAAAAGTAGATGTGGTCAGTTGTGTAATGTATGTTTAGGCTTTTGCCCAGTCAACTTCCCAACTTCCCAAATTCCTCCTGAAACTGCAGTAATGATACAATGGAAGGATTACACAATTTGTGTCTATGTCTGTGACTGTGTGAATTGATGGCATCAGCTGGATGGCATTGTCAAATAGATTCTTGTCCATTCAATAACTTTTGTATTGCACTCATCCCAAAGTATAACAAAGAATGCAGTTGTGACTCTAAAGAATTCTTTACAACCAGCATTGAACTACTTAGAATCTGATTAACACCATGAATTGTTTGTTGAACAAAGCTACACATAAGACCATTATTTATGCATTACAAAATAACACAGTATTAACATTGATAAATGGTGTGAAAAAATCTAGTTTGAGGTTAGGAAGACAGGGGATTTCCCTAGTGTTTGCTTGGACAATGAGGGCAGCTTTGACTATCATGCTTTTTGCATGACAAAGGAGCAAGGCCAAGGGGTTACTGCAGCATGCAGGGGTGGTTATGTGTCATGTGTGGGACATACCAATTGTTAATTAATAACAGTTAATAACAATCTCATTCTTAGTTTCAATTTGGCCAATGACAATATACATTTGTATAAAACATGCAAATGAGTAAGTAAAATAATATATATTTTGTAATAGGGTAGGTCCAAGCTATTTGACTTGTGACGTACGGGACATTCACAGCTTTCAATTGAATATTATTCAAAGGAAGGAGCTATGATCTGGAATCTTTTTGGTGCTTTGGAAAGCTACTTGTAGTCCCTTCCTAAAATGCAAAAAAAAATATTCAAAATGCTCGTTAAAATTTAATTATGCTAATAAATATGCAGCGTGACGTACGGGACCAGAGAAATTATGACTTAAAAAAAAAAATGTGTATTGTGAAAACTCTCTGAATCTACATGGCAGATAACAACTTATTCCTGATATATGCATTTAGTAACCATTAATATACGCACTGCCAAAAAAAAAAAAAAATCATGACCTTTTATCCCATGATAATTAATGAAAGAAAATAGGTATGCGCGTGACGTACGGGACATGTGACGTACGGGACATTTTTCCCTCATGTTTTATTTGTCATTTTCCTGCATTTATTTTTAAATCTTTGGGTCCATTTTGCAATATATTTGTTCTTATTGTATTTATTCAATATTGTGATGATTTAAAACTCAAAAACAGCTTCCGCAATACATTATAATAAGACTTTAACAAATTGAAGCTCTGAAATCCGATAATTTGCATTAATTATGCTAATTACTAATTAAGAATTAATATTTGATTTGGCTTCAAAAGATGTGGGATACATGGGTCATTCCATGTCAAATCACCCAAAAAAAGTGAAAATTTTCATCGTACCCCCTTCAAATTTGCTAATATTTGGTATGTATGATATTTCAACCTTTCAAAGCGCAAAGATTTAAGTTTTAGCCCAATCCGCCCAACGGTTTTGGCGCTATGGTCGATTCTTCGGGGGTAGTTTTGTCAAAAATGGGCGTGGGCACCGTTTTTCAAATCGCCATTGTCCGTTAACCTTTGGGTCAATTTATTTTTTAATGGTGTCATTGGACTGGGGATGTTATATGCAATCCATTTATGCCATTTGTTTTCATGCATGAGCGAGTTTGGATACGATAACCTTTGACCTTAGGCTTCGACCTTCCGTTTCACCTCGTGGATCAAATAATCTTGAGAATTTTTTTGGCTTAAATCTTGGCTTGATATAATATCTACAACATATGAAAGAATTGGAGATGTATTATTTCTTGTTTTTTCTACAGCCTTGTTTTAAGTTTGCAAATTTCATGTAAAATTGAATTATTTTAGGCCTACACCCATGTCCAAGAATTCTATAGGGGTGTATTGTATGAAAAAGACCTTTTTAAAGTCAGGATTAGAGCCTATTCACACTCTGGCTCACCACTGTTAAATAGACCTGCTAATCCCCATACAATAGCAATCCAGACAAATGACATTCTAATGATACCACATGTTTCCAACCTGACAATGGCCCTGTTGCAGAAAGAGATAAATCAATTGTGAGTCAGATCAAATGTTCTAAATGCACACATCTGATTGGTTGAAATGCAGAAAATGTCTCGCTCTGCAACAGGGCCTAGGTGGAGATCTTTTCTTGAATAAAATCTTTCAAGTTCAAGTTCAAATTGCAAACTTGTACATCAATTATGAAAGCAAATATCTACAGGTATCCCTTTTCAATGAATTTAATGTTTCTATGCATCAGAAATTCATGCAATATTAACATGATTTGCAATCTGTACAAATTCAAACCTGATTCTTTCCAACTACCAAACACAAACAGTAACTACCCTCTAGACAACTGCTCATAATTTTATAACCAATGATTGTTTAAGATTTCATCTTACCACAATATTTCTACAGTTGTTTCATACACTATGTGTGCAAATCAGAGATACTTATCTCTTCATGCTATGAAAGAGCTTAGATTAAAGACAAATTACCTAATTTCAAAAGTCACAAGAACTTGCGCATGCCTGTCCATTTCTGTGAATCATCACATTTGCTTAATGCATTATTTATGGTTTGTGAAATTTCAAATTGCACTGTTTTTTTATTGCAATTAATGCATTTAAAAACAAGTGCCATTAAAAATCAAAATGAGTGGAATATCAAACAGCATTGTTTTTGTGTTTGGTTTAGTTGGAAATAATCAGGGTTGAATGTTTACAATTGCAAATCATGTTACTATTGCATGAATTTCTGTTGCATAGAAACATTAAATTAATTGAAAAGGGATACCTGTAGATATTTGCTTTCATAATTGATGTCCAAGTTTGCAATAATTTGAACTTGAAAGATTTTATTCAAGAAAACATCTCCACCTAGGCCCTGTTGCAGAGAGAGACATTTTCTGCGTTTCAACCAATCAGATTTGTGCATTTAGAACATTTGATCTGACTCACAATTGATTTATCTCTTTCTGCAACAGGGCCATTGTCAGGTTGGAAACATGTGGTATCATTAGAATGTCATTTGTCTGGATTGCTATTGTATGGGGATTAGCAGGTCTATTTAACAGTGGTGAGCCAGAGTGTGAATAGGCTCTAATCCTGACTTTGAAAAGGTCTTTTTCACACAATACACCCCTATAGAATTCTTGGACATGGGTGTAGGCAGCGTTTTCGCCAGGAAAAAATTTACCCGTGGCGCAAAACCACAAACATATATGTCGGAAAAATTACCCGTGGCGCATGTATTGCTGCTCTTCAAGCACGGGATGCCGCGCCGCAGGGGTAGGAGTAGGGCCGGGAGTCATCAGATATCGCCCAATTTCCCGTTGCCCGACTTTTCAATGTGAAATTTGCAACATCGGAAATGAACAAAATTTTTTAGAAAATTGCCCAATGTTAGTGTAAAATTACATATTTTACCATATGAGTGGTTATTTTTAGCAAAATTATCGACTTGTTTGACAAATTGATCGACGCAAATTGAACATGTGCATCGAAAAAAAAACCCTACGGAACACACACTAGAAGGTCTGCCAGAGTTTCGGCAGGCCCCGCGCTGCGAGAGAGGTAGCTAGCTAGTGCGCCAACTGCCTTGTAAGTTGCACTCTTAAAAAGTGCCGAAAAGGAACGAAAATGCAAGATTATTACGATCGCACCTATTCTAGACAATCTATTATTTTACTTACATGTTTGCAAGGCTTTTAAAACAAATACGAGAACAATTACCTGCAAAACGGCACAAAAATGCACTGATAATCTCGATATAATTTTCTAACTCGCTCGGACGACGGACCAGATGAACTGAACCTAGCACACTTTTGTTGCCAATTTGTGAACGGGCCCGCGTAGACTACACTACACGTTATATGATATCGCTGCCCAGAAATTGGCAACGATCGCAAACGATCTGATTTTCTGCTATGTTCAATAGCTTACTGAAATTCTCGCTCGCGTAACAAGCGCTTGAGTGAATGTTTTACTTCGGAAAAAGTAATATTTTGCTAAAAACTGAGGTAATACTGAATATTCTGTAACTATATTTCCGTAAATATTGTTTCATAAATCCAGCAAAGTATCGATACTTGTCATTTTATTGCCGTATAAAAAGATGAATTTGAGCGCGAAACACTGCATTTTTGCAGACCGCTTTATGAGATTCGATCGGATGAGGCGCAGCAGCGGTCCAACTGCCTGTGCTGGCCTGGCTGCCGCGCCCGCGGACGGCCGCCCGGACGGACGACCGCGCGGGCGAGGGTTGGGTGTACGGTGCGTGTTTCTAAAATTATATCGGAGATTTCCTCGTCTCCTCGAAGCGATTTAAGAGCGAGGATGCGCCTTTATTTGGCAATAATATTTGTTGTATTTGTGGAGACAAATAATCAAATAGGAATTATGAAAATGGTGTCTGCAAATATGGGGAAATTGTCATGAATTTATTGATTTTACACATGGCGGTATTATCTCATCAAAATTTTCGGGTGGCGCAAGTTTGAAGAATAAATTTACGCGTGGCGCAAGTTTGAAGAATGAATTTACGCGTGGCGGCACCGCCACGCGAAAACGGCCTGGCGAGAACATTGGGTGTAGGTCTAAAATAATTCAATTTTACATGAAATTTGCAAACTTAAAACAAGGCTGTAGAAAAAACAAGAAATAATACATCTCCAATTCTTTCATATGTTGTAGATATTATATCAAGCCAAGATTTAAGCCAAAAAAATTCTCAAAATGATTTGATCCACGAGGTAAAACGGAAGGTTGAAGCCTAAGGTCAAAGGTTATCGTATCCAAACTCGCTCATGCATGAAAACAAATGGCATAAATGGATTGCACATAACATCTCCAGTCCAATGACACCATTAAAAAATAAATTGACCCAACGGTTAACGGACAATGGCGATTTGAAAAACGGTGCCCACGCCCATTTTTGACAAAACTACCCCCAAACAATCGCCCATAGCGCCAAAACCGTTGGGCGGATTGGGATAAAATTTAAATATTTGCGCTTTGAAAGGTTGAAATATCATACATACCAAATATGAACAAATTTGAAGGGGGTACGATGAAATCCATTGGGTGATTTGACATGGAATGACCCACATCTATCTGATGTAAATTACTTTCAATATTGACAAAAAAGATTTGAATATGAGAAAATTAAACAGAATCATCATAAATTTGGCAACTTACATGAAATCCTACACATGGGACTATTTAGAAGAAAAACTAAAAATATTTTGTGCCTTTTTAGCACTTTCTTGCAGTTTTTGAACCTGTTTGGAAGGTCTCGATGTACTGAACCAATGTAATACTATATTTCCTTCATTGACATGCAGTTTCCCTACTCAAATTGACTGTCTAGTATTTTAGATAATTATTTAAAGGTAATTATGAGGTATTTCAAATTTCACCCTCCAGACACATTTTCATCAGTATGTAGCTATAACGCGAAGTATGATGTGGTAATTATGTAATTACTTTTAGAGGTAACTCCTAAAGGTAAGACCTATTTATTCTGCAATTTTTAAGAGTATCTAAGCAAGAATTATTATGATAATCAGTGGTAAAACACAAAACAAATAATTTTTTTACCTGGCTTGCCATTGCTTTAACACTGAAAATGTCCCGTACGTCACACTTTTGTCCCGTACGTCACATGTCCTAATTAGCTAATAAAATCAAAACGAAAAATGCTGTTTTCATAAAACTTAGCTAGCCAGTCAAGAGTATGATAAATTAGAACTTCACAAAATATGAAAGAAAAAAATTCAGTGTTTCATACTGAAATATAAAGAAAGGTGTTCATTTTTGTGATGTACGGGACATTGCAGTTTCGACACGCCCTTATTAGCATAATTAATTAATTTTGACACTTAAAAATTTGGTCAACTATTGCTAGTGATTAGTTTTACTAGTCCCCATATATGAAATTAAAGCTTGATTGATAAAATTAAAATTAAAAATAGAAATACAATGTCCCGTATGTCACGCTAATATTTGAAATATGCAAATTAGATGCTCACTACTCGTTAAATATGCATATTATGCAAATTTCTGTACTAAAAATCTAAACTTCAGACTTTTTAGCTTTGAAATGATACCAAATTTGTAAAGCTAAAATGAAGATGAATTTTCACCATCAAGGGGGACATTAGCTTGGACCTGCCCAATATAGATTACAAAATGATTATGAATAAGGTAAGTTTAAACATTGCTGACAATGATATGAATAGCGATACAGATTGGACATTTAATTTTGCATAATCTTGATATAAAATATTTGTATAGAATATAGATTATATGTTCATGTGAAACATATTAAAATCAACTTGAACTTGAAACTTTTGACGATTTCCATCAAACATCCACTTCCAGTTCACGCTCATAACATCAGGCACATCAGTCAAATTGCCACTTGCCCTAGGCCTAGGCCCCTGGCCTGGCATGGCCCCTGGCCTGGTGGCATGGCCACACAAACAACTGTATTGTAATCTGTGACCGTTTGTACCTTCTCAGCACAGTGCAGACTGCAGGTGACTCGTCTTATTCGTCACGAATGTGCACCTGGTCATTATGATATCATAGAGGCTACAGAACTCTGCCAGACAGACGCAGATCAATGCGCTATTGCAATTGTACATGCACCAAACGCCTTCGCTTCGTACATAAAAAGCGCTGCGGAAGAAATTAACGAATTATGCTTTGCCGTTGTGCAAAAAAAAAAATTGGTCAAGTGAAGGCACTGCAATTTGCAAATGCAACATTGCGGTCCAATCTGTGTTAAGTTTTTTTTCAGAATGAACAACAAATCGTAGATCTACAATAGGTAGTAAAAATTGAACTCTCCACTTAAATCGTAAGAAAAACAGAAAATGGACAATTTCAGATCAGACAATAAGTTTAACGCCGTTAACGGCAGACTTGAACTTGATGAAGTTGAGTTGGATTTCTGGATAACCAGGATAGGATCAGGAAGAGCAGCCAGCCCAGATCAGAAGCGCGTATTTTTAATTTTATGCGTAATAAGCAGATGAATCGTCTGATATACGAGTTCTGATGCACATGCTCGGTGCATTTTCGGCAAATCTAATTTCCAAGTCATTGAACATTGGCGTCTTTTTGCTGGCGGGGTTCCCGCCCCCCGGCCGGGTTTGGTTTTGCAGTTCCGCGCCTCAACTGGTACTGGTCGCTAACGCCTACACTACCGGGGACACACGGGCAGCGGCAGCCGCATAAAAATGTCACTCGCACTCGCAGTCGCAGTCACAGACAAAAACAAAAAGAGCAGCTGGAAAGATCGCATCTAAGATCTTGCATTCATATTTTTCCCTCAAGAGTCACACATAAAACAAAACAGGGCACGTATCGAATCGCTTCAAATTGACGGAACTTAATAATTTTCAGAAAAATGTCTTACCTTTCACTCGTTTTCGCTATTTTGTTTAGAATATTATTAGATTATCGTCACTCGCACCACCACCATCCTAGTACATATGCGCTGCGCGCTTAGCTTCAAGAGAAGTCGAACTAAAGATCAAGAGAGATTAATTTATGGTTGGTCGGTGACTCAATGGTCGGTGGTGGACATGCAGCATCTAACATAGAGCTGGTGAAAACTCTATAATTATAAATAATCAAGTATTATGGCGTAAATTTACATTTTTATTGAACGCCAACATTATGGAACAACAACAACAACAATGGACTGAGTGTTTTCTGTGAGTTTTCTTCTGTGGTCGGACTGATTGCAGGGGCACGCAAAATTAATATTGGGAATCAGCCTTATAATATATTGTTATTCAAAAAATGCCCCCTTATTTTTATGTTTCCTAAAGTGTTCAAATGATTAAGGGGTACACCAGGGGTGTCGATCTGTTCGGAAAACACAATACATTGGGGGGGGGGGGGGGGGGCTCGCCCCCCCCCCCCCCAATGCATGTTTTCCGAACAGATCGACACCCCTGGGGTGGCCCCCCCCCCCCCCCCCGGCGTCGCTTCGCCACTGGGTATAGGTGGAATAGGAAGTTAGATTAGAACAAAAAAAAACATTTTTATTAGTAAAGTTATCAAAATATCATGGCAGGACAAATTATACTTTGAAGAAAAAAATCAATAAAAAGAATGAAACCAACATAAAATGGAAGCCATGTAGCTGACTTCCGATTATATACAGTTACAGAATCTGTTATGAAGGCAACATAAAACAAAATCATCACACTCCGTCCAGATTTACTGAGATGATCAACATGCATAGTTTTGTATAGTAACTTTACCTGAAAGATGTTCTGTAAATACTGAGTATTGCAGAATATGCACCCTTTAATAATATTGATACAAAATTTATTTCGAAAAAACAGCAACAACGCTGCACTAAATGGATTATTATAAAAGCCTCCTTTAAAGTGTACACAGATGATCGCAGGAGAACATTTAGCCACTGGTACTGATCCCGCCGTGTGGCCTTCTAATGATGACAAACGGATCTGTCTCTATCAATACTTCTACTAGTAGAATGCAGGTGAGGGAGAGGGGCGGGGCAGATGGGCCCCACAGCCAAATGTTGTAATTTGTATTCATCATGGGCGTAGATAATTACGTAATACATATTCATTGGGGGGGGGGGAGATCACCACCGCCCCCCCCCCCCCCCCCCCTCCCCCTCCCCGATAAATAGGATCTCCGCCCATGGTATTCATGAATGCAATAAAGAGCAAAGTATGATATCATACAAATTGCAAGATGTCTTATAAACTTGGTGTCAGTGTTGTGGAAGGGGGCACTATGGGGCACCTGCAACATAATTATCGGCCACCCATAATTATAGGCCCTCCCCTGGATCTTGTAACATCATAGACTGCCTTGTGATTGTCTTCTTTGGAAGCGAAGCTCGAGCTTGTACAGTAATGTACTTATGAAAGGCATGTAATGTCAAATTCAATATGCGCTTGGCGTCAGGTTTTTAAAATCGTTATTGGAAACTGATAACTTTGGCGGCGTTAAAGGGGTAGTTCAGTTTTGATAGAGAGGGCGCTGCACAACACAATTTTTGTGTGAGGTATTGAAAGACTGAGTGCCAAATTTGAAAGAACATGCAATTTTAATTTTTTAATTTTTTTTTTTATATCCGATCGTATTTATTTGGGCTCAAATACGATGAAATTTTGAAGAAAAAAAAGAAATGCTTACACTTTTTCCACAATTTTCAAAAGCGGTTTTTAAATAGTTGTTGATGATCTCTCTATTTAAAGGGGTAATTTAGTTTTGGTAAGGCTGAACTTTAGTAGCCAAAACCTGCACAGTAACATTATAAACTAATAGTTATAACTCCACCATGCTCGAAAGGTATACAAAATTACAAACGACCAAGTAAAACGCCTGTTATCATTCAAAAAGAGCCATTAAAACACAAGAGGGCGCTTTTTTAAAAGGCATTGGTTTCAACCATTTTCAACCAAAATTATGCATGTGATGTTTTGTTGATATAATGATTAACTAGTGAGATCATCAACAACCATTTAAAAAACGCTTTTAAAAATTTTTGAAAAAGTGCAAGCATTTTTTTAATTTTTTCAAAAAATCATCTAATTATTTGGGCCCCAAATAATTATAAGATCAGATATATTTATTGATATTTCAGCCGTTTCTGGGTCGATTTTGACCAAATAAAGTTTACTCTGCCATTAAAATTGCATGTTCTCTCAAATTCGACACTCAGTTTTTCATTACCTCACAAACAAATTGCGATGTGCAGCGCCCTCTCTACCAAAACTAAACTACCCCTTTAATCGTTATTTCAACAAAACATCACATGCATAATTTTGTATGAAAAATGGTTGAAACCAATGCCTTATTAGAGAGCGCCCTCTTGTGTTTTAATGGTGCTTTTTGAATGATAACAGGCTTTTTACTTAGTCGTTTGTATTCTTGTATACCTTTCGAGCATGGTGGGGTTATAAATATTAGTTTGTAATGTTACTGTGCAGGTTTTGGTTACTAAAGTTCAGCCTTACCAAAACTGTACTACCCCTTTAAGTCATAGTGCATCTTTTAGGCTACATCTAGTCTATAGGCCAAACTGTTCAACGTCAGTTCCACAACGGATTGTCTCTATTCGAGGTAAATTCCCCTTATAGCATAGGCCTTTAAGTGGTCTTGGCCACAACTTAACGAGCGGCCCTCGGTCTCGACCTCGAAAATTCTTGATGGACACCCTCCCTTCAAAAATGTTTGACCGACACCCCCCCCCCCCCCCCCCCCCCCCCCCCCCTTGAAAAAATCCTTGGTACGCCAGTGCGTAATAGTATTGGTTGTTTTGCCCTTTGTTATAGTCTATACACACTTACAAAAGGACGAAATGCCTTCTTTTTACTCTGATTAATCTGCCCAAGGAGGCCTACCTCCTGAGCAGTGATCTGCCTCAAAGATTCTTGCAGATCCGAATGTTTGATAAATAAGTTGCCTATTGAAAAGGCATGTATTAGATTTCAATTCAGTTTCAATTTCAAAAACATTTATTTAGAATTCACACTGCATGTTTACATATTGATATACAAATTTATCATAACTTTAACATTCAACAAAATAATATAATTGCAAGGGAATTCAAGGAAAAGGGGAAACATAACATGCTTTTGTACTATTTCCTTATTGAAAACAAGACAAAACAAGAACATACAAATAATTATTTTAAAAAACAAATACAAGATTCAGCAGAATAAGTCATAACCAAAAAATAATATAAGTAAATAAGTAAATAAGACAGGCCTAAATTCAGATATGCATGAGTAAAAATAAATACTAATAGCTGCTACTCAATTGGATTTTAAGCCTTTTTACAAATGTATTTAATGATGGAGCTTCCCAGCTGGTATTTATACACAACGAGTTCCAACGAGATCCGAGACTCATGTCTAAAATAGTCTATCATTCATGATGCAGGTTTATGAGACATACATGACACGTAGTTCAAAACTACGAGTTTGCTTATTTGAAGTGAGTAGATAACAGGTCTGACAAACTCTGACTCATAAATTACTGCGAGACTGCTACAATGACGTCAGCCTCTAATTTAAGTATTGTCGTATTGTGGTGCGCGTGGAGTGTTTGTGTTATTTGACACGAGTTGCCTTTCATACCTGTACACGCCCACACGTACGTTCACAACTATATTATTGTTGTCGAGTCTGAACTTCGAATAAAAAAGTTGTGAAAAGGGACAAATATGTCAGCTTCGGGTACAGATCCTCCAGCACATTCACCTGATCATGGAGAACGAAAATGCGGATTCGACATGTCATACGTAAAGTCGATTCATGGTATCCTGAAAGCAAAGCAAATTGTAAGTTCTTGTGTTATTTTTCAACCATAACACCGATTCTTACGAGTGGGAACGTAATAATATCTGGCATGATTACTGAATTAGTATTTGGCAATTGCTGGTGCAATATTATTACTCAATTTACTGTGAGTGTGACTAAAGACAGTGTGAGTGTGACCAGTTCCATGTTTGTATACTTGGTATTGGTAATGGGCCATTCTTTGAAAAGTGAACATTTTTGGGAAAAACTAAGTTTGTTTTTCCAGTTGTTTTATTCCATTATCAGAATCAGATTATTTAATATTCATTGGAAAGATCAAGCAAGGTTTCATGACTTGACTTGAGTCTTGACTGAGGTATAAATATTATAATTATGTGTAGTCAGAGTTACGTCATAGTTCATACGTGTACGTGTGTGTGGGGTGATTGTGAGTTGAGGATTGAAAAGCATGTTCACTGATCACGCAACATAACACGTTGGAAATCACGGGGCGGAATCACGATGCGTGATTGGAGGGTTGAACGCACGTGATACGAATATATGAATATGTATGAGACGAGTGATGGAAAAATACAAAGTTACATGAAACTGGTAATGACCGTTTCACCAAATGAAGGTCGGGGTCAAGACATACAATAAAGTGCAAGTATGACTATGAGATGCTACATATAATATATATGTTGAACTAGTTCAGAAGAATGTTGGTAGAGCATTATACATTTATCATTCCAACATTTTTGTTTATAATGTATGCTACACAAAACGTTCTGACGCAAAGCAATGCATTTTCATAAGACTGTTTTTTGCCGACAGAAAACATGAAATAAATTATCTTTATGATACAGAGTTGATTTAGTTCGGATGTGCAAACATCTCACATCTCATATCTCACAGCTTTTGCTGAAAAAAAGTTTTGGTAAATCTGGTAACAACTTTATCAACACCAATTTCTGAAAATGTATTCTTTAGTATGCAAATAAGGGTCAAAAGGTCAAATACTTTATAAATGGTTTATTGTATCATATGTTTGGATTGAATGATGATCATGACAATTACTTGAAACTGAATATACTAGTAATTGACTTACCATTTCATAAAAAAACACCTCGCTCTCTCCATTTTACAAATAAGGGTCAAAGGTCAAATGATTTATTGTTTCATATTATATCTGTGAATATGCTCATGTCAATGACTTGATACATGACATGTTTATAGAACAAGATTGTCTTACCATTTCAAGAATAAGAATGAAATAGGGGTAAAAGGTAATTTGTTATTGTTTCATATATCAGGGTTGATTGATGCCAAAGACGTGAAACTTGACTTATAAAATAATGGAACACTATATCAAGGCTCCACACTCACATTTTTTTTTACTGGCCCTATCGGGCAAGTAGATTCTTCAATTTTCAAATTTTACTGGCCCAAAAATAATTTTACTGGCCCGAAAAAACAAAGAAAAACATAAAAAATTCTTACTTTCTAAAAATTGTATGTTTTACCTGCAAAAATGACTTGGACGGTAAATGTAGGTCTAATTTAACCACATGCACACTCACTCACTCAAGAAAATGGAGACAAATACTATAATAAGTATAAAACAACTACGGTAGAAAAATATTTAGAAGTAAATGATCTGTTTTCAACTTGATCTACGCCCAAACCCTACACTGAGAAAAAAATGTATATAGACAAGATAAAGATAAATTCACAGGATAAAAAAGAAATTACAAATCTAAGAAGAATTAACATTATGAGAAAATAAAGGGGTTAAAAGGGGAGAGAGTATATGAAGCAAAGAACGAAGACTAACGAAAATAACATAACTAGAAAAGCCTTTAGAAATTGACAATAGATTCTAACTTGACGTCTACGCAAAAATCTATGGCTATATGCCATGCTGATGCTGGATAAAAAGACAAGATGGATTGAAAACAGAATTGAATTCACCACAGGATATCACAAAAAAGAGGGAAAGAAAAGGATGTCATTGCAAAGAGAGATGTGGAAAGAACATTGGAACAAGTTAAGGATTATGAATTCACAGCTTCACATGTCACGGCAAATCAATCAAAAGTTCATTCAGTTTGCAGCTAGCTACTACTAGTACTAGGGCACACACCACATGCACCTCCCCCAGAAGTCTGGGGTAGTATGTCATCTGGGGTATGGTCTTAATTTGCCGAAACCTGTCAAGATTCGGCGTGAGTAATTTCATAAAAACTCATCATGAAATGAAATCATACCTATACAAAGTTATCTATTTCTAACAGAAACTAGTCGCCTTGGTGACCATTTTTCTTCGCAAAATATGATTTTTTGATCATATTCTAATTCTTGACCCAATTCTTGACAGCTCTGTCACATCGCGATCTCTATTTTCATTGCAGGCAGCTGACAATGCTCTTTGCATGCACATGCCATGCACATATGCTACAGTACATGCAAGAGGCTTGCGGGTACTTCCTGGTTATATTGGCTTTATTTGGCTTGTTACCAGCCCTCATGTTGATTGCCTAAATACAAATATATTACTATAAATGCGCAACTGCTTGCAGGAATAAAGCGCAGAAGTGAGTTCAGATAGCCAAATACGAATCTGCTCGTAGTTGAACAGAATTGTTAGTGGCCCGATCGGGACACCAAAATTACTTATTTTTCAACTTTGCTGGTCCAACATGAACTTTTACTGGCCCCGGGCAGTGAAATGAGGATCATGGTTATGGGCAACTCCTGCGTCACGGACATTACAAATCAGAGAATTTTCATGACTTTCCAATGCCACTACTAATTCATACCTCTAACTAATGTCTAACTTTTATTTTGATTACAAAGCAATAGCCTGGTTAAGTATGCAAAAAAAGTTTCAGAACATTTATCCAATTCGTTTCTGAGTAATTCTTCAAAATGTGCGCCGTCACAGACATTACATTTTTTGGACATGACTTTTTGCATCAATACACATCTTTGCAAAAGTCTGTGAGTTCTGAGACCTCACAAATGTGATTTGGGTATTAAGTTATAAACAAGGCAATGATGAATTGAATCCAAGTTGGATTTTGCGAAAGGGGCCAGGCATATGTGATCTAGACAACAAAACGTTGCGTCATGGACATTACATTTTCAGCATCACATTTTCAGCATCACGGACATTACACTTTTGTCCACTTTCTCTATACTTAGAAATAACCTGCAAAAAATGCTCCATTGTGCATGAAACTTTTTTAATGGTACATTTGATATGTAATCAAACAGTTTTGAGAAAAAAATTAATATTTCAACTTTTTTTTTTAATTAGCCAAAAATTATTTTTAAAATAGCAATATTTTTTTTGTAAATTATTGTAAAATTTGAAATTTTTAAACAGAATGTGCAATAAACTAAGTGTTTAACTATTTAAAGCAATATTATATATTGTTGATTAGGTACGATGCTGTTTTGTGCAACAAAATTGTAAAATTAAAAAAGTTGTGTACATCATGGGCATAACACATGGAAAATCATGGACTAAGAGTATAATTTTTGCAATTTGATCATACTATATGAGATTTAACCATCTCTTTCTCCTCCCAGTAAGTTATAGTCAAGTCTTTATTGATTATTGAGACATGCATGTTCAAATTGAGCAAGGAATTTAGTTTTATAAATAGTTCTGAGTACTGACTTAAAGGGCAATGCAACTCAAGAATAGAGTTTATCCTACTTTATATATCGTAATATGCCTTTTTATTATACATAACTCCGACTCAGATTTCTGCTTTGGGGCAATTCCAAGCAAACATTGACATAACCACTGATTTTTCAAATTCATTGTACTATAACAAATTTGGTATCAAATGAAAGCTAAAAGATTGAACTTTCCAAAAATGTATTTTGTTTTTGAAAAAAAAATTGTAAACTATTATTTTATTGTTAATATATAGCATAAATTAATTTTCAGTTATTTTCACAAAACATTCAATTAAATATTAAGCATAAAAGAACTGCGAAAAGGAGTTTTCATAACATTTTATTTCAGTGTTGATAGGATCATTGCTTCAATTTTTCAGATAAATATCAATTTCGTCATTTTTGCTCTTCATTCCGCTTCAGTGACTGTCTCATTTACAATCATTAATATGTCATGGCGTTACACTAAAAACATATATTTTTAATATTTCTGGAAAAATATGAATGGGAATGAAATAATTTTTTGTTTTCTCTGTATTAGCCCATAGGGCTATAATATGCATGCTGAATAGCAGCATTATCTTTTACCACTTATTAATATAATCAATATCAATTTGGTCACGGCGTTACATTTTGTGTAACGCTGTGACGCTACCTACTGGATTCCCATTGACATAACACAGTAGACATAATCAAATAGTGTAAGATATTTTTTGTAGGTATGCTTGGGCATTGCTCATGCTATAATTATATGAATAGGGTTGGTTGATAATGTTTCCATCTCAAAGTTACCTGAGTCATGTATGTGTATGGGTTGTATGTCCGTCTGTTTGTATGTGCATCTGTACATCAGTGTTCTTTTTTTTGCAATATCTCAAGAATCGTTGGATGGATTTCGTTCAAACTTTGTACAATCCATGTATTTAGAGGTACGGATTATTGGATGTGATTTTGGTCCATGAGGTCAAAGGTCAAAGGTCACATAGCTAACAAATATGCACAAATTATATTATTATCATTATATTGAGAATCCTTGAAGGATAACATGATAATAATACTGGTATGCGTCCAGTGAAGTATATGACCTGATTAGGGAATGGGGTCATGGGAGGTCATAGGTCAACAGGTCAAAATATTGTTGTTTTTTGTTCTCACAATTAAGTTCCAGAATCAATGTTAGAAAGAGTACTGTAGGTAAAAGACAATTGTCTAAAACTGTTTGGGGCACAGGTCAAAGGTCACTCGGATAATTACCAATTAAAAAACAAACATTTACTAACTCTGAAATCATGTTACATGAAACAAATCACTTGCAAATATGCACTGTGCAGACCAAAAATTAAACATTTGTATGTTATTTTGAGAAACAAGGTCAAAGGTCAGATGTCAAAGGTCTCATATTTCATTGTTACATTTAAGTATGTATTTTGGTTTTAATATTTGATGGTTCCATTAACTAACTTCCGAAATAGATAAGAATTTCAATTATGTCCTAAAAGATTTTTTGATCAATAGAGGGCGCAGTGCTGCAAATTTGTGTCATGCGGATGATCATTTAATAGCATCTTGATTATATCAGCCATTCATCTAGTTCTTTATTGATTCTGGATCACTACATTAAAATTATATCATATTATTCATCTCTTTAATATCTCCCATATATATATAACATGTACAATTCAGAGGTCACGGCGTTACAGTCACGGCGTTACAGTGCATAGATACATTTATGATATCATATTTACTATGAGCATTGGATTTTTTCTACATTTTTATTTGGATGTTCTAGCTTGATGTCTAGTACAAAGAATCAATGTGACAAAAGTGCAAAATGTTCCTGTAGTTCACACAGTTTACTTAGTTTCTTAGCATGTAAGAAACCCATGTCTTTTTGCCGTCACGGCGTTACGGCAGATATTGATATTCATAATTAATAATTTATTGGGAATTTTGATTTTCTTGCCTATTGTAAATTATTGGTAGGATAGTGGTTACAGATGCATATCAAAAGTTGGTTCTAGATATTTAGATTTTATGAGTTATTTGGACTTTCATTGTGAGAAACACCCTCTGACCGTCACGGCGTTTGCTTGGAATTGCCCTTTGGGAGAAATATGTGAAAACTCTATCGGGCTTACCACTATTCATGCGAACACTGGAGGCCGCCATTATGAGGTGTGTGCGGACTTATGGTCAGTGATATGCACTAATGCATTTCAATAGGACCTATTGTTACCATTGTCTGAATACTTGTAGATGCTTTGACGAGTCTGTAAATCAGTGAAATGCTTTTTGTTCGGCCCGTAGCGCACTCGTCATAGTTTGCAAAGCATGTCGGGCAATTACAAGAACATGGCCGCTCCCATCACCTTTTGCCGCCGTCAGAATTATTAAAATGTGGGTATGTTCACGTAAGGATTTCATGGGATCCAGGAGGCCAAAATTGCCAAGTTATGTATCAAATAAAATGTCTGTTCACCCTCTAAATGATAATAATAGCCGAAAGCCATAGTTTCATTGCCCTTTAAAGTTCACTATCTGATAACCGATACAATTTATTAAAACTTGAACCAGGAAGGTAGTAGTCCCTCTGTTTCTTGGGGTTATCTTATTTCTTGGCTAAAATAAGACATTTACATAAGAAAATAATGCTTGAACAATTTTAGCTCTGCTTTTTTATACTTTTCACTGTGTATGTAATGTCCGTGACATAATGTCCGTGATGCTATTCTGGACAAACCATCAATTATTTTTGTAAATACTCTTGATATACTTTATGATATCACATTCTAGCTTTGCAAATGAATTTTGAACTAAATTGAATTAAGACTTGTGCTTCTACAAAAACTTTTATATCTAAAACGTCACGGACATTACACATCAATGTTGTAAGAATCAAGATTTTATCCAATAACAGTTTTCAAAAAGTAAAGATTTGTACACAATTTCCTTTTCTATGATGTTAAAACAAAGCATAAACTAGACATTAGAAGTACTAGAATTATTGTTCTGAAGTGATCCATATTTTAACATTTTATTTCACAAACAATGCATGCAAATTTCATCATTTTGGGGGGGTAATACACGTTTTTGTCCAACTTCAATGGCCCCCCCAAAAAAAGCATTGAATTTCAAACTTTTTTCCTTTAGTCATCAAAATATGGTCCTTCCTCATTACTATCCAGTAGTTAACAAGGCTGTCCCATGAATTTCATTTTCCACCCTTGGGTAACATTTTTCGTGGAATTGCCCTTATGCAATGTTATTTTGAAAGATCAAAGGGATAATTCTTTTTTTTAATGTATTCACCTAATTTGTCAAAGTGACAAATAACTTTTCCTGTTTACCTTTAATGTTTTTTAATGTAATGGAGAATAAAGTTTCAATTCCCAATTTCTAATATTATAATATAAATGCACCTCTTTTTTTTCTTCCAGGGCTGGTCCTTCCTGGCCTTCCTGCTGGCGTGTATAGCAGGCAGTGGTGTTGCCGTTGTCTTCTTCATCATTGCAACGCTCCTGGGGTGGGTCTCTACTCTTGTCATCTTTTTCATGTTTGGGACGCACAATTACAAGAAAATAACCAAGTTTAATTGGTTTTTAGCGGTGAGGTTTAAAAGGATACATCCTTTATGTATGCAAAAATTATGTAATTGGAATTGTAGGGGTGATAACCATTGGCCCCTTTACTTTTTTTTTTTTTTTTAGATGGGAAGGCCCATCAGGGGCATGTCTGACATTTTGGAGGTTCTGTATTATTTCATGCATTCAAACTGAATCAGCCAGAGGATGTTTAATTCCTTTCAATGTTGTTGAGTGCTGAATGGGAGATGAATGTATACATTACAATAATTAATGTTAAATGGTATACTGTATGTATTCTGAGATTGTAAGACAGAGTCAACCCATACAGGGACATGGCTCAAAATAAGTAATGGCCCGCAATTTTACTTTGCGGAAAGGGCAAGCATATACCGCATGTCTAAAAAAAAAAGTACAGTGAGGAAATATTCTTCAAGGTATGAAGATATTTTGGAAAATTATTTTTAAAAAGGAATAAGTAGGCTTCAAGATGACTTTTATTTCAGCTCAATCAGAATTTCTCAGTCGTGAGTCAATTTATGCTAAATTGTTTGGCTCACCAACACTGAAATACTTTCAAACCAAAGATTTGTAAATTGTATTATGTAATCATTCTTTGGGCTAAATATGAATACAAAAAATGCTGTTCCCATTGCCTAATTTGCATTTCAGTGGATTTCAATTTTTTATTATAAGCTCTACAGAATCATCAGAGATTTGTCTAATGAAGTAATGTTTAATCATAAATGTGTGAAACTGCAATGTGAGATGCAAACACAAAGCCCCCCAAAATATGCTAAGTAAAGATTCATTGAAAAACACAACAGAAGTTGATTCATACCTGTACAGATAGGTACGATCATACAGAATTTTTCATTCCAAGCACTCACTCATCAGAGAAAATTAACACTGTTTCAACACCGCATCAAGTGAGTTAAAAAATAACTTTTAAAATAGTGATTTTGCAATTTAAAGATTTTTTGCATAGAAAAGTTGGCTTTACTAACATATTTATTGGACTAATCATCAACATCTTAGAGGGTAATATGAATAAAATATGTTTTTTTTTTATTTTGCAGGATATTTTGGTGTGTGTTGTGGCATGCATCCTCTATGTTGCCATTGGAATCCCAGTCCTCATCAGTTTCAGTCCACTGGAAATAGCATCAGCTGTGAGTTACATTTAGTACCATAAACCGGGGGTGACTTTGGCTACTTTTTGAGAATGGTGTATTTTCATCAAGCCTCACTTTTTGGAACAAATTTATTATTGATTTAATTATAATTGATTTAAATAATACTCTAATAGGGTAATGTACAAAAATCAGAAATTTGTTCTAAAAAGTGAGGCTTAATGAAAATATATCCTTCTCAAAAAGTGGCCAAAGTCATCTGGTAAGACTGGTATACGTTATGAAAAACATAAGTAATTATTAAGTAATTTATTTGTTAGCAAGAAGTTTAAGTTCCTTTCACAAAATATATAATAGTCAATGGATGATAGTTTTAAATTCCTTTGTATTTTATTTTTAAAAAATATAAAAAATAGTGGAATATCAATGTTCATATCATGAATGAATTGTTTAGTATTACAATCTCTCTTTGTAATTCAGGATTTCAATTAAAAAAAATACATGAAGGTTTAGCCCCTTTAAACAATATTTTTATATATTTTTTAAAATCTCAATTTTCCAGTATTAGAACCTTTCTCCATCCCAAATATTTGGTTTCATTGCAGTGGACAGTCATGGCACCAGAAAAGTAGCCCTAGAAAACAAGATTTTGTTTGTACACTTACTATTTCTAATCTTCACTTTTCTTTAATTGAACTTTTCTCCAACCCAGGTATTTGGCTTCATTGCGGTGGCCAGCTATGGCGTCGGGATTTGGTACTCTTTCAAGAGGTATCAAGAAAGTAAGAAGAGGCAAAAGTCCGACAACCAGTATGCAGTGGACTACTAATGATTAGCGGGGATGATATCACCTGCATGCAAATTTGATAATGTATTAACCAGTGTAATTACATAACTGGTGACAAATTGGATAGTCAGAAGAAGACTGGAAGTTGACCATCTGTTTTATCTTCTTACAAGAACATTGCATGAGTGCCCATTGTTGTAATCATGTGACTGCTCATATTTTGATCATGTGACATTTGCTGCAATTATGTTACTGCCAGTTTAATCATACAAAATAATGTGACTGTGAGTTTGAGTTGCCTTCTACTGTAATCATGTGACTGCTTGTAGTTAGATCATGTGACACATCTGCTGCAATCATGTGACTGCCAGTTTAATTATAGGTTTTCCTATTCATTTTAACACTTTTGTCATTCAATTTCATTAATTTGTAGTTCAATTTCGTCCCTAGAAACCAACAGACCGTGAATCCCAACTTCAATTTCGTCAATGATCAATCTAATTCATCATTTGTCAATCAATTTCAAACACTTCGCATTCAAAATCGTCAATTGGCATTGGAATACGTCTCCGCCGCTGAACGAGTGGTGAATGTAAAGATCAAATTTGTCTTTGTTCAACCAATTTCGTGATTTTGTCATTCAAATTCGTCGCATGGTATAGCCTTATATGCCTGTCTGTGTCATGACTATGTAGATGGATAGGTGGTTAGATGGGTATGTATGTGTGTGTGCGTGTGTGTGTGTACATAATATTTAATATTGTTTTATATTATTTCTATGTATGTCTTGAATAAGAATTTAATGCAATTTGTTGTAAACGTGCTTGTGTGCGTGTTGGTGTGCATGTGTGCAAATGTATGTGAGTGTGTGCGTGTGAGTTTGTTTTTTCGAGTGTATACATGTGTATGTTACCCCCTAAATGATTAATGTTACAATTTACAATTACATCAAGACAATATAAAACAGAACATTACAGTGTAAATACATAGGACGAATTTGAATAGAGTTTTAATGAAATTCATTGCCAATTGACGAAATTGCTTCGCTTTTATTTGTTCAGCAACTGTGACCGACGAATTTGATTTGCAATTGACGAAAATGTGTGACTAATGACTAAATTGTGTGGTCTTTGTGTTAAATTGATTGACGAAAAACGAAATTGAGGTTAGGATTTCTGCTCTAGTGGTTCCTCGGGACGAATTTGAATGACAAATTAATGAAATTGAATGACAAAAGTGTTAAAATGAATGGGAAAACCTATATTACAAAATAACTGCTATTTTGATCATGTTACCTCAGATGTAATCATGTGACTGCACTAGTTTGACCATATGACCTCTGCTGCAATCAATTGACAGCCAGATAAATCCAATGAATTACCTTTTAGCGATTCAATTACTTTTACAGTTAAAAAATTTAATTATGATTCACAATTGCATGCATTCTAGAGTCATTTGATATGACAGACATAGTCTAAATATTGTCTTTTCGATTAGAGAATGGCAACAAATTGCAACTGTCAAATTGCAACTGTATGTTAAAAACTCCTTTGAGAGATGATTTGGCTTTGTGATATGATGCCTGATTGTTAAATACCTTCAAAATAGATGCCATCTTCAATCCTTTATTCAGAGATTTGATTGTACATAATTCATAGTTTAGGATTTAGATTAAATAAAATTTCATAATTCATATGTATTTGAAATGAATTACCATTGTGTGCCAAAGTCTCATGATGGGAAATCAAGTTTTATTGTAAAAGAAGATACAAAATATGATAAAGGGACAATATTTTTACCAACAAAATTTCTTGATGTTTTGTAAACTGGGCCCCCTGAAAAAAAAGTACAAAATCACTGATTGGGCTACCCTGTTTAAAAAAACAAAATGTTATTTTAACACAAATTAATTAAAACAATGAATTGATTTAATAAATAACAAAATGTAATTTTCATAATTTTGTTATGTGAAGCACATACTATTTTAATTTCAATTTATGGGGTAGTTCGCATTGTATTCACTATTTATTATCTATGCCTTCTATACACAAAACCAAATTGCTAATTTTTTTTATAATAATGACCAATTAAGAAAGTCTTTACATGATGTTACATGAGAAATAACCCATAATATGCTCAAACAAAATTCCTCAATTACAAAATAATGATTAGATTAAGCTCATTAAATAGGCACTTTGGGAGCAAGTTAGGGCATGAAAGTTATTGGGTTTATTGATATGTTCTTTATTTATTATTCATTATCATATGATTCATTGTCATTGTCATTGAAATCAAGATAATGCTAAAATTATTACTAATTGTAAACCCCTGGAAATGATCAATGGTAGGACACTGTTCGGCGATATATTCTGTGCATGTATCATATAGTTTGATTTTTGTGTGAAAAGGTGTATGTTTCCATAGTTACTTACATATCTAAAATTTTACGATTCCTGAAGGTTTGTTGCAAGATTCTTGTCGATGTTGTATTTTAATGATCACCGTATTGTGTCTCTTATTACCTCAATTGTCTGAATTATGGTATATGGTTTTGTAAACAAGTTTTGGTATCACTTTACAACAAGGTATGTGTTTACTGTTATAATTGTATCAATTGGCATCCATTGTTATATATATTTGCATACAAGGTCATCAGTTTGGATAACTTTCTTTATTTTTGCATTTTCATTTTTCCGAAGTCATTGTTCACTTCTTATTAAATTTGCCATGCTTCCAATACATCAGTATTTGTGCCTCTGTGCATCACTAATTGAGCACTATGTAACAGTTAACATAATTTTGTCTACTTCAAATCGTATAATCGTAAGGAAAACTTGTTATAATATACTGTCTCGTGAACAATTGTGCCTACTATTAACATGGTCACTAAATTTGGTCAACAGCACAACCTGTCCCGTTTGTTTCTGTGGATTTTGTGATCCATTTGATTATTTTTACTCTTTGAACAACTCAATTTCAATGACTGAAATGACAACTCAGTTTAAACATAGTGAACAAGTAATATTCTGAGCAATGTACTATTCATCACATTCTTAGAAATTGGATAGAAATTGTACAAGATATAATAAATGTTTGAAATTAAATATCTATAGACACTATTTTCTTACTTTTGGAAAGTATTTTGCAGGACATTCCTTATGATAATATGCATGAAGTTATATAAAATGGTTGAGCTGTTCTTTAGTCACATATATAGTTTGAATTTCACAATCAAATATTGAATATAATGTACATTGTCACCATATGTATTTACTTTAAAAGTCGGTGAATAGTAGTTATTCAAATTCAGACTGGGTGTATACAATTAAGTGAGACATATAATCATCAGCCATTTTACAATGAGATTTTACAATATGATCACCCGGCGTCTATGACGTCATTCATGGAATAGCATTTACTATTCCATGAATGACGTCACGCATAGCACATTTTTCTCCATGGGCATAACTATGTTTGGTCACATGACGCTATGTAGACCAATCACTGAACAGGATTTCATTCATGTAGGATATAATTTAGTATCATATATCCATGTACAAAGTGTTTTTTATGGTGTAGAAAAAACAAAGAATTTTAAGATAATGTCTCTATTGACCTAACTATAATTAATAAAGTAACTATTTATGTACAATGGTATTTTGTAACAAATTAATTGTCGGAGCTATCATAATAATGGTGATTTTTTGACATATATGATTCTTTAAAAAGTGTAAGTAATGTTTAACAAAAATATGGGTATACTTCAGTGCAACCTCAATATAAAGCGCTCAGGGGGGTGTTGCATAAAGAGTTGCGATTAATTGCAAGTCAGAAAATGCGCCTGAATGCGCAAATCTCATTGGCTCAAATGCGCATATTTTCTGACTTGCGATTGATTGCAACTCTTCATGCAACACCCCCATGCTGCAACAAAACCCTCTTAAAACAAGGTCATTTAGCTGGTTATATACCTATAACAAGGTACCTGATAAAATAAGGTAATTAGTAGGCCTATAGTCCCAAGTTTCTCGTTATTTGTTATAATGTGGTTCTCTAGCTTGGTGGAATACAAAGAATTCAAGTTTGGTCTTCCTATTACAAGGTGATTAAATAAAAGGTGCCTAGATAAAGGGTGCCTAAATAAAGGGTGCCTAGATAAAGGGTGCCTGAATAAAGGGTGCCTATGTAGAGGGTGCCTAAATAAAAGGTGCCTAGATAAAGGGTGCCTAAATAAAGGGTGCCTAAATAAAGGGTGCCTATGTAGAGGGTGCCTAAATAAAAGGTGCCTAGATAAAGGGTGCCTAGATAAAGGGTGCCTAGATAAAGGGTGCCTGAATAAAGGGTGCCTATGTAGAGGGTGCCTAAATAAAAGGTGCCTAGATAAAAGGGTGCCTAAATAAAGGGTGCCTATGTAGAGGGTGCCTAAATAAAAGGTGCCTAGATAAAGGGTGCCTAAATAAAGGGTGCCTATGTAGAGGGTGCCTAAATAAAGGGTGCCTGAATATTTAAACATGTTAGATGGATCATGAGCTAATGACCCATTTGATAAAGACAAATTTATTTTGATATCTTTTTTTGGCACTGTGGTCACTTATACTCATTTTACTTTTAAAAAATCATGAAGTCTGCATATCTCCTGATTTTTAAAGAGGATTTAAGGCGCTGGTCACTTTTGCTCATTTCACTGCGAGATATAAGCAAATGAAAACAATCATGAGTGTTATTCTTGGGACCTATTGCATGAAGTGTTTTGATCAATTGCAAAGTTGCAAGTCAGAAAAACATGCATTTCAGCCAACAAAATTGACTTGCTTATGTAGACACATTTGCAGAATTTGCTATTTATCACATCTTTTTATGCAACAGGCTCCAGATCAGTATATATTTGTGTGTATTTACAATTCAAAGTTGTCCCATATTATGGAAACTGTTATATTCTGTAGAACAGTAATGCATGCCTTCATTGTAATTGTGATGCATTTTATTATACATAGTGTATTTGTATGTAGATATTTCAATCATGTGATTCAATTTGTCAGTTTTATGAATTAAAAACATATTTTGTCACTGAATGATAAACACTATGAATGCATTTGAATGCCTTTGATTGTGCTTCCATATGAAATGGTTAGGGGTAGGGGATATGAATGAATGATCTATAGCCTTCCGGCTACGTTATATTCATATGAAACGCGGAGTCACAAATCTTAATACTTGTAGATTTGGATGATAAGTACTGGCTGAATGTGATGTAGGGAGGTCGGAAAGATTGAGGGGGCATGCACTTTATTGTGGTGGTGGTGGGGGGAATACCTTATTGTATTTCTTTATTTTTCATGTTATGTTTTATTGTTTTTGTCAAATAATGGTGGGGGGGGTAAATGCCGTCATGCCCCCCTCCCCCCCCCCCCCCCCCCCCCGCCCCAGTAGCTGTGCCACTGCTGGCTGATCAAGCAATGGATGATCCCACACATATTTAAGAATAGATGTTTGAATGAAGATAAGAATGGATGATCATCAGTGGTATATCATTCAGCTGACTGATTTTATTATTTATTTTTTTTTGGGGGGAGGGGTGGATCACAAAATATTGGGGCACATTCTTTGTATTTCTTTATTTTGCTCTTTTGCTTTGTATTGTTATTACAAATTAATGAGGGGGCACATGTCTTCCCCCTGTGTTTTGTATTGTTATTGAAAATTAATGATTGGGGGGGGGGGGGGGGGGGGGCCACATGTCTACCCCCCCCCCCCCCAGGTATTTTGTTTCCGTCTCGGGTTTGTCTTTCATAGCGCGCATTATTGTTATGATATTACTATGTTACAGGTATTAATTCTGCAACTCTACAAATGTGAATTAGCAGTGCACTATCATAATTATGATATTTCCTATCCGTTGAGCATCAATGGGCCTATAGGCGCGCTCAATCCAGTGCGTAAGTGAGCAAATTCATACACGTATTTATTAAAGACATAATGGATTTGCAGGTATAAATATGGTTTAGTATGCATCCTTTATGGGTGTAAGTAATTTGATATTCAATGTATTATAGTCTTCTTCCATACACAAGGTGGATGAAGATTTATGTTTTTATTTATTTATGTTTTCCTCAGGAAATATTGCATTCGCTAGGATCATATTGCACTCGTCTTCGACTCGTGCAATATGATCCTAGCAACTGATACCATTTACCACTTATAAGGCCAGTCAATTATTCAATCACAATTTCACATTATTTAGTCTTCTTAACAACGGGCTAATACATGTAGAATGTTCAATTTCATTATATTAAAACAATTTCATTACTATAAAAATATTCTTTTAAGAGTCCATTTAAATAATGTTTCTATCTGAACCATGCAATTTTTGTATGTATCTGCAAGTTAAAAAAAAGACAGAAATAAGACCAAATACACAATAAGTTAAATTGAATTGTCACATACTGTTTTAATGCTTTCATGCAATATCATTGTAATAATAGTAGGGTCTCAGACCACAGAGTTGATTAAAAATTACTGCAAATAATACATTTTGATTCAGTATTATTATAGCACTAAATATGTGAAATAGGTAATATGGTATGTTTCTATGATAAAACAATACAAACAAATACACAACATAGTTTTGAAAAGTGTGAGGTAAAATTTGTTTAAATAATCAAGTTAATTTTAAAAATACACAATAATTGCCCATGTCATTTCAAGTCTCATTCCAAATTATAGTTAGAATTGTTCTCTTAGGTTGATAAACTGCATGACTTGTATGTTGTTTGTGTGAAAAACAAAACTGCCTAAAAAGCTAAATTAAAGTATTGTGAAATGCCCCACACAAAATTTTACAAATATGCTTTTATTACAAACAATGTGAAAGAATATATCATAACTTATCTGTTTATGTAAAGAGTTGGCAAAAAATGCCTTAAAATTTACTATTTAAATTACTGGACATAATCAATATGCCATTGAATTACTGCAGCAACTCTTATAAACTGAAGTACATGTACATGTAGTTTTTATGGAGCCCACCGTAGGTGGAGGGAGAACAAAAATGTGAATAACTTTCCAACCCTGCATCCGTTTGCAACCAAATTTGATTGGTAGATGCCAGCTACATTGGCCTTCATGATATTCTGGGGTCAAAGGTCACATAAGTAAGTCAAACGTCAAATGGGGTTAAATGTGAAGTTTTACCTGTAAGAGTCTATTAGGGTTGATAACTTTCCAACCCTGCATCGGTTTGTAACCAAACTTGATTGGTAGATGCCTTACATTGGCCTCCATGATATTATGGGGTCAACGGTCACAGTAGTAGGTCAAAGGTCAAATGGGGTCAAATGTGAAATTTTACCTGCAAGAGTCTATTAGGTTTGATAACTTTCCAACTCTGCATCTGTTTGTAACCAAACTTGATTGGTAGATGCCCTATATTGGCCTCCATGCTATTCTGGGGTCAAAGGTCACATAAGGAGGTCAAAGGTCAAATGGGGTCAAATGTGAAGTATAACTTTCCAACCCTGCATCTGTTTGTAACCAAACTTGATTGGTAGATGTCCTACATTGGCCTCCATGATATTCTGGGGTCAAAGGTCAGATAAGAAGGTCAAAGGTCAAATGAGGTCAAATGTGAAATATTACCTACAAGAGTCTATTAGGGTTAACAACCCTGCATCTGTTTGTAACCAAACTTGTAAACTTGTAACTTGTAACCAAACTACATTGGCCTCCATGATATTCTGGGGTCTAAGGTCAAATGAGGTCCAATGTTGCATGAATGCGTGCAAGTGGGCGAGACACTTTACGGCTATCGACTTGTTTTTATTTCAAACATTTCTTTGCTGCATAATAATGATTATACAGTAACATTTCTAAAAATTTTAATTAAGTACTCGTGATAAAACATCCATTAAATATCAGGAAGACAGTACATCGCATTTCAGACATCATTTGATCTCACATATTCTCATAATTCATGTTTCAATTAAATATTTTTAATAAATCAGTTTGCATCAATGACATTGGTGTAAAGCAGTTCCACCAGTTATGTGACAAAACTCTTTTTTGTGCTGCATACAAGTGGAGGTATCTAAAAAATGTACGATATATATATATATAATTATTTCAGTTAGAAATATACACATCTAGTAGGTACAAAAACAACAAACTCTGCATAATTAAAGAGATACTTGAGTATTGGTCAAACTTAACTTTAGTAACCCTAACCTGCACCATTACGGTACAAAATAATAGTTATAACTTTACCATGCTCGAAAAGTATACACAATTACAAACGACTTAAGTAAAACTGCTGTTATCATTCAAAAAGAGCTGTTACAACTCAAGAGGGCGCTCTCTAGAAAAAAATGGTTATAGCAATTTTTCATACTAAATTGTGCATTTAATGTTTTGTTAAAATAATGATTCAATAGAGATATCATCAACAACTTTTTAAAAACATATTCAGATTTTTAAAAAAGTAGTCTTTAACCATTTTTTAAAAAAATTTCTAAAAAGTCAAAATATCCCCTGGCGAAGAATTTTTTGAATATGTTTATATGATATTCAGCCGTTTCTGAACCGATTTAATAAAGTTTATTCTGTTATTAAAATTGTATTTTTTTTAAAAGGTGGAGCTTAGGTTTGCCTTAGCAAGATGAACAAAATAGTTGCAAAAATATTCTAAAATGAACAAAACATATTTCATTTACAGTACTTTACAATATTTGATGTATACACTAATACAGATCAAAAGAAGTCAACATGTATTTGCATTACATGGCCCCTTTAAGTATTGTCTATTTAATAGAATGAGAAGAATCAGAGGAATTATCAATGAAAAATACAGAATTGTGCCTTTCTAACGTCATGTCTTCATGAGCGATCCTTTCAACATTGCTGCTGATTTTATGCGGAATAGCACCCTGCACAATAAGTGTTGTGTTCCCCGTCCCCCGCCTCACCCACGCTATATGCCACAATGAGCGATCCTTTCAACATTGCTGCTGATTTTATGCGGAATAGCACCCTGCACAATAAGTGTTGTGTTCCCCGTCCCCCGCCTCACCCACGCTATATGCCACCAAGTACAGTCAAACCTCTGTATAATGACCTTATAAGGCAAACAAGAAAAGTGTCTACTGTAGACAGATGAAAAATGCACCAAAAGATACATTGCATATATATTTTAGGGGCGATGATGATGAAAATATCTTTCATCTGCTAAATAAAAATGCACAATTTACAGTACAAGTACAGTTTTTCAGAAAACAAATATTGTCATGAGCCTATAAAGATAACACAGTTTTTGAGAAAATACATTTTTCAGAATATGCCCCCAGGTTCCCTTCAAACCAATGCAACCTATACAGAGAAGAAGGCGTTGATTACATAACTGAAGCAATTCATACACAGAAATCTTACTATGCAATAAATGTGCCCAATTAAATCTTGCCCAAATCATTCCTGTTGGACCGGCGTCCGCAGTACAGCCCTATCAAGAAGATCCCGATGAATGAGACACAGACGAGCGGAAAGTAATTCTGCTTAGGGGAGGTCCTGATCTGTGTGTAACGATCCATCGGCATCCCATCAATAGGTGCAATCTATAGGGAGAACAATAATAGCAATAATATTGCATTTATATAGCTCTTAATACAGGGTTTCTATTAAAGCACTGTTGTATTACTATTATTGTCCGTTATCATCAGTTTCAACTCACACACACACAATTATCTTGTGCACCATCTCAACTCTCCTGGGAGCACACTAGCCCGAGCTGCTCAGGGCTATACAGGCTAGTCAACACCAGACCAAGTAACCATTTATAATCCTGGGAAAACAGCAGCAATGTAGATAAAACACAAACGCATCGGTTGGGTTTCAAACTCAGCTCCTGTGATTGGAGGTCAAGCTAGGCTTGTCCATAGTGCCAGAACACCTCCAAAAGAAGGGATAATTAAATTATCTATACAAATAATATAATAATATATTTAAACTAGATGGATCTTCGACTGCGCGCAGTCGAAAATTATGCCTCCGCTATCACGCGTTTTTAATATCAAGTCCAAATTAACATGCACTGAATTAATATTTTTAAAATATTTTTCATGTATTTTGAGTCCTGTGACCTTGACCATATGACCCCAAACTTTGATGGCTACATTGGCTCCCTAAGAAACATTCAGGTACCAAGTACTGAAATCTGACATTTAGTTCTTGAGATTTTGCCATTACAAGCTTTTTTGCATGTATAATGAGTCCTGTGACCTTGACCTCAACCTCATGACCCCAACATGTTATGGCTACGTTGACTCTTTGTGATACATTCCGGTACCGAGTTTGATTGAAATCTGACATTCAGTTCTTGAAATTTTGCCATTACAAGCCATTTTCGCATACATATTGAGTCCTGTGACCTTGAACTTTGACCTCATGACCCCCCAAATCTAATCAGATCATTGCTACCCGGATATGTACACTCATACCAAGTTTGAAATTGATTCGTTAACCGGTTCTTGAGATATCGCAAGAACGAGGCATTTTTGCACATATATCGAGTCCTGTGATCTTGACCTTTGACCTCATGAACCCCAAAATTTAATCAGATCATTGGCACCCCAAAATGTACACTCATACTAAGTTTGAAATTGATCCGTCAACGGGTTCTTGAGATATAGCGAGAACGAAGCATTTTGGCATATATATCGAGTCCTGTGACTTTAACCTTTGACCACATGACCCCTAAAATCTAATCAGATCATTGGCACCCCAAAATGTACACTCATACCAAGTTTGAAATTGATCAGTCAACCGGTTCTTGAGATATCGCGAGAACGAAAACGGGACGTACGTACGGACGGACGTACGTACGTACGTACGGACGGACGGACGGACGGACAGACGGACGGACGGACAACCCGAAAACATAATGCCTCCGGCCACTTCGTTGGCGGAGGCATAAAAAACAAAAACAAACAAAACAAGAACTGATTCAAATGACAAAGGTATCCATCCTTTGAAATAATTCTGTCAATACAATCATGCAATCAACCAAAACTTGAATGTTTTTCCACCAACAAGAAAGATTGAGACCCCACTCAATTTACCACATTCAATGCATAGTTGACCCAAAACGGCTTTGAACCTCGAAGAAAGAACAATGTTCTCTTCTTTAACGTACCTGAGCGGCATACTCCCACATCTCTTTGCGTTCGTTTAGCATCCTGTGGCAGTCTGGCTGTAACCGCACTATCTTCTGGTCTAACGCCTCCAACAAACACACCATCTCTGGAAGAAATACAAAAATCAAAGATAATGTCAATCAAGTTATACTTCATGTATCATTTATTCAACTGAAGGTTTACCTGCTTTTAATCCAACAATTCTAACAAATACAGCAGCTTTCTCATCAAGAACAAAGCAAAATAATTTTGGTTTAAGCTGGTGCACTGTTTTCCCCCGCACCCACCCCTTCTTTTTTCGCTCCCTTGCTAGCTCGCCCCCCCCCCCCCCCCCCCCCCCACAAAAAGTTAGTGCTCATTACACTACTCAGCATTTTGTCCATGACTTAGATTTTTTCATTCAGTTTTAACTGATTTCATGATTTAAATATTGATTATAAAGCAAGCTCCAAAATAAATGATAAAAAAGAACCAAACCTTAAAACAATATAAAAAGTTAACAATTGTAAACTTACGTTGTCCTTGCCCTTGTGGTATCCCTGCACAGTAGTGCTTGATGTCCAGAGCACAGGCCTTGTACAGCAAGGGGTCCACATGCACATCAGCTAGGCCCTCTCGGAACAGACCAATCACTTGCTGTAAATCACCAATTAAGAAACATGTTATGTAATAAAAATTCATATAATATAATTTAAATTTATATAGCACCTAATATGATTGATCATCATCTCTAAGCGCTTTACGATGTTATTAGTATTGTTCTACCATCTTGGAACAGACCAATCAATTGCTGAAAAGCAGAACAAATCAGATACATAATATACCGATATTGTAATAAAGTACTGTTTTGCTATCTCGGTACAGACCAATGACTTGCTGTAAAGCAGAACAATTCAGATGTGTATTGTGAGTTTACTGATCTTGTAGTAAGTATTGTCCTGTCATATTGGGACAAACTAATCACTTGCTGTAAAGCACAACAATTCAGAAACACATTACGATTATACTGTCTTGACGTAGTAAGTATTGTTCCACATCTTGGAACAGATCACTCGCTGTAAAGCAGACACAACCAGATATGTATTGTGATCTTGCTTTAAACGGATCTTGTAACTTTGTTGACATGTGCAAAAACTGACAAATGATGACACACGCGGTACCCCGGGGGTACCGCGTTATGTAGCGCCATCTTGTGTCCACTCGAAGCACAACCGTATTGCGTTGTGTATGCAGTGCAGCGCGCGATTGTATGCACGCTATACCGTGGTACAGCCCTAAAAAATAAATAAATAATTAAACAAAATGGCGGATATTCGTTTGGTACCCCAGGGTACCATTTATGTCATCGGTTGATAAAATATCTGATATGTCCACTGAGTGACGTGTGAAAATTCCATGGTAAATGAATGTCATATTACTGAGTAATGTGTGAAAATGTGCTGACTTTGTACACAGTTATAATTATCTACTAGATAATCAATCATACATATTTTTATACGGGAAGAGAAATTTGGAAAATCGAAAGCTGTTCCACACTTCTACAGAAAAACTGTACATGACATTTGTGAGACCTCATCTTGAATATGCATCTGCCTTATGGGATCCGCATACACAAAGAAGAACATAAATGGCATAGAAAGAGTGCAAAATAGGGCAGCAAGATTTGTGTCCAACACATATGGAGAAAATACAAGCATCACTGCCATTCTTAAAGAACTAAAGTGGATTGCGCTTCAAGACGGAAATGACATCGCCTATAAACCTGCTTTCAAAAAATGCTGAACGGAAACCTGGACATCAAACATGAGGATTTCATAAAAACCAAAAATAGTCAGAAACAGAAGGGGCCATTCTCTACAGTACCAACAGCAACACACAAACTCTGAGGCCTTCGCAAATTAATTTTTCGTTCATACAATCACTTTATACAAATAATGAATATTTATGAGTGCAATGGTACAAATATTTGCATGAGGTGAAAGATGGAACCATCTTTCGCTGAATGAAAATATTTGTACCATTGCATGAATGGAAAAAACATTCATTATTTGTTTTATATGACAACTACCGTACTGACCGGCGTAATCGCCGCATACTTTTTCCTTGAAAAAACCCCGCAAAGTTGGGGTGCGGCGCGTACGCGGCGATAGTCAAATTTTCACTTTTCACCGGCCTCAAAACAACACATTTCAGCAGGTGTGGGACTATTTCTTGTATTGCACTGTATTGTTTTGCGTGATAAAACATTATAAAGCCAAATTGTCTACGTTTACCCTGGCCTAGAATAGTATTTCACCTTTTTTGCTGATATTTGCTAAATCCGATACGTTTTTAACTTCGAAGTTACGAAACAAACTACCACTGCCAGCGCCGCGCTTGCCTGCCATCGATCTACGTGCGTTATGGCGCACTTTTCTTCCACTTTTGTTTTTCTTCAATTTCAATGCTCAAAGTCGGCATGCGGCGTTTACGCGGCTGCGGCGATTCCGCCGGTCAGTACGGTAGGTGTAAAAACTATAAAAAAATCCTTAAATAGATCCTTTTCCATGTGATATTTTGGGGAATTTACATTTTACCCCCCCTGGCCGCACCCAGCTCTGGCAAGCTCTGCACACTAGTTTCTTAACTTTTTACTTTCTATTTCATTTAATCATTGAAACATTTTGATAAACATTCACAAATGTTGGTTAACATAATTAATACTCATTACATTTTCATACAGTTTAACCCCAGTCTCACATGCACCCCTTTTTGTGTGCACACTTCCTGATCAATGCTTAATGCTTTTTAACTATTTGAAATTGTGAACTCAAAAAAACAATTTTCCATTATTTTGAATACATTTGAATACATTTTGAAGCTTGAATCTTGAATTTCTCAAGTTCATACATTTTATGCCCCAGTCCCACATGTTCATATCTGTGTGTTCCTTACCTGTTGACACGCCCTATCCGTTATCATGCCAATCTTAGTCTTGAGGCATTCCTCCACATGGCCCGATCCCGGGTTCTGCAAGATCTCCTCTGCGCACTCCTGATCGATGAAGGCCCGGCAGTGCTTCACCAGCATGCGGTCCAATCGGTAGTCCTCAGCACCTTCCTTGATCACCTGTCATTAGCAAACAAAAGTAAACAGGCGGCAAAAAGTTAGTGCTGCTAAAAGAATCTCTTTGACGTCGATTCGACACCAAAGCCTGAGGTCAATATATTGTTGTTGTAGTGAAGTCCTCGTGTTCTTTTTTATAATTGGGTGAAGCCTGACCTATAAAGTTGATGAAAGGTGTAAAATTTTTGTTTTCTGGGGATGTGACATCGAATTCGCATCAAAACTACGTTAAAGTCGTGGCGTTTCACACAACTATCAATGTTAATTACAATTTTCCACAGTGCATGCATCGTAATCACATCACAAACAACTGGTATTCTCTTATACCACAGAGGCTACAAAACCTGGCCGAACCCGGCCAGTAAAATGACAGCGTTGACTGTGATATTAGATTAGCCAAAAATGCACTGAACATGTGCACAGTGGTGCACGCTTCAGACCTGGCGAAAACTGAAAAAGTGAAGCCTCACCTATGGAAATAATTCAAAGGGTGAAGCCTGGATTTACACATTGGCTGATAAAGTGATACTTCACCTTTGTTTTTTGTAAAGTAAGTGAAGTGGTGGTAAAATCCTGACCTTAAAATAATTGGCTCAGGTGAAGAAAGGTGATGACCTGAGGAGGTAGGGTCCAGGTTTCAAATTGACGCCTGCATAAATCTTAAGATATACATACAGTATTAACAAATTTGATAATAATCCCTCAACGGGTTATTGAGATATCATATTAATGAGCTTTCATTCTTTGATGAATGATGGGCCTTGTGACCCATGACGTCAAGGCCCCAAAATACTGGGCCAATGTAAATACAACCATTTGCTCTTTTTGTTTAGTGGGTAATTTTGTACTTGATTTATCCATACACAGAATAAATGGATTTCATGATATTAATGTTAGCTGCTTGCTTGATATGTTTCAAATACATTTGTATAATAGATAATAATAAAATACTATCATATGTGTAAAAATATGTGGTGGGAATCTATGAAAAATGCATATTATTTCAAAATTTCAAAATATTAATTGCGTTACATATACTCACTCCACGTATGTTCTTGGAACAAGTTGCAGTCAGCCTCTGTAATGAGAAATGATGACAATGAAAGAGAAAAAAAGTAAGTAAAACAAAAAGTAAGTAAAAAATGAGCAAAGAAAAATAGGCTTCGCCAGGAATCAAACCCGAGACCTCCGGATTGCTAGACCGGTGCTCAACCATCGAGCCACAAAGATCCTTGAATGGGGGACAAACCAAATCACAGCTCTAGACTTATTTGTTTGAGGAAATTATCAATATTTATATAAATAATAGTCAATGAAATCTGTTTCCATATAATTTGAATATATATACAGTAGCACATGTTGAGATTTCTTTCAGTAATAATATGCAATACATACCAGAACTAACCCAAGCATTATAATCATAAGACCATTTAGTATCCACTCCAAGTATGCTCGGGCTGGGGTCTTTGAAGAAGGCATGTTAAGCCTGCTGCACACTACACAATCTGATTTCAATCCGATGAGCAACTGTGTATCTGATCTAAAGCTAGACGTGCATATTTCAAGAACGTAATATAATTCAGATCCTTATTCATTTGTGGGATCAGAGCGGACTGTGTAGTGCACAGAGGGCTGAATACAGAGGTACAGAGGTTGGGATTTGCAAGAAAAATATTACCCCTTTAAAGGCATATATGCGTGGGATATAATGGGTAGTCAGCAAATTCCAACTCGCACTCCACCGTAATCTCCCGAGGGAAACTCACGATATGTGTTGGATCGATCGAAGAGCGGTGCTTCGAAATATCTGAACACTGGCCTTCTTGTGAAATTGCATGCAGCAAACAGCTGGTATCTGTATACCGAGCGATTTTCTTGAGCTGTCACCTAACGCATCAAACAGCGGCACTTTGAAGTCGGTGCGGTTAAGTGTGTTACGTAATATTTTCGCTCGTAAACATCTCTGATGGATCTCCATTCGACTAGTACAAACATTCCGAACGCAACTAATTTTGATGCATTTTCGACTCGGGTGTTCGGAAGTGGGACAGTTTGCAATCGCTACTTATAACTGAGCCAATGGGGATTACGTACCGTGCGAAAAAGTGAGCAATATGGAACCAGGCGTCTAATATACCGGTCTGAATTCCCTTTAACAAGTGTACTCAAATAAGGAGAATACATGCAATGCCTTTAGATACATATGAAATGTTTGGCCATACCCAAGATGCAATATACAACTAGAAGTGACAAGAATTATGCACTTATTATCAGTGACAATAAGTTAAATTGGCAGCATTGGCTCCACTTTAAATATTATCACATGTAGAGGAGACAATCAAGAAGTCTTGAATAGGTCAACTTACAGATTCCTTCTTCTGGAACTCCTCTCTGAGGCACTGGATGACCTTGCCCTCCATGTCGGGGGCTTCCTGGGCTTCCTGGTTTCCAGCAGTGTCTGGTTTGGTCAGATCAGGGCAGAACTTGGGGATGTCCATCCTACAAGCCTTCTGGAGCAGAGGGTTGAGCTTGATGTTGGAGTTGCGCTCAATCTGTCGCTGGGTCAGTACAATCATACACCTGGTGAAGCAAATAAAGAAAATTTGTTTTATTATGTGGTTTGTATTCACTAGATTTCAGATCCAGCGGTGTCTGATTTGGTCAGGGCAGAGCAGAACTTGGGGATGTCCAACTTACAAGCCTCCTGCAGAAGAGGGTTGAGCTTGATGTTGGAATTGCACTCTCTCTATCAGCACAGTCACACACTTGTAAAATCAAAGATATCAATAAATATTACCAAACAGATGGCATTTCTGAGGTTTCATATCAATTTGTTTAGTTTATTATTGGCATATTGCTCTCTAAAAATTATCTCCCTCTGGCCTGCCCCAGTGAAGCATTGATAACAATAAGCTATTAGTGGAAATAGAAGCAAAACTATCTATTCAACTGGACTTACTATTTTGGGAGTAGAGCAGTTTAGCTGAAGGATCAACCTGGAAATGTTGTGAAACTGTACTACTCCCAAAATAGTAAGTCCAGCTGATTAGATTTAGTTATGTTTCTACAAACTCTTCCTGGATGAATCATTCTACATTATTGTATTAATAGAAAGAAAAAAAAAATCATTCAGGCGGCTTTCAAATGATGCCTAGATAGCACGATTAATATGAACTAATTATCAAAGAAATATAATTGATCAATAATAATGATAATAATAATAATATATATTTATATAGTGCATAATAGTCAAAATGACTCTCTATGCGCTTTACATAATACATTAAATAAACAAAATATATTACATCCTACAAATACAACATACACACAAATGATACAATTAAGTAAAAGATAAATTGCGATGTCAATGTCATGTTATGCTGTCTTCATTTTTTTAAAGAATATTATGTTATCTCTCTTTTGGGGTTGGGATAAATATGAGAAGGGGAGGGAGCAGGCAAACATTTTAAAAACTTATCTGCAAGAAAATATCACGCTGAAATTTGATTTGATAATGATTCTTTTTCTTTTCTTTTTTTTACAATTTTTTTTGGGTTTTGTTTTGTTTTGGTTTTTTTTTGGGGGGGGGGGGGCACACATACAACCATTGCCATTCACTTACGTGGTTAACCTAACCAGGCGCCGTACGTAGTACGGCGCCTGGCATACTGAGGTGTGTATACCGTGATGATAACACTTTATAGGCTTTAACGGCAACACACTTATAAAAAAAAAAACAATATCATACTTTAAATAACATATCTCGGTTCATACTTACGAATTATGTTATGCATGGGCATCAATGATCCAAATCGTAAAATGTCTGATGCTCCATTCGTTTTATTTATACTGAAATTTACTATAAAACTGGCAAGATTACAGAAGTGACGAAAATGGTTTCCGAATTTGTTCGCTGCATGCAATATCAGGTGATCAAAAACTTGTCGGCAATGCACCCCTGTACTACGTACCATACGGGTTCGTACCATACGGGTTCGTACCATACATGTGAGTACGGTACATACAGTCCCTGGCTTATGTGAGTACGGTACATACAGTCCCTGGCTTATTGTATTAGTCAACCGATCGCCCCGCGCATGCGCTATGCATTGCCGACGAGTTTTCGGTCACCTGACATTGCATGCAGCGAACAAAGACGAAGGAAATAACAGTCATCATCATCATCATCATCAATTTGAGGTAAGTTATCATTCTTTTGCAACAAATTAAATAGCAAGCAAGGTAGGTTGACGGTTTAATTCATGTCTAGAACTAAAGAAAAAATAATAATAATAGATGTAAAGTTCTTGAAACCACCCGTCGCAAAATTTCTCCAAATTTGTTAACGTCTCGTCTTCACAGCGCCGTTCTACGGACGGCGCTGATCACAGTTATTACGTGGTATGAACGTAACGTTCACATGCACTCAACTTTGTAAAAATTCTCACTAATTAAAGGAGAATTCCGGACGAGTTTTTAAAAAGTACAGTATATTGGAAATAAATATATGGATGTGCTTGAATATTTTCAGGATTTGACTCTCTTTGGTTGATTTCTAAGAGATTTTTCTAACGTCATTAACTCTGAGGAAATAATTAAATTTACTGCGCACAATCATGAGACCCTTACGTAGCACCCTCACTTTTCTCAATTTCTTGAGTAGACTTGAATCCGGTGCCACTGCATTGTTGAAAATGAAAATGAAAATAAATTAAATGAATAAATGAAATGAATGAATCACTGCATGTGTCATTCATAATAGCCGGCCATGCAGAGCCAGGAAATTCGATAACCACGTTTGTGTCTATTCAAATTCCAATGAAAGCCAAACGTGTTACAATTTCGGGCAGGCAAGTATTTTCAAACGGTTAAACAGTGCAGTAATGCTCAAAGGCACGGTTGAGTGGTGCATCGTGGACTAAACTATTCATGATCGAGCATTGTATTGGTCCGATCAAAAGAACACATTCGCTGCAGTGTAAAAACATAGATAGGCGCATAGTGAGGGTCGCACGTCACAAATTGGTGCATTGTGGGATAGAACAAGCTTGCTCGCGAATTTGTGTGATTAGAATTTCAAAGCCAATTATAAGAACCCACAATCATACTTTTTTCACACAAAATTGTGTTTATTGACCTAGAATATCTGTCTTTCAATCATTAGAAGCTTGAAATCGTGTGGAAGTCCACTTTAAGTAGGCATAATTTTCATGATTGTGATTGAGCTTGTCACGCTCAGACTTATGTATAATGAATATACTCACCATTTTACACCAAATGCCCCTTTAAAACTCCAAATTTTTTGCAAAAGGGCAAAAATTAGCACAATTTCGAAGTTACGTTGTCGTAAACTGGCATGCTTGCTGTGTTGTAATGGCGGCTCAGTATTTTTCTGGTCAGAGTCTATTTTGCTTATTTCTCGCGGGCGGGCGCGGAGGCCGCATGCACAGCGAAAATGTACCGTATACGAATTCGGATACGGCGATCGCCGTTAGTATCCGAATTCGGATACGCCATGCGAATGATCGGGAAATTGCGTGCGCGCACAAGTGCCGAGTCTGCTTGTTTTTCAGCGATAAAAGTCAATGTTTCGATGATTGCAGGCGCGCTTCACGCAGTTTTACGGCAGAAGATGGACGAGCAAGAAAAAAAATGGAACTCAAAGTCCACATTTTGTGAGTATGACATGACATTTTGAGATACAAATTTTGATGAAAAATTCATCAAATATGTCACCACCTATTCATGAAATTAATGACTTTAGATGGTCTGTAATTTTATTTTTATTTGTAAAAAAGTTGTGCTTCAAAAACAGGTTCTACCAAAATTAACACTTGTGTAAGGTAAATGGTTCTACCAGAACCATTTACATTGTAGATGTGGGGGGGGGGGGGCTCTTTTGAAAGCTTGTCTGCATGAAAATAGATATATAGAAATTTGATATGATTTAAAGGGATAGTTGAGTATTGGTCAAACTTAACTTTAGTAACCAAAACCTGCACCATTACGGTACAAAATAATAGTTATAACTTCGCCATACTCGAAAAGTATACACAATTACAAACGACTAAGTAAAACCCCCTGTTATCATTCAAAAAGAGCGGGTTACAACTCAAGAGGGCACTCTCTAAAAAAATAATTGGTTTTAGCCATTTTTTCATACAAAATTGTGCATTTAAAGGGGTAGTTAAGTTTTGGTAGAGAGGGTGCTGCACATCACAATTTTTTTGTGAGGTAATGAAAATCTGAGTGTCGAATTTGAGAGAACATGCAATTTTAATGGCAGAATAAACTTTATTTGGTCAAAATCGACCCAGAAACGGCTGAAATATCAATAAATATATCTGATCTATATAAAAAAATGCTTGCACTTTTTCAAAAATGTCAAAAGCGTTTTTTTAAATAGTTGTTGATGATCTCGCTATTTAATCATTATATCAATAGAACATCACATGCATAATTTTGTATGAAAAATGGTTGAAACCAATGCCTTTTTAAAAAGCGCCCTCTTGTGTTTTAATGGCTCTTTTTGAATGATAACAGGCTTTTTACTTAGTCGTTTGTAATTTTGTATACCTTTCGAGCATGGTGGAGTAATAACTATTAGTTTATAATGTTACTGTGCAGGTTTTGGCTACTAAAGTTCAGCCTTACCAAAACTAAACTACCCCCTTTAATGTTTTGTCAAAATAATGATTCAATAGAGATATCGTCAACAACTTTTTAAAAACCTATTCAGATTTTGTTCAAAGTAGTCTTTAAAGGGTACCACCACCCCAAAATAATAATCTAATTATAGAAAGGTAACATCTTTAGTATTCCATTCCTTCAATAAGTTCACAAAAATATGTTTTCAGAAAAAATATATAATTGAAAAACGCATCACCATTCTCAGCCATGCGGCAATGCGGTCTGAATGCGCAGACTAGCGGCCAGCGGCGTGCTGTGCAGACCGAACGAATCATCCGGGATTCTATTGACGTACGCGTGTAATGCATTGACGAACTCGCAAATGCCTGGCCGTGAGGAACCAAAAGATAGCCGTGGTTCCGTAAGTGGTGGAAATTAATTGCTTTGTTAATGAATTACACAACCCTTTGGAAAATGTTGGGTATCTATTTGATATCACAAAACGGTACCAAAACATATAATAATGTGTTGTCCTTTGCCTGGTGGTCCCCTTTAAGCATTTTAAAATAATTTTCTAAAAAGTCAAAATATCCCCTGGTGAAGAATTTTTGAATAAAAATATGTTTATGGATATTTCAGCCGTTTCTGAACCGTTTTATTCAAATAAAATTTATTCTGTCATTAAAATTGTATGTTCTTTCAAATTTGACAGTCAGTTTTTCATTATGTCACAAATTTTTTTTTTTGTGTAGTGCCCCCCTATACCAACACTCAACTATCCCTTTAATGATTTTTTTTGTTTTTTTTGGGGGGGGGGGGGGGGGCTCTTTTTGGGCATTTCGGGGGCTAAATTGTCCTGAGCTCCTGTGTACTTTTTTTCACTGAAGGGGAGTGGCATGATCAAGGCAGGGATGGAAACATGGATCTAACCTTGGTTTGGTATCTGGGTCATCCTTGTGCTCCTTCAAACAGTCAATCAGCTTGTCAGCGGCAACATGCTTACACTTGACCTGCAGACAAATAACAAAATGAGAAGATAAGAATTTGGGACACTGAATGCTAAATGAAGTTTTGAACATAACGCCACCACATAGAAAGATACGACTTGGTGGTATTTTACATCATAGGATATACAGGTGACTAGAATGCAATAAGCAAACATCTAAATTAAAGGGATCTAGTAACTTTGTTGAGATGTGCAAAAACTGATGAATGGTTGATGCAATGTATACTGTTGTTATCTCATATGTCCTCAGGGTATTGTGTGAAAATTTCAGGTCAAATGGACAATGTATGGCCAAGTAATGAGCGAAAATGCAAAGTGATATTGGGTGATATTCACCAACTCACTGGATTCACTTTGTACAGGGATGAAAATCTCGCCCGGAGATTTTCTTATCTAAATACTTCAATCATACATATCTTTGTAATGAAAGGGAAATTTGAAAAACCGAAAGCTGTCCCATGATTTTATTGTTAATACGAATACAACAAGGTATAAAGGAACCGCTAGAATTACAATTTTATTTTGAGGATTTGGACAATGTTACTAAGTCCCTTTAAAGGTACCGTTGAGTATTGGTATTTCCTTGAAGTGTCCCTCCCCCCCCCCCCCGATATTTTTTTGTGAGATAATGAAAAACTGACAGGTCAAATTTGAAAGAACATACAATTTTAATGACGGAATAAAATTTATTGGATCAAAGAGACGGCTGAAATATCCATAAACATATTTTTATTCAAAAGTTCTTCGCCAGGGGATATTTTAACTTTTTAGAATTTTTTTTAAAAATGCTTAAAGACAACTTTGAAAAAAATCTTTGTTGATGATACATGTATCTCTATTGAATCATTATTTTAACAAAATATTAAATGCAGTTTTGTATGAAAAAATCGCTCAAACCAATGATTTTTTTAGAGAGCGCCCTCTTGAGTTGTAACAGCTCTTTTTGAATGATAACAGGGATTTTACTTAGTCGTTTGGAATTGTGTATACTTTTCGAGCATGGTGAAGTTATAACTATTATTTTGTACCGTAATGGTGCAGGTTTTGGTTACTAAAGTTAAGTTTGACCAATACTCAACTATCCCTTTAATTATATGTCCCTTGTAAATTATAGGGGAGCTAAATGCTGGCATTTTCACATACTCGTACTGATAAAAGCCTATGTAATTCCCATCACTTCTTGTTGGGTATCACACATAATTGAAATAACCAATGCTTTTGAGACCAGTAATGGTCGCTGGAGCAGTTTTTATCAAGCTTACCTTGATAGTATTCTTGCATGCGTGCATGAGAGCGTAGTCGATGTCAGGCTTGGAGGCCATCTCTTTCTCCCGGTTGAAGATCTCGATGTGGCACTGGTTGCTCAGGCCCTCCTGGTGCGAGCGCAGACACTCGGTCACCCGGGCGTTGCCCTTGGCTACCTTGTCGCACAGTTTCATGATGTCGGCGGCGCATGCTCCCTGCAGCTCGGGGTCAAGGTCTATGTTCTCATTCTGGGGTGAAACAAATGAAAAGAATGGATAATGACTTTTTGTATAATGACAGTTTGCCACCTCAACTACATTAATTGGGAAACAGTATTGAGAGGGACAATGACAATCTTGTTATTTCTAGTGCATATCAGGGCCCTGTTTCACAAAACTTTTGCAATTGTTGTAAATATCCAATTATTGTAACTACCATGGCAACAGCCCCAGTGCTCCATGCTGATTGGATGTTGACCTACTAGTTACAATGATTGGGCACTTTAATACAACAATTGGAAAGTTTTATGAGATGGGGCGCAGGTCTACGTTCTAGTACGGTATCTGGAGGGTAAAAAGGAATGGTTTTGATTTCTCATGCAACTGCAAATGAGTCGCAGCAGATAAGTGGTTTCCTTACAGGTAAAAGAGAAAATGTAATGGGGGAATACTGCATAGGACTTTGAGTTGTGCTTAATTACAACATTGCAACAACAACAACAACAATTTCTGTCCAATATGTACAAGTGGGTTAACTTTGATCGCAAGTAAGATTGATCAAGGATTAAATGCAAAGTTATGTTCTATTTGTCATATAATTGCCTGTACGAAGTATAATATTTGCACTGCAGGTAACTATAGAGTGCCCAATCAGTTTTATAGACTATTTCACATGTTTAGAGACCTCTTTTAGAGTATTTGACTCACCCTCTGGAGGAGTTCATACTTGAGCTGTGCTCTGCATTCAGCATCGAGGGGCGAGGGCATACCACGCAGTACACTGTCCCGTACTTTGCTGCTAAGGCACTTTACAATGGCAGCCCTACAGGTGGGATCGAAACAAGATACATAAATAGCTCCAACTTCATCGTCACACACTGTCACCATGTCAACGTAATGCAATGCCAGATTTATTCTTCATAAATACAATAAGCAAAATGCAAGAAAAAAACATGAATTTACAAATGATCGAGAAAAAAAAAGACTATTCTGAATTCTATGGTTTTTCTTTTGCTGTAAAAGCACATATCATGTGTCCACATAAACACAAATAGAAATTATTAGTCAGACCTGAGTATAGTATCCTCCAAAAGGAAACAAGCAAAGGTGGCCACTAATCCAGAGCTACCAACATTACAATTCAACAATCAGGAAGATTTAGGGAAATTCCATCAGTATTCAGGGAGATATCTATCAAACGCATACTACCTAATGACACTATATCTCTCAATAATAAGGGAGATACATGTAGGTTCATCTCATCAGCCGTCACCAGTAATCTTGGTCTATTTTCAGAGTGTCTTATTACTGCAAAATTAGGGAGACTTGGCAGCTCTGCTAATCTAATCTAACTAGCGACACCCGCGGAAATCCGCAGGTTTTTAGTCAGAGAAAAGCGATCACGATTTTAGGAAGACAACGACCTCTGCAAATTCTTTAAAACGTCCCTATCCACATGGTGAGACGAAAGAGACTCGGGCGTTCTACCACTCCACCACCCCGCTCTTTTGCACATTTCATTAGGATACAATATTTCAGTAACATTATATGAATCGACCAATCTCCGGTACACTCTGTTTAAATGTTTACAATAATGCAAATCTGATGAAATTGTATGCATGACAAACTATAATGACAAAATGCACTTGATGTGTTTTCGTTGTTTTCTTCTCTTTTTTGCGCGAAGTTAGTAAGGAACGGTCGATGATCGCCTTCTCCCCCTTCTCTCCAAATCTGCAGGATTTAGTCCTAAAAGTTTGATTTCCAAATTCAGTATTATCCCCTTGTATACGTTTAGCATATTCTTGAGAAACCCGGGGATATATTGCGGCTTTGGAGGGAATGATCATATAGCTGTCGGGGGGGGGGGGTTGAAGCTTACATTATTAATATAATAGATCTAATCTAACCCCCGGGGGGGGTACTCAGATTATAGTCGGACGGGGGTGTGCGGCTGAGATCTCCAAACCCATACCCACATCTAAGGGTCTTTTTGCGAAAAATGGACCCATGCCTAAGGATTTTTTTTCGCCTGCGGCGCATGTTTTTGGTGTATTTCCCGCAAATTTTGCGGTTTTAAGTTAGCGAGCGTAGCGAGCTTGAAAAATTTTGCAATTTTACATCGGCAAATCCAAAAATCCCGTATAAAAAAGGGGAAATCTGAAAAAAGGGACCCATGTCTAAGGATTTTTTTGATGAAAAGGGGACCCATGTCTAAGGGTCTTTCTTGAAAAGGGGACCCATGTCTAAGGATCTTTCTTGAAAAAGTCACCCTTCCCAGCGGCACATCCCCGTATACCCAATATATGTGAGTACCCCCCCCCGGGATCTAACCTAATCTAATCTAATCTAATCCCCCAAACAATGCTTCTGTTCTTACTTGTCTCTGCTTCCTTTACAGAAAGCCAGAACGTTCTTTTGGCAGCTTTCCTTGAACTTGAAGCTGAATCTGTAATCCTTCAACTGGGTCTGTTACGGAGGAAAATAAAATAGGGGACATGAATCTCTAAAGAACAACTAAAGCAACACATGTGGATCAAAGACAAAATTACTTCAGCAAAATTCATGATTCTTAAGTTGGCTTTCCGACTTATCTTCCTTATTTTCTTGGTGTGAGCAAAAAGTTGCAAAACTATGCAGAAACATCACATGTATAGAATCAAATTTGGAATAGTGCTAGGGAAAGCAAAAATGGAAACAACTTCAAAAATAAATTACAGACAAACTACAAAGGTGAACGACCAGGTTGAAATTAAAGTAACAAATGGAGAATAAGAAAAGTAATTCGTACTGGGCCTGAATTTGAAATACCTTTTGATAAGCATATATAATGACACATACTAAAATACAACAACAACAAACAATACAAAACAAAGAAATACATGAGAAAATTCAATTTCTTAGGTATTCCTTTGTTCTTTCTTGTTTTGATGAGCTTTTTAAAATCAATACTGCTCAAAATATCTGCTTTATCCCAAAGTTGACTTCGGAAAACTTTTGCATGTCGATTAATGCTAAAAAATGAAGAAAAAAACTAATTAACATACTCACATAATCAATTAGTAGCTCCTATTTGCATTATTGCAACTTTTTAAAATTTCATGATGGATTCCCATAGATTACATAGGGAAGTGTGCCATGCCAAATTTGGTCGTGATTGGGAGAATAATAGCAAAGATCTTAGGAGGGTGGGGCCCTTTAAAGGGCATCAAGCGTGGGGATGCTACATAGCGGGTCGCCATTTTGAACTGGGTTAGTTTGCGCGCACCGCACGACACTGAGCTAACGTGCATTACGCACCGTGCGCAACACGTATGCAAGATGGCGCCGCGCATCTCATTTGACGAATCTGAACTACCTTTAACACCCCCCCCCAGTCTTTTGAAAGTCTGAAGAGCCCAATCTATTTAGGGTTAAGAACCTGCCCGACAAGTCAGAAAGTGTATGTTTGTAGAACCCTGCAACTTAGCGAATAGCTTTCCACCCAAGATTCTTACCAGTTGAAAGTGTCCCCCCCCCATCTTTTGCAAGGTCTGAAAAGCCCAGTCTATTTAGGGTAAAGAACTCTTACCAGTTGAAAGTGCCCCCCTACCCCCCCCCCCCCCCCCCCATCTTTTGAAGGTCTGAAAAGCCCGGCCTATTTTGGTTAAGAACTCTTACCAGTTGGAAGTGCCCCCCCCCCCCCACCAGTCTCTTGAAGGTCTGAAAATCCCAGTCTATTTGGGGTTAAGAACTCTTACCAGCTGAAAGTTCCCCCCCCCCCCCCAGTCTCTTGAAGGTCTGAAAAGCCCAGTTTTTTAAGGGTTAAAGGGGACCAGCAGGCAAAGAACAACACATTAGTATATGTTTTGGTACCGTTTTGTGATATCAAATAGATACCCAACAATTTGCAAAGGGTTGTGTAATTCATAAACAAAGCAATTAATTTCCACCACTTACGGAACCACTGCTATTTCCTGGTTCCATACGGGCCAACCATTTGCGAGTGCGCCAATGCTATTCACGCGTACGTTTGTAGACAATAGATTCCCGGGCGATTCGTTCGCTCTGCACACATTGCAATTCACCGCACGCATCGCAGTCTATGCAATTCAGACCGCATGAATGCATGCTTTAGAATGGTGATGCGTTTCCAATTTTTTTTTTTCTTTCTGGAAACATATTTTTGTGAACTTGTTGATGGAATGGAATACTAAAGATGTTACCTTTCTTTAATAAGAATATTATTTTTGGGTGGTGGTACCCTTTAAGAACTCTAACCAGCTGAAAGTGACCCCCCCCCCATCTTTCGAAAGGTCTGAAAAGCCCAGTCTATTTGGGTTAAGAACTCTAATACCAGTTGAAAGTGCCCCCCCCCCCCCATCTTTCGAAAGGTATGAAAAGCCCAGTCTATTTAGGGTTAAGAACTCTTACCAGTTGAAAGTGCCCCCCCCCCATCTTTTGAAGGTCTGAAAAGCCCAGTCTATTTAGGGTTAAGAACTCTTACCAGTTGGAAGTGCCCCCCCCCCCCCCCGTCTCTTGAAGGTCTGAAAAGCCCAGTCTATTTAGGGTTAAGAACTTGCCCGACTGGGCAAATCAGAAAGTGTATGTTTGTAGAACCCTGCAACTCAGTGAATAGCTATTTCCTTACCACTTGGAAGTGGTTGATGCTGGCCAGACAGTTTGGCTCCATCTCATCATCATTCTTGTTCTCTATCAGACACTCCAGTGCCTCCCCCTCATCCACCTTCTTGGCTTTCAGCTTCTCCTGCACAAAACAGAACAAAATACATCAACTTTAGTTTACCCACTCAGGAGCATTTTATTTTTTATTCGAAGCCGAGACCAAGTACCTTCAAAGCTTTTGAGACCGAGACCACGGTCCGTCAAAAATTTTCGAGGGCGAGACCAAGACCATTGGTTGAGAATCCTCTCGGGGGGGGGGGGGGCCTTATATGATTGATAATCATCTCTAAGGGCTTTACAATGATATTATTACCACATCCATTTTAATTTTGTAATGGCACATGTGATTAAATGCAAAATTGCTATTGTAAAACAGCGCAATTTGATATTTCCCAATGCTCAATTTACTGCAATAATAATATTACTTTCGCTAATTTTTAAATATGACAATTTTCTCTTTAATGTGTGCTTACTCAACGATGGATTATGGTGACCTCAAATTATCTCAAACTATCATAGAGCTATTTTGGCGAGATGAAATCTTGAAATGGTTCTTGCATGGTTTTGAAATTATGAGAAGTTGTTTAGGTTTGTATATAGTTACTTTTTGTGTTTGGTTTATATAACACTGAGCCAGTGTGTATTCCCCTCTGTACTCAAGGCAGTTTGCAAGATGGCTCATTTACAAATCCAGACCACCTTTTAACTTGTTGGCTTTGAATTCCCCCTTCAGAGGGATTATGTTTTTCTTACAAAAACATGCACAAACACAAACTCAAAAACTTCAATTCACCTTCTGTCCTTAAAGGGATAGTTGAGTTCTGGTAAGGCGAGTACAGTTTTGGTCAAACTGAATTTTAGTAACCAAAACCTGCATCATTACATTACAAACTAATAGTTATAACTCGAAAGGAATACAAAATTACAAATGACTTAGTAAAGATCCTGTTATCAATCAAAAAGAGCCATTAAAACTCAAGAGGGCGCTCTTGTAAACACTCATCGGTTTCAACCATTTTGAATAAAATATTGTGCATGTGATGTTTTGTTGAAATAGTGATTAGATAGAGAGATAATCAACAATTATTTTAAAACCTTTTTTGTAACTTTGTAACTGAAAAGAGGAAGCATTTAAAAAAAAAATTTAACGGCTGGTTCGTGCTCAATTTACTGCAATAATAATATTACTTTCGCTAATTTTTAAATATGACAATTTTCTCTTTAATGTGTGCTTACTCAACGATGGATTATGGTGACCTCAAATTATCTCAAACTATCATAGAGCTATTTTGGCGAGATGAAATCTTGAAATGGTTCTTGCATGGTTTTGAAATTATGAGAAGTTGTTTAGGTTTGTATATAGTTACTTTTTGTGTTTGGTTTATATAACACTGAGCCAGTGTGTATTCCCCTCTGTACTCAAGGCAGTTTGCAAGATGGCTCATTTACAAATCCAGACCACCTTTTAACTTGTTGGCTTTGAATTCCCCCTTCAGAGGGATTATGTTTTTCTTACAAAAACATGCACAAACACAAACTCAAAAACTTCAATTCACCTTCTGTCCTTAAAGGGATAGTTGAGTTCTGGTAAGGCGAGTACAGTTTTGGTCAAACTGAATTTTAGTAACCAAAACCTGCATCATTACATTACAAACTAATAGTTATAACTCGAAAGGAATACAAAATTACAAATGACTTAGTAAAGATCCTGTTATCAATCAAAAAGAGCCATTAAAACTCAAGAGGGCGCTCTTGTAAACACTCATCGGTTTCAACCATTTTGAATAAAATATTGTGCATGTGATGTTTTGTTGAAATAGTGATTAGATAGAGAGATAATCAACAATTATTTTAAAACCTTTTTTGTAACTTTGTAACTGAAAAGAGGAAGCATTTAAAAAAAAAATTTAACGGCTGGTTCAAAATTATCAAATAAGTGTGGGGCCCCACATTTATTACAAATGGCTATGTTAATGGATATTTCAGCCGTTTCTGAACCGATTTTGATCAAATAAAGTTTATCCTGTCATTAAAATATTATGCTCTTTCAAATTTTACACTCAGTTTTTCATTATCTCACAAAAATCATTTTATGATAGCACCCTCTCTACCAAAACTCAACTATCCCTTTAAGCAAACTGTAAATTTGCACGAATGTATTAACTGTAACATGATAAAGTGAGTTAAGTTCACATTTTAGCATCAATATCAGTTCATTCACTTTGTCTTCACAAACACAGATGATGTGCAATATGATGTACATTCATATAAATGTGCATTACAGGCGAATAATCACAATCTCATTTATACTTCCCCAAACTGAAATTATGCATTAACAGGTTTGATATAATCAGCGCTGACAAAAAGAAAAACTTTTCACTGAGACCTCATCAACATCAACAATTTACCATGTAAAAGGTGACATAACAATTACAAAAAATTAACAATTAAACAATTCAAAATTAGAAAAATAAGTGAAGAATATACCTGGCAGAATTTCCTGAGCATGGGGGCGCAAGATGCGATGAGTTTGCGGTTCATCTGAATGTCTTCCGCCTCCTCCACGGTGAAGTTACCGACGGCTCTGCGGCAACCAGTATCCAGCTCAGCCATGTGCTCCTGTAGACACTGCATATCCTGCAATTACAGCAAAAGACAAGCAGTGAAATTAGGGTGATGGGACATGGAAGAAAAATTCCACATGTGACTTTATACAAACATCTTTTATGAATTCGCTGTAATCAGTAGGAATGTCAATCCGAATTCAGCTCTGAGAAATGTCCTGTGATACAGCAGAAGGAAATACGGTTGTGATCCTAGAGGGTCCTAGAAGCCATTTCTGGTGGCCCACCTTTTACAACAGTCCATGTCTCATATCCGAAAAAATGTTGGTTTGCCCCTGGGTAAGAAGGGAAATTGGGGTGGAGGGACATACCACTGCTCTATTTGATTTCACATGATTATATTAAAACATCTTTTTATGAATGAGCTATATTCAGTAGGAGCGTCATTCCTATATCGGCTCAGAAATGTTCTCCTGTAAACAGCGCATCTCCTGTGATTATAGTGGAATAAAACAAGGGAAATTAGGGCGGAGAGAAATACCACTGCTCTGTGACTTCACTTGACTTTATTAATTAGAACATCTTTTTACAAATGAGCTATAATCAGTAGGAGCGTCAATCCAAAATCAGCTTAGAAATGTCCTGTGATTACCACAGAAGAAAACAAGTATTTTTCTTACTGTTCATGTAAGCTGTTTGCAAACAGCATAACATTATTTAAGCTATCAAAGCATATGGCAATTCCACGAAAAATGTCACCCAAGGATGGAAAAATGAAACTCATGGGACAGCCTTGTTAACTACTGGATAGTAATGAGGAAGGACCATATTTTGATGACTAAAGGAAAAAAGTTTGAAATTCAATGCAGAATATTTTTTTTTGGGGCCATTGAAGTTGGGACAAAAATTGTATGTATTACCCCAAAAAATGATGAAATTTGCATCCGTTGTTTGTGAAATAAAATTTTAAAATATGGATCACTTCAGAACAATAATTCTACTTCTAATGTCTTGTTTATGCTTTGTTTTAACATCATAGAAAAGGAAATTGGGTACAAATCTTTACTTTTTGAAAACTGTTATTGGATAAAATCTTGATTCTTACAACATTGATATCAAAGTTTTTGTAGAAGCAGAAGTCCTAATTCAATTTAATTCAAAATTCATTTGCAAAGCTAGAATGTTATATCACAAAGTATATCAATAGCATTTACTAAAATATTTGATGGCTTGTCCAGAATGGCGTCACGGACATTACGTCACGGCTGCGTCACGGACATTACATACACAGTGAAAAGTATAAAAAAGCAGAGCAAAAAAATATCAAGCATTATTTTCTTATGTAAATGAATACTTTAGCTAAGAAATAAGATAATCCCAAGTAACAGGGGGACTACTACCGTCCTGGTTCAAGTTTTAATAAATTGTATCATTAATCAGATAGTGAACTTTGAGTCAGTACTCTGAACTATTTATAAAACTAAATTCCTTGCTTAATTTGAACATGCATGTCTCAATAATCAATAAAGACTTGACTATAACTTACTGGGAGGAGAAAGAGATGGTTAAATCTCATATAGTATGATCAAATTGCAAAAATTATACTCTTAGTCCATGATTTTCCATGTGTTATGCCCATGATGTACACAACTTTTTTTAGATTTTACAATTTTTTGGCACAAAACAGCATTGTACCTCATTAAAAATGTATAATATTTTTTTTAATAGTTGAACATTTGGTTTACTGCACATTCTGTTGAAAAATTTCAAATTTTACAATAATTTTGGAAAAACTTATTAATATTTTTAAAATAATTTTTTGCTAATTGAAACAAAAATTGAAATATAATTTTTGTTCTCAAAACTGTTTGATTACATATCAAATGTACAATTAAAAAAGTGTCATGCACAATGGAACATTTTTTGCGGATTATTTCAGAGTTTAGAAAAAGTGGACAAAAATGTAATGTCCGTGACGCAACGTTTTGTTGTCTAGATCACATATGCCTGGCCTGTTTCCCCCAAAACAACTTGGATTCAATTCATCATTGCCTTGTCTATAATTAAATACCTAAATCACCTTTGTGAGGTCTCAGAACTCACAGACTTTTGCAAAGATGTATATGGATGCAAAAAGTCATGTCCAAAAGATGTAATGTCCGTGAAGGCGCACATTTCGCAGAATTACTCAGTAACGAATTGGATAAATGATCTGAAAATTTTTGTGCATACTTAACTAGGATATTGTTTTGTAATCAAAATAAAAGTTAGACATTAGTTAGAGGTATGAATTAGTAGTGGCATTAGAAGGTCATGAAAATTCTCTGATTTGTAATGTCCGTGATGCTGGAGTTGCCCATATACTAAACCAGAATGAACATCGCATACCCACACTTACCTTTTTTGTCAGTGGCCCCGTC
>JBAMJV010000304.1:5000-153453 GCA_037951105.1 Echinarachnius parma | reverse complement strand
TGATGAATGTATAATGCTGCATTATCTATTCATATCACCATATTTCCCTGTAACGATCAAACAAAAGATATTGGACAGGAAAAAAAGTATGGTTTACGAATATTTTCCATTGTTGTTTAAACTGTCCTTTTGTGAAACGGCATGCCGACCAAGCAGTTACGTAATTTAATTTTACCATTTTTATTGGTGGTCGTATCGATTTGAATCCAATTATGAATATGCCACGCAGAATAATCGTGCTTAAATAAATATGGTGTTGTCATATATCACCGGATAAACGTAAGCAGATGCCCGACGGATAGAAAATGTGCGTAATCAAATTATTCGGTGGAGAAAGTCGACTGCCTTGCTTCATGCACAAAACACCCCGCCGGATGAGAACAAAACAAATACGTTCATCGCCTGACAAGGAACGCATTCGCCGAAGAAGGAAACGGATATATATGAGCGGATTGATAATGTGGCTCTCCGTCGGACGTCCAGTGACGCTATCCGGTGCACTATGTGACACGGGCTTAATACATGTACATTATATAATCCTGTGATGTTGAGTGTTGAATATGCCCGTATAAGAATCTATTTTAAAATATCAGCGAATCCGGGCAGCGAATTTACCATTATAACGTCAAAAAAGCATAATTAAACGATAGTAAAGCAGCACATAACACACCGATTATAATATGTATCGATTGTATTACGATGTAATTTCCGCATCGTGTCATGTCTCATCTAATTTAATCTAAAAAGAAAATGAATTAAATCATGTGTAAAGCTATTAGGGGCTGGATATCATTAATACAAATAATAATAATAAACAGTTCTTATACAGCTTGTATCATACCAAGGTTATAGGGTCTTTATGCGCATAATAAAGAAACTATGAAACATATTAGAAGGGGATAGGAATGAGATATAGAGAGAGATACGAGACAAAGATGAAGAACAAAATAATGCTGACACAAGTAGCAATATAAATATATACATCATTAAAAAATAAGTGTGTGTTTTTAGATTTTGTCCCCTAAACTTTCAGTATCAACTTGTTTTTTATATTATTATGTAACAGTGTAATGTTTTATATGTACAAACTGCAATCATCTGTCACCTACATTGTACCTGTTTAAAGGGATAGTTGAGATAATGAAAAACTGACTGTCAAATTTGAAAGAACATACAATTTTAATGACAGGATAACTTTATTTGAACAAAATCGGTTCAGAAACGGCTGAAATATCCATCAACATATTTTTAATTCAAAAAATTCTTCACCAGGGGATATTTTGACTTTTTAGAAAAATTTAAAAAAATACTTAAAGGCTACTTGAAAAAAATCTGAATAAGTTTTTAAAAAGTTGGTGATGATATCTCTATTGAATCATACTTTTGTATGAAAAATGACTAAAACCAATTATTTTTTTAGAGAGCGCCCGCTTGAGTTGTAACGGCTCTTTTTTAATGATAACAGGGGTTTTACTTACTATAGTCTTTTGTAATTGTGTATACTTTTCGAGCATGGTGAAGTTATAATGGTGCTGGTTTTGGTTACTAAAGTTAAGTTTGACCAATACTCAACTATCCCTTTAAGAACGAAGAACCAACCTGCCTTTAGTGGCAATAAAAAAAACGATCTCCTGCACCGAAAAACAATGGTTATTGAATGTGCCTAAAAAAAATAGAGGTCAGCTGTCTACATGAGTGGCCACTTTCTTGTTGCCCCTATGTGGTCGCTATTTAAAAGCAGCTTAGACTGTTTCATATTCGTATATAGGTTGATACAAATCAGTTATTTCTATCAAATTATAAAGTATTCAATTATTGCAATAGTGGTTTTATTTCACATTTAATGTGAAAATGTATCACTCGGAGTCACGATTCGTTCACAACAGTCAGAGAGCCGTGCATGTTTTAATGAGGCTAAAACGCTCGTCCCTTTCAGATTCCACCGATTGTAATTTCTCTCCCGAGTATCACGCGGCTGGAGACACATCAGTTTAAAAGTGTGATAACTTCAGTTTGCAATAACTTATTTCCATAGTTACGGGAACCTGGTTAGCTATATACGCACACATTCTATGGGGATTTCAGAATCTTGGGGGCCCGGAGGTTCTTGATCATTTTGATTTAAAAAAAGGAATTTCATGCGTGGCAAAGGAAAGTGTTATAACATATACCTGCATTATTGAAGATGGTTACTAGCGACAGGACCAACAGCGATACGACAATGAACACGACCAGGAGCGTCGGGGACGATATCAGTTTCTTCTTCACATCGTCATCGTCATCGTACTAGGAAGTTATATGACGTAGAACGTTATGATTCTGCATTCAAACTGGAAGTCTTTCATACAATAGTAACTCCTTTGATTTGTTGTTAACAAACCGACTTCGAGCGAGATCGATATATCGATATCATAGACGGTAACTTTCGTAATTGTTCACACCTCTTATTGTATTCCTCATCAACGGCATACTCGTTTGAAATCACATTCCCCCAAAAAGATGCATTTTCTTCTAACTGTATTACTTTGTAAACAAAAACTCCTTGCTTACAAAATTACATATAATATAGACAGCCGAATTATTCCCAGCAGATTCATACGTCCTTGAGACACGACCTTCTAAGAAGTCTTGCTGTATCCGCCATTCCGCTGGCCATTGCGAGTCCACAATCAATACATACAAATATATTTTCCTCCCCGTTCACTTTATGCGACCATTCTTCCGCTCAATCTGCCATCAACTACAAACAACAATCGTCAGAACGTTTATTGATTTTGAATACAAGGCCTGCATGCGAATATTGTAAAAAAAAGTAAATAATTTACTTAGAATATACCACGCGCTTTCACTGAGGGATAGCTGCACAAAGACGATGACTAAAAAACAACAGAATCAGTGCGTTCCAATCAATACAAATCAATATTATACTTCTTGATCTTCATGTCCAACAATGCAACTGTATGCCTATATAATTCAAACTAAATGCTGCTATAAATAAATATAAAAATCACACACTGTTGCATGTTTGATCAGTGTAGTACAGCGCAGTGTCGAGGGGCATGCCAATATTTGGGGTCAGTGGCGTAGCGTGGTCGGACTGACTGGGGGGGGCGGGGCACGCAAAATTATTGGGGGGGGGGGGCACACCTTATGTATTTTTTTTTTTTTTAAATGGCCCCTTATGTTTTCTATTGTTTATTCAAAATTATAGGGGGGCACAGGCCCCCGCCCCCTATTCTGCCCGTTGCCCCCCCCCCCCCCCCCCCCGTAGCTACGCCACTGTTTGGGGTGGTGGTGCACACACATGTATCATTATTACTATTCTCCTTGTATATATACTGTTGATATCATTTGTTTCCTTCAAATTCATAGTGGGCGCACGAGATCCCCGTGGCCCCCTCCCTATTTTCCTACGCTAATGTATGTTTTTTTTTTTTTTTATTCTAAGCATGTTTTCCGGAGATTATAAAATAAAACTGCCACAAACTATATGAGACGATTTATATTTAATAATACATGCTTTTATACCACGCCATCATTAATTTGTTATGTTTGTTGCTATAGCAACAGTGGCGTGCTGCCGTGGGGAGGGACGTGCCCCTCCCCCGCCCCTTACCCAAATAATTTATTACAAAAAAAAAAGAAATACAAAGCAAGTAGGTTAAATGTTTTATAAGAAATACATAGGTTTGCCCGCCAAAACAATGAGTATTCCCCCCCCCCTAAAAAAAAAAAAAATCATCAAATAAATCAAAACAAAATCGATCCGACCACACTACACCACCAGTCCTATTGTTATTAGCAGCAAAACCGACAATAGATGGGCTACTGTTTACACACTCGTTGTATGGGATTGTCCTAGCCAGCAGGCCCTTGTTCTCCAATGCGAGGAGACAAATCTGAAATACAAACAGAAACAACTCAAGTACTCAACGCATTTAATTAGTTGACCACTCATACATACTGAATGACTATAGTATGGTGGCCCCGGAGGGACAATCAATATGGGTGTGCAGTAACATGCTTTATGGAAGCATATTGTGTCACATTTGCTTTGCGACAGGACTACATACCAGTAGGCGCATTGTGGTCGGACTGATTGGGGGCACTCGAATTATTATTGTTATTGTTGTTGTTGTTGAGGTGTGTTTTTTTTTTTTGGGGGGGGGGGGGGGGGGGGGGCTCACAATATTATACAAATATACCATGCATTGAGAGGCTCTAGTTGAAACAATGGGCTCTGAGGTAACTTCAATAGTACTATTTTCTGAGTGGCCGCGCAGCCCCGAAGGAAATAGTACTATTGAAGTTACCGATTGCTAATAGATTCAAATGGCGCCTCGAAAAAAGGCATAGTATAATTATTTGTTTTATATCCCTCATCTAAAAGTGTCCGTTATTTGTATTCAAAGAAAGAAAACGTAGGATTCCATGGCAATGTCCATGAATGATTGAAAGTTGAAGCATTATTCATCATCATATCCTAGCGAATACAAAATTATTATTATACAAACAAATTCAGCATTATAAATTTCCCGGATAATTGTCTAAAAATTAATCGTCCGATCATGATATCGATCTCAATTTGACACTTCTGTGCCGTGCCGACAACTCATCAGATTTGCGTGTTATGTTATGGCATTTAGCTTTCAATCGCGATAATTGTCTGCGTGTGAATTGGCGAGCTGTGAATACGCGAATCGATGGATCGATAGTATCGATACTCATTTACTATTTAGCCCTGGGGAAAATAGTAAAAATCCTATTTTCGATATAGGGCAAATAGTAAAATGACGTCATACATAGTGGATCTATTTTTGATCACATGACGTTCTCTCGACCAATGCCATGGCTAGAACATTCTTATGAGGGATATTAAAAATGTTATATACTGTGAAAGATTTCCTTTATTGCTTTATCTATTTTATTAAATTATTGCAGGGCACGTGCTGCAGTCGTGATGGGTGTGTCGTGCCATGGACGAAAAGAAGTGCTGCCGCGTAAACGTATAGACCCTTGGGAGGATGTGTTGGTGGGGGGGGGGGGGGGGGGGTGGGGGAGGGGGCACTGGGGGCAACGTTGATTTTACACAGATTTTCGCTTCATGTGTGTATTGTTGTTGGTAGATTATTCGGGGGCAGAGTGCCCCCCCCCCCACTCCCTGTAGCCACGCCAAAAAAGAGATTAAAAAAAACCTACGTTATTTTCTTGTGTTGTTCGTTGAATGCGAGAGAGGTGCTATTTTCACTTAAAATGGTACTTCGCCCCCACCCTTTCCCCACCTTGCCCCCATTATTTTCGGCTGTTTCTTTATCTTTTTACATTCACTCTCACTTTCATCCCTCCTCCTATATATATATGTATATCGCCCCACCCCCATCATTCTCTCCTCTGTTTGCCTATTTCCCCCTCTCTCCCCCCTCACCCCTCCCTATCTCCCCCCTCTCGTCTCTCCTCCCTTCCCTCTTCATTATTCTCCTTCCACCCTCTCTTCTTTATAAAGGGATCTAGTAACTTTGTTGATATTTATGTGCAAAAAATGACAAAAAGTTGATAAAATGCGTTACAATATGTTCACCGAATGATGTATGAACATTCCAAGGTATATGAATTTCATATGAGCGGAATGCAACGTGATATTCGCTGTATTATTGCACTAACTTTGGTCTCAGCTTAAATCCTTACTAGAGATTTCCGAATCCGAACACCTCAATCATACAACCTAACGAGAGGGAAATGTGGAAAACCGTAACATGTTCGATGCAAGTTCTATTGGTAATATACGAACACAATTAGGTATGATAGCGGAAGAGCTACCCAGCTAGCCACCTGACGTCGGGCCGATGTCGGAATTTGGTTGCCGGATGTCGGCATATCGTCGTTGGCTCGAGGTTAAAATGTCCGCCAGCCCAACATCGTCACGACGTCATTTTTGTGATATATTGGCATAACGTCATTTTCCGACAATGGCCCAACATCATGTCATGAGATGATGTTGGGCCATTGTCGGAAAATGACGTTATGCCAATATATCACAAAAATGACGTCGTGACGATGTTGGGCTGGCGGACATTTTAACCTCGAGCCAACGGCGATATGCCGACATCCGGCAACCAAATTCCGACATCGGCCCGACGTCAGGTGGCTAGCTGGGTAGAGCAGGCCCGTAGCCAGGATTTTTCATGGGGAGGTGCGAAATTTACAAAAACGGGACCGAGACCACTTGCCAAAAATTGTCGAGGCCGAGACCACAGGCTGAGAGTCGTGTAAGCCGGTTAAGATGGTCGAGACCAATACAAAGTGGACTCGAGACCGGTACAAAATGGACTCGAGACCGGTAAAAAGTGGACCCGAGACCGGCAAAAAGTGGACCTTTCTGAATTGGGGGGGGGGGGGGGGGGGGGGGGGGTGCGCGTGCGCGTGCGTACCCACCCCCCCCCCCCCCCCCCTGGCTACGGGCCTGTAGAGTTCTATATTTAAGTAAGTTTTGACAACGTCACGATTAATAGATCCCGTTAACAACATAATACTAACAATATATAATTCTATTCAAATGATTTGATTATGAAATATCTTTATTGATGTATCAACGATAAAATCATGTAAAGATTTATATATACAGTCATTGACATAATTTCCATTGAGTGATTGTCGTTGTTTTGTTTGTTTTCTTAATAACTAATTATTAAATGCAAAAACGAAATATGATAAAGGGTCTGCAGATGCCAAACAAATTAAGCAACCGTACGTGCCCGTATAACAACTGTTTATTCTTTCGGGCTCTAAACAATCAATTGTAAAACATGTTTTAAAGTCGTAATCTTCTCATACGAGCTCTAAATGGCACTTATTTCATAATATATTATTTGAATGTCTTTTTAAGACAATAATCTCACAACTGTTGAACGTTGGCAAATTGTAAAAGGAGGACAGCATCTTTATAATTAAAAATATCTTCATAATTAAAAAGGATCTGCCCGATTCGAAAGCTCGCGGCTATACATTGACTTACATAAAAATATATAATGACATGAACTTAACTTGAAATGACATACATAAAAAACAATAATACAAAATTGATTAATTCTGGTATTGGGACGTTTGGATTATTGGGGGCACAATTTATGTATTAATTTGTTCAAAATAGTAACCCTCATATTTGCAGTGTTTGTTGTCAAATTATTGGGGTCGAGGGGGAGGTGCCCCCGCCCCCTATCCATGCCCCCTATATAGCTAAGAAACTGAATTAAATGTTTGTTTTCGTTTCCTATATGTGTTGTCCTATCACCTGAATCCTGTTGATGGAAATTGTTTCTTTAATCATTCTCTTTGTATATATAGAGTAATTCAAACAGTATCGTTTTCTAAATTATGTCCAAATGTTCAAGAAACATTTACTACACTGAATTGGATTATTTACTACAATAAAAATGTTTGTAAGAAATTGTTATCAAGATGTATTGTTTATGGTTTGTTTAAACATTAATTTTGTTGGAAATTTGGAATTAAAATATACATACACATCATAATACTGTAATACATAATTATACCTACTTTTTATTCAACCATAAAAAAAGCATGAGTTAATCATCAACCTACGAACGTTATCATTATTTGATCTTTGTTGTTGTAGGATAAACAGGTATATAATACAGATACACGCACTGTTAAAACGCTGTGTAAAACTGTTAACAAATTCAACAACTTGTTGAGCATTTTCAACAACCGCTGTTTAACATATGAACCATCCAACTGTTGTTGAAAACATTCAACAATCTCAGTTGTTTGAAGTTTACACACCTGTTGTTTTATTTTTTTCAACAACTGTTGTTTAGAATATTTTTCAACAACCCTGTTGTTGAAATAGCAAATACAAAAAGGAGTACACTCTAAATTACAAGGATTTAAAATTAAATCTATTAGATTTACTTTTAAATCTTTCTTCGGCTGTGGTTAGGGACCAGCCGATCATGATTTAAAATAAATCTTTTGTTGGATTTAAAAAATATAAATCCAGATAGATTAAAAATTAAGCCCTTTTGGATTTGTTTTATGTTAATCTTATTAGGCCCCAGGCGAGTTCATGGCATCCTAATGAATTATTCATAATCAGTGATGCAGGCCACAATTTTCAGTTTTTAGTTTACTGTGCATGATACATTTACTAAATAAAGCGCTACTCACCAATTATCATGGCAAAAGAAAAAATAGAAGACTAAGAGAGGATTCGAACCCGTGACACCGAGCGTGGAGGTCCACAGCGTGACCACTACGCTACGTAAATCGATGATGGAAAGAGTGGTCTCATTGTAATCATATCCTTAACTCTAACCAAAACCGTAATCCTAGTTATGAATATTCATGAGTATAAAACTAAGAAAACTGAGCTTCAGAATACCGCAGTAGGTCACGTGTGAAATATCTCTGTTCTCATTCGTCAAATCTCCGATAACCTGGCGTTATTTTCCAATCCTTTGATGGATTGAAAATCACACCTTGGCCTTCGATTAACAATTGCTTTCGCGCGACTTTTTAAGTCTCCATAGATTTACAAATAATCTAAGTGTATTTATATTTGTTTTAATCCAAGCTACGATTTAGATTTTAAATCCCTGCAATTTAGAGTGTATACTAAAAAGTGGCAAGGTCGGAATCGAACCGGGGTCTTTGGGTTATAAGTCTAACACGCTACTGACTGCGCTAACTCGGTTCGCTTGGTCTGCTGGGGGACAAAAGGGGTTTTGTCGCGGTGATTCGCGGTCGAAACTATCACGTGATTTAACACTTGTCATCAACGCTTGAACAATGGCCGCTTTACACAACCCTTCGTTCTACAACTATCCATGCTACACCTAAAGTTGTATAAAAACCATTTTTACACAGCGTTTTTTTACACAGCGTTTTAACAGTGCACATAAAAAACCCCGTAAATTGTCATGTAGTACATAAATATAGATTACTTATATTATTATATTGATTTGATTGAAGCACGCTCAAGTCATGTTCAATCATCATGTAAAGAACATTAGAATCATAAAACCTATACATATTCAACAATGAATGGAATACTGTATAACTGCCATTTATTTCGCGTACTTTCGCGAATCAGGACTTAACGACAATTTCGCGAGTGGTAAAATTCACGTTCGGCTCTTCGCGCTAGTGCAGTAATGCTTGCAATACACTTACGTGTATTGCTTTGCATTTGGTGTCAATATTTTAGTGTGTCGTTAATTTCCCGATTCACAAGTGATTTGCGAAATTCGCGAAAATAAAACCCTCGCGAAATATATGGCCTACAATATAACTGTTTATAATATAATAGATTGCTTACCAAATCAATAACATTATTTTACATAGTGTTAGAATAATGATTTACAAATTTGATGTCATGCATTCTTTTATTACTACGATATTCATACATGTAAATGTTTGTTTTACATCAAACAGATTATTATTTCAAAAGAAATCCGATTATTAGTTTGTTTGTCAATTAGTGGTTCTTTGAATCCTAAATGGTGATCTTTTAACCTGTATTTTGTACTTTTATTCTACCTTTCAATTGTAGATGTATAGAAACCAATTAATATGTTATATTTCATGGATAAACTCTATGAGCTTTTCTTTCTGCCCTTATTTCGCACCACCCCCTGCATATTGTATTGTATTGACATTATTGTTTTCACATATTGAAATTAACCAATCATATATCAGACATAGTAATGCATGGACATTCACGCATATCTTTATGCGAGACTTTGGACAGGAATGAATACAGACGCATGGATGATATTATGCAAGACCTTGGAGAGGAATGAATACAGACGCATGTATAATATTATGCAAGACCTTGGACAGGAATGAATACAGACGCATGTATAATATTATGCAAGACCTTGGAGAGGAATGAATACAGATTGTGTAGATGTTCATCATGACAAGAGTCTAAAATTATATTTTGTGATTGTATGACGACAATGAATCCGATTCTAAATATAAATCTTGAATAAGGTATATTTGTTATGTTACCAGGGGGTATTTCACAAAGATCCCAAGTCGAATGTAATCCTAAGTTTGACTTTAAAAATATGGAAAGCCATTTGCAGCTTCGGAATTAAACACGTTCAAGAGCCCAAATGCGAATAATTATTGGCAATTTTCCACAAAATTTCATATCAATAACTTATAGTCTCGTTGACACAAGAAAATGCTAAGGATTTTTATCAAAATTGTAGGCCTGTTTAAAGTACGTGTTTAGCAATTGTACAACGAAATGAATGGCTTTCCATGATGTTTAAGTCCAACTTATAGTGTTAAGTTTGACTTGGTATCTTTGTGAAACACCCCCAGATAATATTTCATAATTTTATTGCAACTTATACAAAGTAAACATAGCATATTTAAATGCATGCAGTATATATCAGCTTGAAACAACAACACAAATAATAATTAGTTCGTTAATGTAATTATGTAAATAAAATTTCAAAGATACAACACGTACACAATCAAGAATATAAAAAAATAGTCTACATTATAATTTCTACTACATTATGATTTCTACTACATTATGATTATTGTGTAAACATGCTGCATTTGTTGTTGTTTCAATAAGAAATATCAGTTCAGCCAATATGATTAAATACGATTACACGGTTACAATGTAAACATAATTTCAAAAGTACGACACTTACACTACCAATCCATGGATTCAATCCAATCATGGATTGGATTCATCTGGTTGTGAAATTGGTAAAATAACAAATAATTACTTTCACATAAAAAACTTGATATTTCTTACTTGACGTTTCGAACATTGTCGATTTTCGTCCTCACAAGTAATTACACATTTGTTTCAATAGAAATTATATTCAAAACTAGTCTATATCATGCTGTATTGTGTAAAGTACATATATATAATTCTTGACATTATTTTATATCACTTGACAAAGTATTGCAGCGGCATACGAAACGTCGTGATCTTTTAGATTCCATGTTGACCATACATTGCGAGACAAACGAATATCACTAGCGATATTATTTTCGATATATAATTCTTGTTTAAACATGTTACAAACAGCGATTTTTTTTTCAAAATGGACCATGCACTTATATAGTCCAGATTTGTTTTCTTCGTATTATTGCCTAAATTGAATATGAGTCTATGATGGGATTCCTGCCTTATCTCTGTGTAATGTGTATGAATTGTTACAGTTGTGCCTTAGGAATGGGTCTTTAATTCCCTTCAGAGATCTTGTTAGACCAACTAATTGTCTGTATTGTATTTAGTTGTAGAAGTATCCATGCATATATACAGTCAACCATAAGGGAATATTGCAAATGTAATGCTCAGAACGAGTGTTTGTCTCCATCAGAAATCAAGACTTAATGTGGTATATGTATATTTTCATTTGATAATTTTTGTGAGAACACACGAACGCGCACACACACACACACACACACACACACACACACACACACACACACACACACACACACACACACACACACACAAAGAAGAAACAAACACCCAGATAATACGGTTACAGCTCGTTATTCCGAAGGTTCTACTATGTAGACCACGCTAACAATTAGAATATATTACACAAAGAGGATTACTAATTAATGTCGGTCAAGTTTATGTTCCTCTCACTGTGAACTCACTAAAGTGATCAATAAGATTATAAGATTTTCCAAAAGTGATATTTAAGATTAAATCTCAATTTCTGTATAAGAACATTCTGAATAAAATGTGACATTTTCATAAAGAGGAACAACCTTTACCTTGTGAAAAAAAAAGTGCAAATTTATGTCAAATGTCACCGATCGTTCGCCCAAAGTATTCAAATTCGGTTACTATGAACGATGCAAGTATCCGAAATCGGATACTTTTGACTACACTCGAAAAGCGTTCTGGAACGCTTTCCAATTCAATATGAAATACGTCCATAATCAGGTAGACATTCGAATGATCAAATACTATTTCATTATTCTGTTACTAAAAACTAAATAACACAGTAAACAAGAATTGTGAAGGTGCTAATGGATTTTGGTTGAATTCGACACAAATATTAATATAATGCACTTTAGTCTTGTTCGTTATTATACCAATATTATCGAACAATGTGTGAAAGACAATATTGTGTTGCAAGCGGAGACGTAACAGGTTAATGATCATTGTCTACACGTCTTGGCTTCTATGCAGTACGTGAACACTGAGTGAGTTCTCGTTATTTATCTCTGCGAAGGCTAGGACATCATCTGACACTGCGAATACTTCTTTATCGCTACCCTTGGGGACGTCACATATGTTTCTAGCCACAGGAACTCCTTCACATGTGAATTCGTGTACTGATCGTGTTTCGTCTGGTTCAGTTTCTTGATCAACGACATGTACGAACAGGTGCCTGTGCGAAAAGGACATGCCGGTTGCGGTACCGGGCAGACTGCCGTCATCGTTGTTGAGGGTGTACATGACAGTGCCTTCCTCCCCGTCTACGAGGGACACCTTCCCATCATGCAGTATTGCCAGCACTCTCGGACTTCCGTCGCTGATTGCTACCTTTTTCGGCTCGAAGGGGAGGGTAACTGATCTGATAACAGCGCCATTGGAAGGCGATACTACGTTCACCTTCTTCAGCTTGGAGTCTGCGACATAAATGTGATTTGCAGCGCCATCTACGGCGAGATCGACTGGACGACAATCTTTGGGCAAAAGGGATGAGATGTTGCGACTCGTTGAACTGCTAACGGATAGTACATGGAGCTCGAAATCCTTGATCATGACTAGCTCAATAGACTTTGTGTCATTAGGGGAAAGAATTTCAAGCGAGTTTACTTCCTTGAAATCAGGTGGAAGCACAAAATCATTGAACATGTTTGACTGCTCCACTTGGAATTTCAATCTTCTTTCGCGGTTGCTTCCGCAAAGCAAGACCAAGTTTCCATTTCTGGAAAGCATGCGTCTGATGGTATAATTTGACCCTATAAGAAACGTTTCCGCTGTGAGGCCATGTGTGTTTCTTACCAGCTTGGCAGCGGATCTGGGTCCATCTTTGACGCCATAACTCTCGGCATAGGACACAACTTTTGCGACACGTTTTTGGAAATCGCGGTGTTTGAAATCCAGCGTGTTGTTCATAGCTTTCCGAAGATCTCCGTGAATCGACGCGAGATCAGCCTGTTCAGTGTCACTTCTCTCAATAAGTTGCTTCGTGAGTGAAGTGCTGTTCTCGCCGATAGACTTCACGTTCTCAATCTCCTGTTTAAGCTGCTGCATCTCTTCGAGCTGACTGTTAATTACGTCATCTTTCCTGATCGTGAGTTCCTGCAGATTGAGCTCCAAGCGTCGCAGAGCCACTTTACTGGCAGCAGCAAGATCCTCTCCCAGCTGTGTTCGTTTTATTTCAATAGTTTCTGACGCTTCCTGGACGCATTTGAAGCTTTCCTCAATTTTCTGGCGCTCTTCTTGATTATCGATGCGATCGACGAGCAAGGCTAGGTCATTGCGCAACTGGGATACGCATTCATCCAGGAGCAGGAGAGATTCCCCGTGTTCCTTACACGGACCGAGGATCGGACACATCGCGCACACTGGCCGTTCGCAAGTATTGCAGAACAGTTTGAGCAGTTCGTCCGGATGCTGTTCGCACAAGCTGTATCCATCACCACACTCTACCGCGCACGTTTGGAGAAGTTTCTCTTTGCCACTGATGAGATCTATGATGAGCGGAGCTCTATGTATCTTGGTGGCCGAGAGCTTGGCATGGACCGTTGCGCATGGCTCACAAAGCAGTTGCTTACACGTCTGGCAGTATGTTGTAGCCTTGACGCACAAATCACTGTCAAGTGCGTCTGATTCGCAGACGCAGAGGTCGCACTGATGGTTGGAACCTCCCAGCTTCCTTCTGTGGTCGTCAAGGGCGTTCAGCGCACCCACCATTCGATTCGCGTAGAAGTCCACTTTCAGACTCGCCACACCGCCACCGGAGGGAAGCGGCGTATCCACGCGACAAAGGCCACACCTGATGCGGGTCCCACCCGACGCGACAGCAGCTCTCTCCAGACACTCAGTGCAAAAGTGGTGCAGGCAAGACAGTAGTCGTGGTTTATTCAGGCGGTCGTGACAGATGGCACACTGCATCTCCTCCATCACCACAGCGCACACACCGGCAAGACCCTCAGGGCGTTGCGTGGATGAACTAGCAGCCATCGCTTGAATCGGGAGTGCTCCTACGTCGGTTAGGTATTGAATCACAAAGCCAAATAATTGACCAAGCGTATTTTTCAATAACGACCACGCGTAAAGAATAATAGTCATGTGGTAGTTTTGCGAGTTGAGCGATACTGCGACAGGTATAAAACTGCTTTAGACTTTGTTTCACAAGTCGACATACCAATCAAGCAATGATCGGGCAGATCACAAAACAAATGCTTTTATATTAGCACCATGATCACACACAAAAAGTACAACCATGACATTAATTGTACATGACTTCACCATTCCCCAAAATAGCGCAGTGCGTGCGCTGCTTCCGGGGCCAGTTGCCAAAATAACAACCACGCATTATGGTTTCACCGTTGCATTTAAACATCACTATTCTCGCTTAGAAAGTGAATATAGAGAGGTACACTGAAGGGATAGTATAGTTCTTGTCCAACTGACTTTGAGTAACTAACATTGTCAGGTATCATTAAAAATAAACGGTTAAAATGAAATTATGCTTGAATAGGAGAAACATCAGCTATAGGGCTATTTTCATTCAAAAAGCAGCTGTTAGCACAAGAGGGCGCCATCGAGACACCTCAAGCAGAGCCGTATATATCCATACGGCTCTGACCTCAAGTTAAAACAAATTATAAGCAAAATATTTTAATTGGATGTGGTAAAATAATTATTCAATATAGAGATCGTATAAACAACAATTTTAAAAATGTAAGCCAGTTCAGAAAGGTGTAAGAATTAAATAATGTTTTCTTAAATAATTTAATAAAAGTTGGTCCCCAACATTTATTTTATTCTGATCAAGGTATTTCAGCTGTTTTGAACCTATCTTGATCAAACAAAATTGATTATTTCATTAAACTTGTGTGCTTTTTCAAACTGTGCACTTTGTTTTCATTACCTCACAGGAAATATATGTCCTGAAGCGCCTTTAAGCCGTTATCGATCGAGTGGTTTGTTAGTTAGTTTTGAGAAACCGGGTCCTTCTCTGGGTTTTCCCCAAGCAGCATTGTGCAATAGCTTTCTGTACAGCCTTGGTGATGAAGAAATATTGTTGAAATATCTAACGAACGAGTAATAGGTCGGGGGGGGGGGGGGGGGCAGGGGGACAGTTATTGGGGGCAAACTTTGTCATCATTCCCAAAATAGCTAAACTAAACCCGTGGTCTTTGTCTCGGCCTCGAAATTTGTTGGCGACGGAGGCCCCCCCCCCCCCCCCCCCTGCTTACACGACTCAACCAGTGGTCTTGGTCTCGGGCACGATCGGTCTCGGTCCCGATTTGGAAATGACACCCCCCCCCCCCCCCCCCCCCTCCCTTGAAAATCCTGACTATACGGGCCTGTGTTGCTAACAACCACACATTTCAACGTTACAACAAACAAATATGTTCATTATCATAAACCGGAACAGAGTAGGCCTACCTATATGGGAGCATCTATAAACACTGAACAGGCACAATAATTAGCAAACATTGGACATAGTAGGCTTGTTAAGACCCCAAAATATGGGTGTTCACTGCGATTTGGGGTACAACTCTTTAAATAACTTCAACATATTCCTTGGATAAAAAGAAGAAAATTCATCCAAAGAGACACTCTGTATCTATGCAAATTAGGCCTAATTTCCATAATTTATGCAAATTTATTCATGAAAATGGGATATTCCATGAAAATGGTGTTTTTATTGACATATTTTAAGGAGAACATATTCCTTGGATCAAAAGAAGAAAATTCATTCAAAGAGACACCCTGTTTATATGCAAATTAGGTCTAATTTCCATAATTTATGCAAATGTATTGATGGGAATGGGATAACTATGCCAATGGTGTTTTTATTGACATATTCGGGAGAACATAATCCTTGGATCAAAAGAAGAAAATTTATCCAAAGAGACACTCTGTTTCTATGCAAATTAGGCCAATTTATGCAAATTTATTCATGGGCCCAGAAATAACGGAACGGGGCACTTCCCAAAATAAAGCGACGAAATGACTGGGTCCATCGGATAGTGTGTCTTTTCAAATGAAAATTGATACCAAGAACATTAATTTTGGTCGTGTAGTTTTTGTTTTACAGCGCTGTAAGTGACACCATGTCAGGGTTCATTTGTCTTCAATTTTTACTGACCTATTGGCTAAAGAATGACCCGAACGGCTCGTCATAGAATTACGGTGAACAATGATGCGGACACCTTTGTTAATGTGCAATCGACTGAATAGCCACAGCACCGTAATTCTATAACGAGCCGTTTTGGGTCATTCTTTAGCCAATAGGTCAGTAAAAATTGAAGACAAATGAACCCTGACATGGTGTCACTCACAGCGCTGTAAAACAAAAACTACACGACCAAAATGAATGTTCTTGGTATCAATTTTCATTTGAAAAGACACACTACCCGATGGACGCAGTCATTTCGTGGCTTTATTTTGGGAAGTGTCCCGTTCCGTTATTTCTGGCCCTATGAATAAATTTGCATAAATTATGAAAATTAGGCCTAATTTGCATAGATACAGAGTGTCTCTTTGGATAAATTTTCTTCTTTTGATCCAAGGATTATGTTCTCCCGAATATGTCTGTAGTGACTCTATTCACCTATCACAGTCTGAATATTAGACTAACACTGATCGCCCTACACAGCTGATTCATATACCAACTCCACCAAGGAGGGGTTATCTCATCTTCTACCAGTACCAGTGAAACTTTACCTCATCTTGTTTACATTTAAGATGAAGTCATTTCCTGCCTAGCTTGGTCTTGTTTTACTTCACTGAGATAAACATCTCTTTGTCTACTGGACCTTGTGGCTTTTTACTGCATGCACTCTAGCACATGCAAGCCATGCTTTCTCACTCTCTACACTAGCTTTCATCCGAGCAACACCTATTTTAGCTCTTTCTTCTTCACCCATATGAGTCACCATTAGACTCATGATGGCCACCATGAATTGTATTTACGGGGTTACAATTCATGCCTTTTTCTTCTTCTCACCAAGGGAGAGTCCGCCGACCGACATGGGGCGTTAAATCATCAACCATTCCTTTTCGTCTTCTTCGACATCATCATCCTTCTCAGCTACCGAGCCCTTCGGACCTTCATTACTTCTCCGCTCTTCATAATTTGTGTTTTATCTAACGGACACGTTTATAGCACAGCGTTTAGGCTATATAGCTTCTCTCCACGGCAACACGCCGGAGATCATAGCAGCCACATCGTGCGTGCTTGTTCAACGATGGAACTGAATATTGAATATCGACCTTTTTCCACGCACCTTCGCGTTCATCATTTTCGAACTCTTGTTCTCGACATCGTCTTCTTCACGCACGCTCGCGTTTCATCGTTTTCATCGATCATCTCTCATCACTTCCGCGGACGCGCATTTCATTCAGGCCAACTGAACTTTATAACCATGGGCTTTAATTAATCATCGTGCAATAGATCTTTCGGACATTTGTTTTTACTTTCAATAATGACGTCATCCAAATTCTACATCACTTGTGTGGACATTCTTTTATTCAGTCGTTGCAACTGTCTTATTTCTATTAGTGAACTTTGTATTGGGTGCTGGTGACTGCCTTATGTGTATGCTTCATCAACAACAACAACAACACATACAATCTATCACACACCACACATTTCCCCGATATCTGGCTTCACTAAAGTGGTGACCCCGACGTGATTGGAGCCCGTTGCGGATATCGAGATCGACGACGACATCGACCTCGAAAATGGACTTTATCATTTGTCAACAAATTTCTTCCATACAAGTTTAACTTCTTTCTTTATTTGGACATTTCTCGCATCATCTTCACGTGTATCATCAATGTTCATCGAGTCCTACTTTTCATCCCTCGTCATCGACATCGATCGTTTCAACCTTTCAACAATCTAGGAGGAGGCTCCTGTAGTGACTCTATTCACCTATCACAGTCTGAATATTAGACTAACACTGATCGCCCTACACAGCTGATTCATATACCAACTCCACCAAGGAGGGGTTATCTCATCTTCTACCAGTACCAGTGAAACTTTACCTCATCTTGTTTACATTTAAGATGAAGTCATTTCCTGCCTAGCTTGGTCTTGTTTTACTTCACTGAGATAAACATCTCTTTGTCTACTGGACCTTGTGGCTTTTTACTGCATGCACTCTAGCACATGCAAGCCATGCTTTCTCACTCTCTACACTAGCTTTCATCCGAGCAACACCTATTTTAGCTCTTTCTTCTTCACCCATATGAGTCACCATTAGACTCATGATGGCCACCATGAATTGTATTTACGGGGTTACAATTCATGCCTTTTTCTTCTTCTCACCAAGGGAGAGTCCGCCGACCGACATGGGGCGTTAAATCATCAACCATTCCTTTTCGTCTTCTTCGACATCATCATCCTTCTCAGCTACCGAGCCCTTCGGACCTTCATTACTTCTCCGCTCTTCATAATTTGTGTTTTATCTAACGGACACGTTTATAGCACAGCGTTTAGGCTATATAGCTTCTCTCCACGGCAACACGCCGGAGATCATAGCAGCCACATCGTGCGTGCTTGTTCAACGATGGAACTGAATATTGAATATCGACCTTTTTCCACGCACCTTCGCGTTCATCATTTTCGAACTCTTGTTCTCGACATCGTCTTCTTCACGCACGCTCGCGTTTCATCGTTTTCATCGATCATCTCTCATCACTTCCGCGGACGCGCATTTCATTCAGGCCAACTGAACTTTATAACCATGGTCTTTAATTAATCATCGTGCAATAGATCTTTCGGACATTTGTTTTTACTTTCAATAATGACGTCATCCAAATTCTACATCACTTGTGTGGACATTCTTTTATTCAGTCGTTGCAACTGTCTTATTTCTATTAGTGAACTTTGTATTGGGTGCTGGTGACTGCCTTATGTGTATGCTTCATCAACAACAACAACAACACATACAATCTATCACACACCACACATTTCCCCGATATCTGGCTTCACTAAATGTCAATAAAAACACCATTGGCATACATATCCCATTCCCATCAATACATTTGCATAAATTATGGAAATTAGACCTAATTTGCATATAAACAGGGTGTCTCTTTGAAAGAATTTTCTTCTTTTGATCCAAGGAATATGTTCTCCTTAAAATATGTCAATAAAAACACCATCTTCATGGAATATCCCATTTTCATGAATAAATTTGCATAAATTATGGAAATTAGGCCTAATTTGCATAGATACAGAGTGTCTCTTTGGATAAATTTTCTTCTTTTTATCCAAGGAATATGTTGAAATTACTAAAATAATTGTACCCCAAAATGCAGTGGCGGACCTCTTAACAAGCCTACTAACAAGGGTTTAGAAAGAAATAAGGCCCGGTCGCATATCACCGGATAGCGTAAACGGCCGATGCCCGACGGAAAGTAACATTCTCATGCAGTTTCTTATTCGTTCGCTGTCAGGCGATGTACGTTTTGTTTCTTCTTCTTTTTCAAATTGGTGTTTTAAATATCACTTTTTAAGTGAAGTATGGTTATTATTATTGTTATTATCACCATCATTATATTGTTATTATGCATTTTATACAAATTTAACTGTGGGGGATGTTGTAGGCTACAGGCCACCCCACCCCCCCCCCCCCCCTCCCCGCAGCACAGCACCAAAATGTGTGTGTGTGTTGGGGGGGGGGGGGGATTATATCGGGGATATATCCCCCCATCCCCGGGATCATACCCCCATGCTCCGTACGTATGGGTTAGAGAAATGCTCAGCTTGTTCATTACTTTTATTGGTGATTATGAATGCATACTGTATATAAAATAGACAGTAGAGGCGGGTAGAGGTAGTGGCTTGGACCGGGGGGGGGGGGGGGGGGGCGGGGGTATTTCCACAATGACCAACTATTATTAGCTAAAAACATACCGCACTGTTTACCCGTATGTATTTTAAAGTACAAACTACAGAGCTCTGCGGGAAATCCGAGGATAGTATTTCCGGCCGGGAGTATTCCAAGGCAAAATTAATTGAACGCACACAAAAAAGATGGCCATGCAGTCCAGTGAGTTTACGACAAAGTAAGTGTAAAACATAGAGCTGTATTACAGCTCTATGGTGTAAAATGAAGAACAGAAACAACAACACCTCTAAATATTTGTATTGTACCAATAAAACAACACCGCTGATGATGTTACTATTGACCAATCAGAAGCACCATGTGACAGGGCATATAATTCGGGTCACAGAGATTGGCCAATCAGATGCTATGTGACAATGACAATGACAATGACAATGACAATGACAATGAATTTTATTCTCAATAACGGCCCCTCACGGGGGCATGGGAGAAATACAACAAGTGTATATATACATATATAAACATGATAAAAAACAAACAAAATCTTTGGCAACAACTTTTAACTAGCACACACTAAGAAAACTTAGCCATAATAATACTGCAAAACCTTGATAATTTTTTTAACTGTTTAATATTTCTAACATTAAATAACTGGTATGATTGAGTGACCCCCGCATCGGCACCCTAAAACATTTCCGACAGTTTAAGACTTAAAAATCATTCAAATTTCTTGAAATTGTACTCACATATTGAGAAAATAGTGCAGATTCCGATGCGAAGATCAGATTTGCGATACATTAATTATGTTTCGAGATATCGCCTTTGAACGCGCGCGTTGTTTTTTGGCTTCACAAGTTCGAAGTGTTTTTAATACCGGCACCCCCTCAACCCTCATTGACAGTGCACGCAACTCAAAATTTCTTGTGCGATGTTGGTATTATTTATCGTATTACTCGTAGCGGACGATCAACGCATTATTTCTCCTCAAAATTTCGACCAGTTCAGTTTCTAAGGGTAGCGCGCATCATCTCATGCGCGATTTTTTACAACACGCGCAAAAACAAATATTACGCGGGGTGCCGATATTAAAAACAGTGCCGATGTGTAGTACACCTATCATCTTATATACATTTGGCCTCTTAAAATAATGACCTTTAACTAGCTGCTTCCGATCATTCTGAAATGCAGGGCACACTAAGACATAATGAAATTCATCCCCCTGATCTTGTAAGGAACACAAGCTGCAAATCTGCAACTCTTGCTCAGGCAAGTAGCGACCATTTGCTATTGGGAGTTTATGGTTTCCACACCGAAATCTAGACAAAGTTATCCTATCTTTAACATCCAACTGCACTAAATATTTTTCAAAACCAACCACACTTTTAAAGATCCTATAATTTATACACAAACGATTCCTATTAACCTCATCATTCCAATTTTGTTTATACATATCAGCTAACCTCAAATTCAAAGACAATTTCACCCAATCAATATTCAATGGAACATCAACAAGTGGACATCGTGCATGCGCGCACGTGAAAGCTTATTATTTTGCAGGCTCTTCTGCTATTGTGCTTGGCGATCGCAACAAAAATATAAATAGCATAAAAGAGCTCAGAAAGGCTCACGGAAGGGAAAGTCAAGTAAATGAGGGTAAGCAGATTAGCATATTTTTATAATTGTAAGAAGTATTGGAACAACTGCAGAATACCCCACCATTTGAAAGGCTGTTATTTTTTGGCTACAACGCCAACGCGCTTTTAGCTGTCTATGTTATGTAGTCCGCCTGTCACGTCTCACGAATAGATCTGATATTCAAGTTCAATTGGCTTCGCAACTCGGCCAACAGCAGGTATATAGCCCCACACACTTCGCTTGAATGTGTTTTTTTTTTCTCTGGCGCGGCGCGCGCGGCATGTCTAGCTTTTGAGAAATCGATCGCGACTTCTATCTTCGGCGTACGTGCCGCGCCTACGCGCGCGCTTTTATATTTCTCGATGTCTCTTCTACTTCGGCGCCGCCTTCGTGCCTACATGCCTTCGCGCTTTTGTTTCGATGTTTCTTCTACCATCGGCGGGGCTCATGTCGTCGCGCTTTCATATTGGAGCTTAATTACTATATCTTCGGCGCGCCCGGCTGCCTTCGTGCCCGCGCGCGCTTTTGTTTCTTCTACCTTCGGCCTTCGTGCCTACGTGCATACGTGCTTTTATATTTCTCTTTGCTCTTGTACCTTCGGCCTTCGGCCTGCGTGCCCGCGGGCTTTTATATTTCTCGATGTTTCTTCTATCTTCAGCCTTCGTGCCTTCGTGCCTACGTGCCCACGCGCTTTTATATTTCTCGATGTCTCTTCTACCTTCGGCCTTCGTGCCTGCGTGCCCACGCGCTTTTTTTTTTGTTGATGTTTCTTCTACCTTCAGCCTTCGTGCCTTCGTGCCTACGTGCCCACGCGCTTTTATATTTCTCGATGTCTCTTCTACCTTCGGCCTTCGGCCTACGTGCCCACGCGCTTTTATATTTCTCTTTGCTCTTGTACCTTCGGCTTTCGGCCTACGTGCCTACGCGCTTTTATATTTCTCGATGTGTCTCCTACCTTCGGCCTTCGGGCTACGTGCCTACGCGTTTTTATATTTGTCTGTGCTCTTGTACCTTCGGCCTACATACCTGCGTGCTTTTATATGTCTCGATGTTTCTTCTACCTTCGGCCTTCGTGCCTTCGTGCCTACGTGCCGACGCGCTTATATATTTCTCGATGGTTCTTCTACCTTCAGCCTTCGTGCCTACGAGCCTACGCGCTTTTATATTTCTCGATGTCTCTTCTACCTTCGGCCTTTGGCCTACGTGCGTGCGTGTTATATATGTTAGATGTTTCTTCTACCTTTGGCCTTCGTGGCTACGTGCCTACGTGCCTACGCGCTTTTATATTTCTCGATGTCTCTTCTACCTTCGGGCTTCGGCCTACGTGCCTACGAGCTTTTATATTTCTCTTTGCTCTTGTACCTTCGGCCTTCGGCCGTGCCTACGCGCTTATATATTTCTCGATGGTTCTTCTACCTTCAGCCTTCGTGCCTACGAGCCTACGCGCTTTTATATTTCTCGATGTCTCTTCTACCTTCGGCCTACGGCCTACGTGCCTACGCGCTTTTATATTTCTCTTTGCTCTTGTACCTTCGGCCTTTGGCCTACGTGCGTGCGTGTTATATATTTTAGATGTTTCTTCTACCTTCGGCCTTCGTGGCTACGTGCCTACGTGCCTACGCGCTTTTATATTTCTCGATGTCTCTTCTACCTTCGGGCTTCGGCCTACATGCCTACGAGCTTTTATATTTCTCTTGGCTCTTTTACCTTCGGCCTTCGGCCTACGTGCCTGCGTGCTTTTATATTTCTCGATGTTTCTTCTACCTTCGGCCTTCGTGCCCTCGTGCCTACGTGCCTACGCGCTTTTATATTTCTTTTTGCTCTTGTACCTTCGGCCTTCGGCCTACGTGCGTGCGTGCTTTTATATTTCTCGATGTCTCTTCTACCTTCGGCCTTCGGCCTACGTGCCTACGCGCTTTTATATTTATCTTTGCTCTTGTACCTTCGGCCTTCGGCCTACGTGCCTGCGTGCTTTTATATTTCTCGATGTTTCTTCTACCTTCGGCCTTCGGCCTACGTGCCTTCGTGCTTTTATATTTCTCTTTGCTCTTGTACCTTCGGCCTTCGGTCTACGTGCCTGCGTGCTTTTTTATTTCTCGATGTTTCCTTCGGCCTACGTGCGTGCGTGCTTTTATATTTCTCGATGTCTCTTCTACCTTCGGCCTTCGGCCTACGTGCCTACGCGCTTTGATATTTCTCTTTGCTCTTGTACCTTCGGCCTTCGGCCTACGTGCCTGCGTGCTTTTATATTTCTCGATGTTTCTTCTACCTTCGGCCTTCGTGCCTTCGTGCCTACGTGCCTACGCGCTTTTATATTTCTCGACGATGTTGTATATACCTTCGGTCTCCGTGCCTGCGTGGACCTTCGCGCTTTTTTAAAACTCTAACAAAAGCCCCCACATTAGTCCAAACCCCGCCATTATTATCTTCCGTATTAATTTTTTTTGTTTATGAATCAATTCGTTGATTTGTTTATAACAATACTCTAACTAAATCCCCAAGCTTAGTCCAAAGCATGCCATTATTATCTTTCGTATTAATTTGTTTTGTTCGAATGATTATCTTCCGTATGAATTTGTCGATTTGTTATACCAGTAACAAAACCCCCCTTCTATTCCAAACCCCGCCTTAATATCTTCCGTATCAATTTGTTGATTTACATATCAACCCTCCACCTCCTTAGTCCTTATATCGTATGAATTCGTTGATTTTTTAAATTATAATACTCTAACAAAAGCCCCCACCTTAGTCCAAAACCGCGACATTATTATCTTCCGTATTAATTTGTCTTGTTAACGTTATTATCTTCCGTATGAATTTGTTTTGTTTAAATTATTATCTTACTTGATATTCGTTGATTTTTTGTGAGGTCACGTGTAAATAAGAACACTTAACAAGGGAGGGGGAGGGGAGGGGGGGGGGGGGGGGGGGGTTAAACACAAACAAATCAGTTCTGCGAGCTACGCGAGATTATAACTGCGTTATTGTAATAGTGAAATGACAAGGAATAGAATGAGGATCTGTTTGATGTATGAAACAAAGTTTATCGACTAAAGTTAAAGATTATATACATTCATTGTATTTTGGTGTACACGTGGTCCTACAAGGATGTATTGAAAGTTGTATGACCACGGGCGTCGATCTGTCATTGATACCCATTGATCAGGGGAGGATGATTTATTCATCCATCCCCCCCCTGATGAATGGGTATTACGTAAATATCGACGCCCATGTGTATGACACAATAGATGGGGCGGGCCTTTTAAGTTGTATAAAACGATGTAATTACAATAGATATTATACAGAAGAGCTGTGCAAGGCACGCGAGATTAGAACTACATTATTGTATTAGTGAACTGACAAGGCATAGAATGCGGATCTGTTTAATGTATTCAACACATTTTTTCGACCAAAGTTACAGATTATAATCATGCATTGTATTATGATGTGCGCGTGCATCTTTCGTTTATATATAATTTGTTTATTTGATTAATATAATACTTTGACAAGCCTCTTACCCCAAACCCCCACCCCACCCTCTCACACTATAGTCCAAACTGCGGCAGTTCATATATCTTTGGTATAAATTCGTTGATTTGTTTATAATAATACTGTAACTAAAGCCCCAAGCTTAGTCCAAACCCAGCCATTACTATCTTTCGTGTTAATTTGTTTTGTTTGAGTTATTATCTTCCGTATTAATTCGTTCATTTGCTTATAATAATACTCTAACTAAAGCCCCAAGCTTAGTCTAAACCCCGCCATTATTATCTTCCGTATCAATTGTTTGAATTGCATATAATTCTTTAACAACCCTCCACCTCCTTAGTCCTTAAATCGTATGAATTCGTTGATTTTTGTAATTATAATACTCTAACAAAAGCCCCCACCTTAGTCCAAAACCGCGCCATTATTATCTTCCGTATGAATTTGTTTTGTTTAAATTATTATCTTCCGTATGAATTCGTAGATTTGCTTATAATAATACTCTAACTAAAGCCCCAAGCTTATAGTCCAAACACCGCCATTATTATCTTCCGTATCAATTTGTTGATTTGCATATAATAATACTTTAACAACCCTCCACATCCTTAGTCCTTAAATCGTATGAATTCGTTGATTTTTTTAATTATAATAATCTAACAAAAGCCCCCACCTTAGTCCAAAACCGCGCCATTATTATCTTCCGTATTAATTTGTTTTCGTTGTTATCTTCCGTATGAATTTGTTTTATTTAAATTATCTTTCGTATGAATTCGTTGATTTTCTTATAATAATACTCTAACTAAAGCCCCAAAGCTTATTCCAAACCCCGCCATTTATATCTACCGTGTCAATTTGTTGATTTGCATATAATAATACTTTAACAACCCTCCACCTCCTTAGTCCTTTCGTATGAATTCGTTGATGTTTCTTTTATTATAATACTCTAACAAAAGCCCCCACCTTAGTCTAAACCGCGCCATTATTATCTTCCGTATTAATTTGTCTTGTTTAAATTATTATCTTCCGTATGAATTCGTTGATTTGCTTATAATAATACTCTAACTAAAGCCCCCACCTTAGTCCAAACCGCGCCATTATTATATTCCGTATTAATTTGTCTTGTTAAAGTTATTATCTTCCATATGAATTTGTTTTGTTTAAATTATTATCTTCCGTATGAATTCGTTGATTTGCTTATAATAATACTCTAACTAAAGCCCCCACTTTAGTCCAAACCGTGCCATTATTATCTTCCGTATTAATTTGTCTTGTTAAAGTTATTATCTTGCGTATGAATTTGTTTTGTTTAAATTATTATCTTCCGTATTAATTCGTTCATTTGCTTATAATAATACTCTAACTAAAGCCCCAAGCTTAGTCTAAACCCCGCCATTATTATCTTCCGTATCAATTTTTTGATTTGCATATATCCTTTAAGAACCCTCCACCTCCTTAGTCCTTTCGTATGAATTCGTTGATGATATTTTTTATTATAATACTCTAACAAAAGCCCCCGTGCACCTTAGTCCAAACCGCGCCATTGTTATCTTCCGTATGAATTTGTTTTGTTTAAATTATTATTTTCCGTATGAATTCGTAGATTTGCTTATAATAATACTCTAACTAAAGCCCCAAGCTTATAGTCCAAACACCGCCATTATTATCTTCCGTATCAATTTGTTGATTTGCATATAATAATACTTTAACAACCCTCCACCTCCTTATCCTTAAATCGTATGAATTCGTTGATTTTTCTTTTATTATAATAGTCTAACAAAAGCCCCCACCTTAGTCCAAACCGCGCCATTATTATCTTCCGTATTAATTTGTTTTATTTAAATTATTATCTTCCGTATGAATTCGTTGATTTGCTTATAATACTCTAACTATTCATTTGTCGATTAGGCAATCAAAATACTCTAACAGAACCCCCACCTATAGTTCCACTGCCAGCCGATTATACACTTAAGTTTATTTGTCAATTTGCCTGTAATAATACTCTAACAAAACACCGACCTTTGTCTGAACCACAACATTATTATTTTATGATTAAAGGAACTACAGCGTATAGATGGCCTAATTTTCACAATTACGCTCTCTATACGAAATCTTTCCTCAAGAAAAAGAATTTAGCAGTCATTTCCCATGAATCAATCACTTTTGGGGTAATTAGTCAATATCTAATTGTCCTGGGAACGCCCCTTTTAAATCGCCAAAATGTGACGTCATCTAAAGAACGGACTAATGAACTAAATTCTGTAGATGACGAAAGCCAATGAATTGTCAATCACATGTCAATCACGCTGCCGATTCTGGACCCTAAATGTGGGCGGGGCGTAAACCGGCTGCTAAGTGAGATTTAGCATCAGAAAGTTAGTCTAAAATCAATACTGTGTTTATTTTCATGGAGTTTTTTTCGGCAGACCTATTTTACAAGTCATCAACTATGGAATAAGTGCCAAAGTACGTTGTATTCTGTAGTTCCTTTAATTTTGTCGCTTTGCCTATAATAAATAATCTTGCGTATTCATTGGTCGATTAGCCAATCATAATACTATAACACAACCCCCACCTATAGTTCCAACCACGCCCTTCCGTACTCAATTTGTTGATTTTCCTACAATAATACCCTATAGCAAAATTATATTCCGTATGAATTTGTCGATTTGCCTGGAATAATACCCTAATGAAACCTGCCACCTTAGTCCCAACCAGGGCATTATTATGTTCCGTATTTAATATGTCGATATGCCTATAATAATAGCCTTGCAAAATTGTCTTGCGTATTCATTTATCAATTTGCCTATAGGCTATAATAATACTCTAAGAAAACCCCCATCTTAGGCTCAATCACGCCATTATTATTTTTATGATAAACTTTGTCGCTTTGCGTATAATAATGCCCTATAGCAAAATTATCTTCCGTATTCATTTGTCGATTAGCCAATCACAATACTCTAACAAAACCCCACACATAGTAGTTCCAATCACGCCATTATACACTTCCCTATTTGCTGTGTCGATTTGCCTATAATAAAACTATAACAACCCCCCCCCCCCCCCATCTTAATTGTCCCAATATCTTCCCTATTAATTAGTCGATTTGCCTACAGTATATACTCTAACAAAACCTCCCACCTTAGTCCCAACCATGCCATTATTTTCCGTATTTAATTTGTCGATTTGGCTATAATAATACCCTAGCAAAATAATCTTGCCTTTAATATTACTATAACAAAACCCCCACTTAGTCCTAACCGCGCCATTATTATCTTCCAAATTAGTCTGTCGATTTGCCAATAATAATAATACCCTAACAAAATGCGTATTAATTTGTCGATTTGCCTTTAATAATACTTTAACAAAAACCTCCCACCTTAGACCCAAACACGCCATTATATTTGAGGTAAGCACTATATAGGCACCAATCCTGCAGCCGTCATACATTCTGCGACTTGAGAGAGACTATTCACTCACGCATTATGCATAGCCAAAATTTCCGACTTAATGTTTTTCTTAGTTTCGGGGGATATATTTCCCTAACCTAAACCCTAACCCTAACCCTAATTTGGTGGCTATAGGTCAGATTTAGTGGCTATAGGTCAAGTTTGGTGGCTATAGGTCAGATTAGTGGTTATAAGTGAATAGTCTCTCTCAAGTCGCAGAATTTCTGACGGCTGCAGGATTGGTGCCTATATAGTGCTTACCTATATTTGATTATAATAATACCATAGCAACATTATATTCCGTATTAATTTCTCAATTTGCCTATAATAATACTCTAACAATACCCCCACCTTAGTCTCAACCACGTCATTATTATTTTATGATTAATTTTGTCGATTTGCCTATAATAATACCCTCGCAAAATAATCTTCCGTATTAATTTCTCGATTTGCCTTTAATATCTTGTCGATACAAAATGTCCCAATCGCGCCATTATTATCTTGTCGATTTGCCATAAAACTGTAACAAAACCCCAGCTTAGTTCCAACCACGCCGACTCACCGTCTCCTTGTCTTGCGCTGCATCTATTCACTTCCTTTCTCGTCCGCGATCACCATCTCGACCCACGAGCGTCCGCGCGTCGACATCGCGTTCTTCACAGCTTTTCAGATACGATATCAAAGAGGCGTTTCGCATCCAAGTCTTTGTAGCCCCTTTATCGTATTTCGTTCCCAAGACATCAGACATTCATTTTGGACTCTCGACATCTCGTGAGCAATTATTACACTGCATTATTCATGTCATATGTCATTTATATTGGCCAAAGTTACTACGTGCAATATGTAATACTTTATTCAGGGATATGAGAGTTTATCCATGCTTTATTCATTCGTGTCATTCGTGTTCTGATTCCACCTCAATCACAACTCCTATATTTATTTCATCATTAAACTTGTAAACGAAAAGGGAATTCCATTTCTCTTGTCTTTTATCGTAATACTCTAACAAAACCCCACATATAGTTCCAATCACGGCATTATACACTTCCCTATTTGATGTGTCGATTTGCCTATAATAAAACTATAACAATCCCCCCCCCCCCCCCCCATCTTAATCGTCCCAATATCTTCCCTATTAATTAGTCGATTTGCCTACAGTATATACTCTAACAAAACCTTCCACCTTAGTCCCAACCATGCCATTATTTTCCGTATTTAATTTGTCGATTTGGCTATAATAATACCCTAGCAAAATAATCTTGCCTTTAATATTACTATAAAAAAAACCCCACTTAGTCCTAACCGCGCCATTATTATCTTCCAAATTAGTCTGTCGCTTTGCCAATAATAATAATACCCTAACAAAATGCGTATTAATTTGTCGATTTGCCTTTAATAATACTTTAACAAAAACCTCCCACCTTAAGACCCAAACACGCCATTATATTTGAGGTAAGCACTATATAGGCACCAATCCTGCAGCCGTCATACATTCTGCGACTTGAGAGAGACTATTCACTCACGCATTATGCATAGCCAAAATTTCCGACTTAATGTTTTTCTTAGTTTCGGGGGATATATTTCCCTAACCTAAACCCTAACCCTAACCCTAATTTGGTGGCTATAGGTCAGATTTAGTGGCTATAGGTCAAGTTTGGTGGCTATAGGTCAGATTAGTGGTTATAAGTTTCGGGGGATATATTACCCTAACCTAAACCCTAACCCTAACCCTAATTTGGTGGCTATAGGTCAGATTTAGTGGCTATAGGTCAAGTTTGGTGGCTATAGGTCAGATTAGTGGTTATAAGTGAATAGTCTCTCTCAAGTCGTAGAATTAATGACGGCTGCAGGATTGGTGCCTATATAGTGCTTACCTCATAGCAACATTATATTCCGTATTAATTTCTCAATTTGCCTATAATAATACTCTAACAATACCCCCACCTTAGTCTCAACCACGTCATTATTATTTTAAGATTAATTTTGTCGATTTGCCTATAATAATACCCTCGCAAAATAATCTTCCGTATTAATTTCTCGATTTGCCTTTAATATCTTGTCGATACAAAATGTCATTTCCGACTTAATGTTTTTCTTAGTTTCGGGGGATATATTTTCCTAACCTAAACCCTAACCCTAACCCTAATTTGGTGGCTATAGGTCAGATTTAGTGGCTATAGGTCAAGTTTGGTGGCTATAGGTCAGATTAGTGGTTATAAGTGAATAGTCTCTCTCAAGTCGTAGAATTAATGACGGCTGCAGGATTGGTGCCTATATAGTGCTTACCTCATAGCAACATTATATTCCGTATTAATTTCTCAATTTGCCTATAATAATACTCTAACAATACCCCCACCTTAGTCTCAACCACGTCATTATTATGTTAAGATTAATTTTGTCGATTTGCCTATAATAATACCCTCGCAAAATAATCTTCCGTATTAATTTCTCGATTTGCCTTTAATATCTTGTCGATACAAAATGTCATTTCCGACTTAATGTTTTTCTTAGTTTCGGGGGATATATTTTCCTAACCTAAACCCTAACCCGAACCCTAATTTGGTGGCTATAGGTCAGATTTAGTGGCTATAGGTCAAGTTTGGTGGCTATAGGTCAGATTAGTGGTTATAAGTGAATAGTCTCTCTCAAGTCGCAGAATTTATGACGCCTGCAGGATTGGTGCCTACATAGTGCTTACCTATATTTGATTATAATAATACCATAGCAACATTGTATTCCGTATTAATTTCTCAATTTGCCTATAATAATACTCTAACAATACCCCCACCTTAGTCTCAACCACGTCATTATTATGTTAAGATTAATTTTGTCGATTTGCCTATAATAATACCCTCGCTAAATAATCTTCCGTATTAATTTCTCGATTTGCCTTTAATATCTTGTCGATACAAAATGTAATTTCCGACTTAATGTTTTTCTTAGTTTCGGGGGATATATTTTCCTAACCTAAACCCTAACCCTAACCCTAATTTGGTGGCTATAGGTCAGATTTAGTGGCTATAGGTCAAGTTTGGTGGCTATAGGTCAGATTAGTGGTTATAAGTGAATAGTCTCTCTCAAGTCGCAGAATTTATGACGCCTGCAGGATTGGTGCCTACATAGTGCTTACCTATATTTGATTATAATAATACCATAGCAACATTGTATTCCGTATTAATTTCTCAATTTGCCTATAATAATACTCTAACAATACCCCCACCTTAGTCTCAACCACGTCATCATTATGTTAAGATTAATTTTGTCGATTTGCCTATAATAATACCCTCGCAAAATACTCTTCCGTATTAATTTCTCGATTTGCCTTAAATATCTTGTCGATGCAAAATGTCCCAATCGCGCCATTATTATCTTGTAGATTTGCCATAAAACTGTAACAAAACCCCAGCTTAGTTCCAACCACGCCGACTCACCGTCTCCTTGTCTTGCGCTGCATCTATTCACTTCCTTTCTCGTCCGCGATCACCATCTCGACCCACGAGCGTCCGCGCGTCGACATCGCGTTCTTCACAGCTTTTCAGATACGATATCAAAGAGGCGTTTCGCATCCAAGTCTTTGTAGCCCCTTTATCGTATTTCGTTCCCAAGACATCAGACATTCATTTTGGACTCTCGACATCTCGTGAGCAATTATTACACTGCATTATTCATGTCATATGTCATTTATATTGGCCAAAGTTACTACGTGCAATATTTAATACTTTATTCAGGGATATGGGAGTTTATCCCTGCTTTATTCATTCATGTCCTGATTCCACCTCAATCACATGCAACTCCTATATTTATTTCATCATTAATTAAACTTGTAAACGAAAAGGGAATTCCATTTCTCTTGTCTTTTATTGTCTGCAACCTTCCTTCCTCGTAGCTACAATAAAAATAGTGTTACGTTCTGTGAACAGTGAACACGTTTTACAAAAGGAAGAGATAAGAACTTTATTATTTTCAAAGTGCGGAAGGAATATTATTCAGCCAGTGATGAACACAAAACAAAATAGTCAATCTAACTGAACAAAATATCCAACAATCACTAATTATATAAGCAAAATATATTTACAATTACTCATTAATATAGATAAATAGATAGTAAGCAAATAACCATCGACTGGGGGGTGATGGCATAACTATATACGTGCCAAGCTGAAATACAACAAGATATCCAATCGATCGCATTCAGAGAATTTTGACGGTTAACTAATTATCATATTCTTTATTTACCCTAAACATGTGAACAGACATTTATGATAATAAATAATGTATGGGATACTTGTGATCATATATAAATATAATACTAATTCTTAATAGATCATATGATATAACAAGATATTGGAGCATGGATAAGAATTATTTCATTCCAACTTAGAACGATCAACTGAGCGTCCAAATGGTATACACATTTTGGAAAGCATCATTCTGTTTCTGAATCAGTGCACTATGATAATCATCTACCGATCGTAACACTCGTACAGTATGAATTAAAAAGATGCGGTCCAAATAATTAAAAGAGCCCGGTTGAGGAAATCCGAAATGTCACTCGGGCCGAAAGCGCGTTGGCGCGTTGGCGCGTTGACACCATATAGAGCTAGCTGTATAGGAAAATTTACAGCTGTCATATCGATCGATGGATATGCAGCTCAGCACGCGCGCTAGCTCACTGCATGCGCTATGCCGCACCCGTACACATGTACTGTATACTGTGCATTGTGGGCGCGCGCGCAATATAACCTATAGCATGCATCATGCTCGTAGCGCTCGTAGTATAGTAGTAGAGTATGTGTATAAAGTGCGTGCGTTGGCGCGCAAACCCAAGACGTACAATAAAAGAATAGGCGATCGAATAGCGAATATATACCGGTAATACTATTTTGTATAAAAGCGCGTTGGCGTTGGCAAACCCACGACCCCCATAGTCGAGTGGTGGGGTATTCTGCAGTTAAGCCGAAGTATTTCTCTTCTGACATGAACAGAGTGTCTAGGCTGAAACAGTTTTCATGCCCAAAAGTACTTTAAAAAGGCAACAGGTTCTTAACGCACAGCCCCATATACTGATTTTTGTGTACTGTTGGCACTAATGAAGTTTCATTCTCCCTGACTAACGTACGGCGCCTGGCATACTTCTGAGGTGTGTATACCGTGATGGTAACACTTTATAGGCTTTAACGGCAAACACACTTATACAAAAAAAAAACACAAAATCATACTTTAAATAACATATCTCGGTTCATACTTACGAATTATGTTATGCATGGACATCAATGATCCAAATCCTAAAATGTCTGAAACTCTGATGCTCCATTCGTTTTATTTATACTGAAATTTACTATAAAAGTACTGGCAAGATTACAGAAGTGACGAAAATGGTATCCGAATTTGTTCGCTGCATGCAATATCAGGTGATCAAAAACTTGTCGGCAATGCACCCTAGGCCATCGCCCCGCGCATGCGCTATGCATTGCCGACGAGTTTTCGGTCACCTGACATCATCCCCATTACATGTGGGTACCTATACAGGTACCCACATCCCCACCTACATCAAAACGTAAGGTAGGGTTTCTCCCCGTTCATTCATTCCACTTATGACATGACATTTGTAATCTATAAGGTGAAATTAAATCATTGAAAGATGTGTTTTTGATACTTACCCACTTTTCTTGCTATGAATCAGCCAATATTTCACGTTCATTTGCCATGCAGTCGCGTCGAGCGCTGATCATCGCACACGCTTGCGACGGAAGTACCGTGAAAAGTGTGTTGCTGAAATGACCTTTCGTTAGGTAGTCTTCGTCCAGCCATGAATTGATACGTTGTAAATTACTTACGCACATTATTGTATGCCTGTCAAATCGGAAATAAAGTGTGTGCCACTGAGTGCGCTTGAGATGAAACTACCGTATTTTGCTTGCGAATTGTTGTTTTTCAAACTTTTAAAGAATATGGATTTAAAAATTGTAACGACTGATTTTTGAATAGAATTAAATAAAATACGATGGAATATATTTATTTTTTATGAAAAAACGTACACACATTAAATTAAATTATACATTTTTACTTTGCAGTTTTAACAGTTGATGATGAGCCTTGCTTCCGACCAAAACAAGTTCGTATGATTGATGACGTAATACAATTTGCGCTAGCTACACGGTGAACGCCATTATTACGTGTGCGGTGATGCTGGATTGACGTGCAGTTCAGGACCAACGAATAAAATTGTAGCCCATTTCAATTTAGCTAGGGGCAACGTGACGCCTCCAAATGGAGGATTTTAAACCTGTCATCTAGCACGATCTGCAAAGTTAGGTGAGAAAATAAAAAAACACACAGTGATTAATTTAACGTCATATACAGTCCTACAAAAAAAAACGGGGGTTAGTGAAGTCACTACTGCTATACGGCAGTGTGACTTTTGGGCATACTTGGGCATACTTGGCCATACAGTTTCCCATTCGCTAGTGTACATCGCGACGCAGGCGTGCCTGACATTGCTTGCAGCGAACAAAGACGAAGGAAATAACGGTCATCATCATCATCATCATCAATTTGAGGTAAGTTATCATTCTTTTGCAACAAATTAAATAGCAAGCAAGGTAGATTGAAGGTTTAATTCATGTCTAGAACTAAAAAAAAAATAATAATAATAGATGTAAAGTTCTTGAAACCACCCGTCGCAAAATTTCTTCAAATTTTGTATTGCTCGTCTTCACAGCGCCGTCCTACGGACGGCGCTGATCACAGTTACTCCTAACTCAAGTGAACGCTACCGCGGAGCGGTAGCGTTCAAGGTCGGGCTCATAGTGCCCCCGAATTTATGCGCTAATGTGCACAATAAGTCTGCTTAAAATTATAGATATGATACGGTACTTACCACCGTGTAGATGATACATATGTTATGCAACTATGGGGTGGATCAGAATGATGATTTTTCGCTCCATTCCGCATCAAAATGAGTGATTTATGCACCTCCTCTACTTCTATCTGTGTTGTATCGCGACTTCTGAACGATTGATTACCGTACGACCACTAAACGAGCGAGTCAGATCTGCCGTCTATTCGGCGGGCGCGGTACTTGAATGGAGACCGTTCGCGCGATCATCGATCGTTCAGAAGTCGCGATACAACACAGATAGAAGTCGAGGAGGTGCATATATCACTCATTTTGATGCGGAATGGAGCGAAAAATCATCATTCTGATCCACCCCATAGTTGCATAACATATGTATCATCTACACGGTGGTAAGTACCGTATCATATCTATAATTTTAAGCACACTTATTAGCGCATAAATTCGGGGGCACTATGAGGCCGACCTTGAAAGCTACCGCTCTGCGGTAGCGTTCACTTGAGTTAAGTTACTCCCTGACGTGACCTAACTCTAGTGAACGCTAGCGCGGAGCGCTAGCGTTCTAGGTCGGGATAATAGTGCCCCCGAATTTATCATTTTATGTGCACGATAATTGTGCTTAAAATGATACATATGATACGGTACTTACCACCGATTAGACGATAAATATGTGATGCAACTATGGCTATGGGGTGGATCAGAATGATGATTTTTCGCTCCATTCCACATCAAAATAAGTGATTTATGCACCTCCTTGACTTCTATCTTTCTGTGTTGTATCGCGACTTCTGAACGATCGATGACCGTACGACCACTAAACGCGCGAGTCAGATCTGCCGTCTATTCGGCGGGCGCGGTACTTGAATGGAGACCGTTCGCGCGATCATCGATCGTTCAGAAGTCGCGATACAACACAGATAGAAGTCGAGGAGGTGCATAAATCACTTATTTTGATGTGGAATGGAGCGAAAAATCATCATTCTGATCCACCCCATAGTAACATCACATATTTATCGTCTAATCGGTGGTAAGTACCGTATCATTTGTATCATTTTAAGCACAATTATCGTGCACATAAAATGATAAATTCGGGGGCACTATTATCCCGACCTAACCTAACCAGGCGCCGTACGTAGTACGGTAGTACGGCGCCTGGCATACTGAGGTGTGTATACCGTGATGGTAACACTTTATAGGCTTTAAAGGCAAACACACTTATAAAAATTTTTAAAAAATCATTCTTTAAATAACATATCTCGGTTCATACTTACGAATTATGTTATGCATTGACATCAATGAATGATCCAAATCGTGAAATGTCTGATGCTCCATTCGTAAATACTGAAATTTACTATAAAACTGGCAAGATTACAGAAGTGACGAAAACGGTATCCGAATTTGTTCGCTGCATGCAATATCAGGTGATCGAAAACTTGTCGGCAATGCGCGAGGTCGCAGGTCAAACTTTGGCGTACGAGCCTGGATGTGCGCGCGTTCTGTACAGCGATTGATCTATTTCTGCGTGCGCGATACACCCCTGTACACGTACATGTGAGTACGGTACCGTACCAGTCCCTGTCTTATTGTATTAGTCAACCGATCGCCACTTACGCGCGGAATACCTCCTATCCCAGCATGCATTGCCAACGAGTTTTCGGTCACCTGACATTGCATGCAGCGAACAAAAACGAAGGAAATAACAGTCATCATCATCATCAATTTGAGGTAAGTTATCATTCTTTTGCAACAAATTAAATAGCATGCAAGGTAGGTTGAAGGTTTAATTCATGTCTAGAACTAAAAAAAAAAAAATAATAATAGATGTAAAGTTGTTGAAACCACCCGTCGCAAAATTTCTCAAAATTTGTTAACGTCTTGTCGTCACAGCGTTCGTACGGCGCTGATCACAGTTAATCCCGACCTAGAACGCTAGCGCTCCGCACTAGCGTTCACTAGAGTTATCCCTGACCTAACTCTAGTCTAGACTCTAGAGAACGCTAGCACGAAGCGCTAGCGTTCTAGATCCAGCTCATACCTTACCGAAAATGAACATTTTGTGTGCAGGCTAATTGAGCTTAAAATTATACATGATACGGTACTTACCCCCAATTCTACATAATCCAATATGTGATCCAATTGTCTGGTGCATTAAAATTATGATTTTTCCCTCCATTCCGCTAAAAATCAGTGATTTATGCGCCTCCTCGACTTCTCTCCGTGTGTTAGCGCGACTCCGAACAGATTTCGAACGACAGATGAGCGCGATGGCCGCCGATGCGAACGGCGAACAGCGCTTGCGATCCACATGTACGCGCGGTAATACTAGCATATCATGTAACATGTGTATCGCATGGCGCCGTTCGCCGTTCGCATATATCGGCGGCCATTGCGATCATCTGTCGTTCGAAATCTGTTCGGAGTCGCGCTAACACACAGAGAGAAGTCGAGGAGGCGCATAAATCACTGATTTTTAGCGGAATGGAGGGAAAAATCATAATTTTAATGCACCGGACAGTTGGATCACATATTGGATTATGAATCGGGGGTACCGTATCATATGTATAATTTTAAGCTCAATTAGCCTGCACACAGAATGTTCATTTTCGGTAAGGTATGAGCTGGATCTAGAACGCTAGCGCGAATTCTCTAGAGTTATCCCTGACCCTGACCATGTCCATGAGTTATGACTCTGTTAATGTGATACCAACTGCAGACGATTCTGAGACTGCACAACACATTTCATTTGAATGATGGATCATCATGGTTCTGACTCTGTCTGTGAGTGTGACTGCTGTGGGCGTGGCCTATAATACTTAATTAAATGCCATTTTTAGTCTTTTAGTTTTACTTTTTAGAAATGGAAGTTTTCCGCGTCCGTTCTGCCTCTGCTGTAGATCGACAAATCTAGCGCTTTCATGGCCTCTTTAGTCTTTGACATTATTACTGACATATTTTACTGTTTGCATTCTAGCGACAGTAAACTATGTCAGTAGTAATACAAAGAGGCCATGAAAGCCATTTGTCGATCTACCTCTGCTGCTGCCTCTGGTAATCAGTTCCATTCTCTTGCAGTTCTTCCGTATATAGTGCAGACTTCATGACTGCAGATGAACGCTCTGCTGTGTGGTGCACAATGAATGCAAACAAAATCAACAAAACAAAAATGAGACAGTACAAAAAACACAAACAACAGGGGTGGGGTTTGTGTGTTAAGATGCAGACTTCCCTCAATGTCAATGCCGCTTTGAATGCATTAAGTAAAGCCTTAAACTAAAGGGAAGCCTGCTACCATCTTCAATGCTGGATCCATGTTCAATGCGTATCAGTCTTTGATAGTGCGAGGGAAGAAGGATGAAGAGCACACTTGGGAGTAGATCAACAAATCTATCGTTTTTATGGCCTCTTTTACATTTAATTGCAGTCTTTTTACTGTCGGCCCTTCTAACGATAGACGCTACCATTGCCGCCGACTGACGAGGGCCTCCCCCAACTTGGTGGAGTTACGGACGTGCCGGCGAACAGGTGAAAAAACAAAGTTTTAAGACATATCCCAGTCTTATAACAAAGATTTTGACACATACCGACACTCATCAATAAATAAACTTACCGATTCTATGGTCTCCAATTCATGTCTGAACTCTAAAAGTTGATATTTCCAGCTAATTGTACGAGCTTTCTTCCGACTGCTGCGCGATTTTTAAATTTTTGTTTGCTGCGTGTGATCCCCGATCGCGGCAATCGGTGATCACATGCAGTGAAGGAAAATTTTAAAAGCTGGAAGAAAACTTGGATAGAAACAAAATTAGTGTGGAGACTTGAACATGTAATGCACGAACTTGCTGTCTGCATTACTAATTGATATGCCATTGCATTATATATTCTGAAATTATTATTTGTTGATATATGTCCTTTCTCATATCTCCTAGGCCTACATGCACAAGTTGGATTCACAAGTTGAGACGATTCCAGAACCATACCATGACCAGCAGCCCTGCCTTTGAGGCCCTAAGACCCCTATGTGTGGTTCTAATGAAGGAGCAGAGGTTGGACCAGGTCCTAGCTGTGGACCAAGTAGTGCAAGACCTGGACCCGGACAGTCTACGGCCTCTCCAACAGTATGTCCTGTTCCCTCTCAGAATCCTACTCAAGAATCAGTCCCAGCTGTAAGTACAAATTTGGTTTGATAGCCAAATAATTTAAACAAAATAATGTTACATCTCCACATTCTTCAAAATGATCAAAATACAGAGAAACCTGCATGAAGCAAAGCTGCCAAGTCTCCCTGATTTCGCAGGAGACCCCCTGAAAATAGACCATGATTACTGCAACAGATTTCATTCCTTCAGCCAATCTCCCCGACTATTGAAAGATTATTGTCATTAGGTCAAGTATACATTTGATAGATATCTCCCTGATTTCTTATGAAATTTCCCCAAATCTTCCTGATTATAATTAAATTTCAATGTGGGTAGCTCTGATATAGTGATTACTGTCTGAAGGGAAACAAAATAAGTGGCCACTGTAGACATGTGACCTCTATAGGCAGGTTCCGTGGCCATATATAGACAGGTGGAAATACAGGTGGTCCTTAAGACAGGTTTGAGTGAATACAAATCATTACCTCTATGAAAGGGGAGGTATTTAGCAAAGCTCAATTGCCAAGGAGCCCATTATCAGACAGTGGAACCTCGTTATATAACAAGTTAACAACGAGCTTGGGACCATGAAAATTACCATGTTATATCAGGTATCTTGTTTTATCAGGGTAAAAAAAAAAAAAAAAAAAAAAAATATCAAGAGCACTCCAAGGCCATCCTCTGCGCGGCTCGTTTGACTCTCTATGGGAAATTTGTAAACACATACCGTGCATAAATTGATGCACTTCTACTTCTACTTCTACTTCTACATGTACTTGGGTACTCAACAGGATCCATCAGTCAGGATGTAGAGTCGAGGGGAACTGGTGAGGTATCCCATGCAGTGCAGACTTGTTGGTGCATATCATTCAAATGTAATGTAATATGAAACGTTACCCCTTAGCACTGACGTTCGCTATACCGGAAAACGCAATGGTAATCAACCAACAGGGGCGCTCAATTTCCTTGAATTATGACGTCATTATCTTATAAATTTATATAAATATAGCAAGGTTCCACATTAGAATATGTCATATCAGTGGACATATCCATGCTGTAATATTTTAACTTGAACTATATTTCGATTATAAGCTTTTTTTTTTTTTCATTCACATCACCAGGGCATCAGACATTTGTGAGGCAGGGGTGATATGTATGTGCCATGTTCTTGAGAAGACATCGATTGGTAACTGGGACATGTTTTCTGATCTGTTCACTGCCCTCTGTATCACCATCAGCTCCAAGACGACTTGCGGACAAGGTAATTCAGTGTTAAGCCAGGGCACTTACACTAGCACTTGCCACTAGCACTTGCCACTAGCACTTGCCACTAGCACTTGCCCTATTGCTGGGGCAAGTACAAATTAATGTCAGGCAAGTAAAATTTCATAAATAGCTTATTATAGTTTGGTTGCCCCATCGGGCAACTCAATTATTGGTCAACTACAAGCTCAGACTAAACTTATTCATAACATGTAAATCTAGATGTAAATGGGCAAGTAAATTGTCTGTTTGGCCAAGTAATATTTGACACGTTATGATTTTACTAGTATTTATTTATCTAGTACGGGAATTTAAGAAGACACACATGTATGCAGTGTATTTAATGGCATAGTAAACAGGTTCGCTTTGTATAATGATCTATGGATTTTACATCAAATAGAAATCATGTATCTTTTTATCTAATTTAAATTGTTCCATTTCTCAGTATCAACCGCATCGGAGGAGCTCAAACTTGCTGTAGTGAAAACTCTTGCAGCTATGGTGAAATCTGCCGACACAGAGTGAGTATTAAATTACATCTTATTTTTAGAAATACATTACTCTCCTTTTGATTAGAAAGGGTTTTGTATTAAAGGCATGTTTTACCCCTTTAACAGGTGTACTTGATTAAATGGTAGAAATTTCCTAAAGAAACATAATACGTTTGGTCAAATCATACCCCTTTAAAAATTACCCCATAAAGCGGAGACTATTGTACCGTAAAACTCTGTGTATAAGACGCACTTTTTTCCGTCGGAAAATTTTCAAAGTGGGGGGTGCGTCTTATACACAGGTACAGCAAAAAAAAAAAAAAAAAGAAATTAGATTTTTTTGGGGGGGACACCCGGTAGTCATGTTTAATGCATATTAAACTGGTCTAGGGCATGACAAGAGCTTGATATAAGGGGGAACATTTATCAAAATATACCTTTTTCCTTCATAAATTATAGTGGTTAGCAAAACAAAATGCAAGTTTTTAAGCAGTAACACTGCTACTAATTGAATATTCAGATATTCATGAGTAGCAGCACTCATTTAATATTCAATTTTCTAAACAGTGGTTATACATTTTTCTCAACAAAAAAGTTATTAATGAATTTAGTATTTTGCATATTTAATGAGCATTGCTACCTCATGAATATATGAATATTCATGAAAAAAAATATTTAAAAAAAAAAAAAAAAAAGTTTTTTTTTAAATTAATTTTTTTAATAGAAAGTTGGGGGTGCGTTTTATACACGAGTGCGTCTTATACACGGAGTTTTACGGTACATGTTTCTTTATTCCGCTTCTGGTAATTCAACTTTATTTCAATATATTTTCAATTGAACTTTATAATAACTTTGATTTGTCTCTGGAGTCTTTGTACATGGGTGACCATGCCATATTTCTGCTTAGACTAGTTCTTTTGAAAATTAAATAACCAATTCAAACTGCTAAAATTGAAAAAGTTTATCCACTAAAATAACTGATTAAAATTCAACTGGAGTTATCGATGATGTCATTGTTATTTGTGAGTGAATAGTCATACATTTCCTCTTAATTTTAATTAGAAATAAATTCTAACCCAATAAATATGTATGTTAAATTAAAGTTATAAACCCCTTGTGACAAAAGTCCGTGTTTGGTTTTCCTTCTCTGTTTCCGAATCACCCGTATGTGTGTTAAGACTGCCTGCCTATAAATAAGGAGTATTATTCAAACTCTACACTCTTCTCTTACATGGATGGTCCTTATATTTTTGACATGCTTCATGAATGATATATTGTGTTGACAATGTCATGAAACCTTTTCTCTCTGCTCTATTTTTTATCTTCAAAAGGATTTTGCTTCGCCTGTGGTCACCCAAGTCCTTACCGATGGTCGGTCACGCAGTGTCCCTGCTACTCAGTCTTGCTGAATATGAGAAGATGAGAGAACTGCAGTATGCAGCTCTGAATTGTCTCAGCAACTTTGTACCAGGTTTCTATTTTAGAGTAGTATTTTGATCAAGGTTTACTTAATCACATAAGTACTGTAGAGAAAAGAAAGCATTACATAAATGTAAATATGGTCATGCAGTGTCTAGCTGAATATGAGAAGATGACAGAGGTACAGTCTGCAGCTCTAAATTGTCTCATCAGCTTCTTACCAGGTATCTATTTTTGAGTAGTATTTTGATCGAGGTTATCACACAAATGTGTATTTGTGGGACTGAAGAAGAAAAAAAGTGTTACAATATAAATGTTGAATTGGTCATGCATTTGCTGCTCAGTCTTGCCGAATATGAGAAGATGCAAGAATTGCAGTATGCAGCTTTGAATTGTCTCAGCAACTCCGTACCAGGTTAAAGAGAAAGGAAACACAATAATGAATGAGTGGGACTGAAGAAGAAAAAGTGTCACATAATGCTGCTTGCTCCCTTTTCGTTGTTGTAGTTGTTATGAAAATACCTCAAATGTCCCAGAATCAGTTAAAGATACAGTTGTAGTTTGAATTCGTAAATCAGACGCGCTGTGCCATCTCGCAACGTACGTCCTGCCCACGGTGCGTAATACACATTGGCCTAGAGTTGTGCAGTGCGCGCAAACTAGTAAATGACGATCCGCGTCCCACGCTTGACAAACTTTAAAAGAGTGTGTTTTCGTTCTCTCTTTTGTAGATGATGTAGATGCTGATTCAGCGCTGTACAGGGCAGCGTCTTGTTCCTTCGCATCTTTTCTGCCAGGGCTGACTGTGGCAGTGAGCAGGGTCATCACAGCAGACCAAAAACAGGGACAGGTAGATATTTTAACTTCTTACCAAGATTCTGATCACTGTAGATGAATGGGGGATTAAGTGATTCATGTAAACTTGTATTGAGATCTGGATCAACTCAACTAGTATATTGCACTTTGATTTATAGGCACTGGGACGATAAATAGAAACAAAGTACTTTGTTGGTTAAATCCAAAATCAGGGAACAAAGCAACTTATGGAAAACCCCAAATATACTAGCCACATTCTATTTGGCTCTCACTATTTTAGATGATAACACCTTGTGCGTGGTGCAATTTGTTGTTGTTTTTAGACTTTGGTATTAGTATTAGTATTAGTATTTTGGTATTAGTAACAATTTTCTCTCTCCCCTCTTTTGTATTTTCTTCACAGATCGTTACAGTGGTAAGTGATGTAATTTTGTTTTCTTATTTATCGTTTATTGTAGCTTTTATTCATCATGTACCGCCACTGCCCAATAATGCTCAAATACTCATTCAGGCTGTCTCCACAACCTTATAAAATTGTATTGTGTTTTATCGTAATAATACTTTTGAAATAATGTCTTTTAATCATGAATGATATTTGCAATCAGCAACATGTAAGAAACCTTTACCAAAATTGCGGTTTACTCATCTGTGAGCTTGGACATTCTTCACAAACTTTGATTTATATTCTGACAGGCATATTAAGATCGCAGTTGCTTGTTAACTCGAAGAACATTTTCTGTTTTTGAAGTTCGTAGAGTAAAGGTAAATCTTAAATAAAATCATAACAAAAATAAAATTGTACCTCATTTGCAAAACACAGAATGCACCTAAATTTTCCCTTTAATTTCCCACTTAATTTTGTTTCCCATCATATTCCACTCAACAGAATGCAATACAGTGTTGGTCCAAGCACGTTGCCATGGTAATGGATGATAGGCTTCGCCCACCAGTCCCAGACCCACCCCTTACTGTGGCAGCTTACAACAAAGCCAATCAGTCAAGACCAAGTCTGGAAACAAAACCCAACAAGCAGGTTATCCCGGATGAAGAGCGATCTCTGGCAATTCAGAAGACCGATGAGTGGGTGAAAGACACGGCCTCGAAGCTGGACATCCTCGTCGCTATGGTCGTTACCATGGTAACCAGCAGGAGTTGGAAGGTGCGGCTTGCTCTGGTCAGACTTGCGGAGCTTCTGATTACAAGGTGTAAGAAGTGAGTAGCGAATGTAATTTTGTTGTAATTGTTTTCATTTTCCTAATCCAACATGATGAGTTTTTCATAGTTGGAAGACATATTGCTTCAATACAGTCATTAAAGACCTGGCTGTGTTTCACAAAGATTATATTAGATGAACTTAAATTCTAAGTTGAAATTATAATTATGGTAGGCCATTTGTAGCCTTGGAATAAAACGTATTCAAAAGCAAAATGCAAGTATTTAAGACTTCCAACAACAAAATTATGTTAATAAATTTAAGCTTACTTGATAATAACAAACATTACTGATTTTATCAAAATGTATGCCTTTTAAAAAGAACTGTTTCAAAATGTTTACTAAGAAACTAACTTACAGGTCAACTTAGAGTTAAGTTCAACTTAAAATCTTTGTGAAACACCCTCCTGTAATAAAAGGTATTGGTTGAGCTTAATAAAGTTTTAACAATTATGCTGCATAGCCTTCATGAATGCTGTTAAACTATGATCAGTTATATTTGCATGATTCAAGGAGTCGAGCTGTACTGAACCCAAACGTAATTTGATTATTATAATGAGATGAATACTGGACATAACAACTACAATAATATGAAAATTAAGCCTGTATTTGTTGGTCCAATTTCCCCTTCAAATGTTTCTATTTCCAGCAGCCTCAATAATCTGCTAGAGTTACAGGTCAACACAGCACAAAACAACTATTAACAGATTTCACAAAGGAGTCGAAGTCGTTTTGAACCCAAACATAATTGTATCGTCACAATGAGATGAATATATACCTAAAAGATAACAATAATGTCTATAATTCTAATTGCTACCAACAGGTCTATGTCCGGCAGTCTCAATCATCTTCTGGAGTTACTGGTCAACACGGCTCAAGACGAATACGACCAGGTGTCACACAGGAGTCAAGCCGTCCTGGGGTCACTGGCCAAAGAACCCTTGACCGCCGAGAGCACGATGCTGAGAGAGCTACTGGAGGAAAACATGCATAAACTGGTCACCGCGCTACCGAGGCTTATCAGGACTGCCGGTAAGTTCCATTTAATTTCTTCCTGTCTGCGAGGATCAAGCGTAGACCTGATATTGACTCCTCTTTTGTTGCAAACCTTTAAGTGAGGCCTGTAAAGTGTCTGCATGTAACTCCACGAAAATTACTTGGAGCTTCCTCGTTCCTCTTCTACCGTGTTGTTTGGCTTATGGTAAGAGAAGAATAAAATAGGGTTAGATTTTTTCAAATGCCCCTTTAGTATGACGATATCTATCATTCAGCTCAAAAGCGTTAACAAACGGTCATAAACCTTATAAACGTCCGTTGTAAAAGCTGATGCATATTTTTCGCTTTTTTTTACCAGGAAAGCAGTGTTCTTTTTCCATGAAACTTTCACACATCATTCTGACATTTCTTACAATGATTTTGGTACAGGATTGAAGTCTCAAATGTCATTTTGGGCAATATCTGACACTTTACAGGCCTCACTTTAAAGGTATATTTGAGTATTTGTTCAATCTGAAATTTGTCCCCATTTATACACCTGGGTAGAGAGCAGCAATTTTGGATAAATTGTCTTGCTGAAGGACAAAGGCAGTGGGCAGGGTTCGAACTAGGGATCTCATGATCGGAAAGCACGCGCTCTACCAATCTTGCCACACCACATCCCAAGTATGTCTTTTTTTTACTCATCCCCTTGCAGATGATGAGAAGAAACTCTCCATGGTGATAACGATGACGGGATACATCAGGCTACTTGGTAAGTCCAATATGTCATATTACATTAAAGGGTTAGGTCAGTTTTGGTTTAGAAGGCACTTCAATTAATTATTATTTTGTTTTTTGTGAGGTAATGAAGAACTGAGTCTAAAATTTGAAAAAGCACACAATTTAAATGATAGAATCTACGTTTGATCAAAATCAGTTCAGTAACAGCTGAAATTTCCATTTATATATCTGATTGGAATTAACTTTTATTCAATAATTATAGAACATATTTACAAATCTTACACATTTCTCAAAATATACCAAAATGGTTTTATTTTGTTTTTATGATCTCGCTATTGAATAAATATTTTGTTACCAAACATCACGTTCATATGTTTTTATTTTAAAAATGAAATGAAAAAATGAAGAAAAAAAAAATAGGCTACGCCGTGAATCGAACCCAGGACCTCCGGATTGCTCAACCATCTAGCCAAAAAGACCCTTGAATGGGGGACGTTCCCATGAAACCCTTTTCATTGCTCGAATAGTCAGAAGCTATATAAACCGGGCAATAACCCAAGGATAATTAAATCCACCCTTTCTAAAAAAAATAAGTGCACAGAATCACACAAAGTGATGCAGCTTTTTTTATTAATTGAATTCATACATAAAGGAAACTGACTAAAAATATTTAAATGATTAAAAATGAGCAAAGAAAAATAGGCTTCGCCGGGAATCAAACCAGACTTATTTTTATTCGATTTGATTTATCCTTACATTGTAGGTCCCCAGGCTTAACTATGAAGTAAACTCAGAACCTAACCTGACGAGGCTGTCAATTAATCCAATCAGGAGGATCGGTAGAGATTAAATACTGTTCCAAGCCTGAATTCTCTTTAAATATTGGCCTAATATCCTAGTCGAGTATCAATCATGCAATGACTAATTTGATTTTTACTGGATTTATCCACAGGACCTAGACTTAACTGTCTACTAAACTCTGAAGCCCATCTGAAGAGACTGTCGATTGCGTTACTACAGGCCTTAGAGTTGGACACCAGAGATATGTCTGTACTGGAAACTGGTAGCACTCTAACAGGTTAGTTTGAAAGAAAGTTATTTTTTTAGTGTCAATTGCTTTCATTGAAGGGATCTAGTAACATTGTCCAAATCCTCAAAATCCAATTGGAATTCAAGCGGTTCCCTCATACCTTGTTGTATTCATATTAAAAATAGAAGCATGGGACAGATTTAGTTTTTTTGAATTTCCCTTTAGTGTTCAGATGTTAAACTATCCACTGGATAGTCATAACTGTGTACAAAGTCAGTGCAATGAGTTTAATAGTGAATGTCACTTTGCATTTGTGCTCATTACTCGGCCATATAACGTCCATTTCACGAATACCCAGTGAACATATCAGATAACAACAATTGTATCAACCATTCGTCACTTTTAGCACATGTCAACAAAGTTACTAGATCCCTTTAATCGCTGCCTCCTTCGATCCTGAAGATTCTTGGATAAGCTGATGCGCTTGTGTGCAAACAAATATGTAAGGGTGCTTGATGGGTCCACAGGTGTCTGTTGCTTATTTACAAAGAGCAAATAAAAAAGTATAATCCAGGGATTACTTGAATGGCACTTTCTATGAAAGAGTTTGTACACGAGTATGCTGGTTTGGTTGAACTACATGTGGGAGTAAATGTACCGTTCATTTGGATTCTCAAATGAGCGCATGTCGCCCTCAAATTGCTCATATATTTGTGTAAGATCATTTCAAAATGCTATGATTCTTAGGGTAATTAGGTGTACATGGCGGATTGACACTTGATATCAATATTTCTTTGGTCCATCTCCTCTTTGCAGATTCTGGTAGCGATACGATATCAGGAGATGTAGATGTGGGCCTTCATAACCGACACTTGAGGAACTTCAAGCATTTCTCAAACCACAAGATCTACGATGCTCTCACAACTCTCTGTCAATTGTTGGGGCAATATGGTAAGAATGCAAACAACTTTCTACGGTTGGGGTAATCATACTTACATAAATTTGAGCTTCAACTTCTCTAATAGCCCGGTCACATATCAACGGATTGCGCAAACGTATGTCAAACGGAGAGCTAATTTTTTCCATCCGTTCTATGCGTTTCTTGTCCGTTCCTTGTCCGGTGATGTACGTACGTTGTTCTATGTTTTTTACATGAAGCAATGGAGACGACTTTCATCACCGGAGAATTTAATTTCGCAAATTGTCTATTTGTTGGGCATACGTTTCCGCTATCCGTTGATATCTGACCGGGCCATTAAAGGGAACCAACACACCAAAATGATATTTCTTTAAATGAATGGTAATATATTTTTAATAGTCCATTCTACCAAAAGGTACAGAAAATAGGTTTCTAGACAAATTCTATAATTTGAACATTTATCACCAGACTATATTATGTGTTCACAGGTCTGCAGAAGAACACTAGTGTATTGTCTAGGACGTATAGTTCTATTGTCATCCCAGACAATGGATTAGTCTTGGTCTGCAGACCCATGAACAATTACTATAGTATTGTGATGGGTTTTCAATTTATATCATTTGTCTGGAAACTAATTGTTCTGAACTTGTTGGTCGAATGGACTATTAAAACCATTATATTTAATTTTTAGGAATATTTTTTGGGGTGGTGTAACAAAAATGTATGGGACATTATGCCTTCTCATAGTAACTACTTAGTTTTAAAGTTCTACGTCTAATATTAAACTTGAATAACTGTCCCGAGTATGGTTTTTTCTTCTCTTCTTCTAAAGGAAACGTTCCTCTTCTCATTGATAATTTCCTGACGTACTTCCACGAGTCATCGACGTACGTGAAGCAAGCGACGATGATCATGAACGAGATAATGCAAGGGACACTGCTGACGGCCGGTGGTAAACAGCCGTCGCTCGCGATCTGGGAAGAGGAAGATGAGGAAGATGAAAGCATTACAAGCTTGGAGGAGCTCAAGAGCCAAGTGAGGTACTGGAGACCATTTGATTATACAAACACACCTTTAACTTTAACTTTGTGTGAGATGATTAAACATCAATAAATAAATCATTCATTAACAATACATGCTAGACTACTAATGGCTGTTGCTCGCAATTTGGGAGGGGAGAGGGAAGATGAAAGCATTGCAAGCTTAGAGGAGCTCAAAAGCCAAGTGAGGTACTGGGGACCATTTGATTATACAAACACACCTTTAAAGGCATATATGCGTGGGTTATAAAGGGTAGTCAGCAAATTCCAACTCGACTCCACCGTAATCTCTCGAGGTAAACTCAAGATATATGTTGGATCGATCGAAGAGAGGTGCTTCGAAATATCTGAACAAAGGCCTTCTTATGAAATTGCATGCAGCAAACAAATTTCTCACGCTGTCACCTAGCCATCAAACGGCGTCACTTTGAAGTCGGTTGCGGTTAAGCGTGTTACGTAATATTTTCGCTCGTAAACATCTCTGATGGATCTCCATTCGACTAGTACAAACATTCCGAACGCGACTATTTTAATGCATTTTTGACTCGGGTATTCGGAAGTGGAACAATTTGCGATCGCTACTTATAACTGAGCCAATGGGGATTACGTACCGTGCGTAAAAGTGCGCAAGATGGATCCACGCGTCTAATAACCCACGCATATATGCCTTTAACTTTAACTTTGTGTGAGATGATTAAACATCAATAAATAAATCATTCATTAACAATACATGTTAGACTACTAATGGCTGTTGCTCGCACTTTGGGAGGGGAGTAGGAAGATGAAAGCATTACAAGCTTTATAGAGGAGCTCAAAAGCCAAGTGAGGTACTGGAGACTGTTTGAACTTGATCATAAAAAGATAATTTTTTTAACCCGTTCCATTTGAGATTCTGAAATTGCCATGTTTGGGAAGCAGAGAAAGAGAAAAAGAAACCTAATTTCTAGGTCACAAATGCTCCGATTTGGGATACAGCACCCATACGACGCTAATTTTAGGTGAAATCTTGTGGCGTCCGCAAGGGTGCCGTGGCTATCGAGCGGTCGCCGTTGCATTTTTTAAAAAATGCATTGTACAATTTTGTACTTGCCGTAAGCCCGTAGACACGTCGTAGAGACACGCCGTAGGTACAAAAATTGTATGGCGCCCGGAGCATTTGTGACCTAGGCATAAGTGAGGGTTTTGACTGTAATTTGTTCTATATCCTCCAAAATAGAACCAAGGCAAAAGGAGAAGTTGAGCCATTGTGATAAACTCAAATTGTGCACACAGCAGACAGAGAAAGACTAATCTTTCTGACCATTTGCCAATGGTAGCCTATTATTTATCATAATTGACAACATAAAATAAACTCATTGCATATCATTCTAACATGAACAATTACATTGATTGTCCCATTACAATGATCAGAAGTAAGTGCATCAAAATTTGTAACATTGAACTTTTCATTACTGTTGATATAATTTGTATATATGATGTTTTCCATTCTTTCAGAATGTTGCTAGATGAATACCTGTCGCCGACCTATTGGGACCTACCGACGACCATCCTTCAACCCCCCTTATCATCATCCTCATCATCACCCGCATCATCACCTAGGTTACCATGGCAACCTGAGGACCACCTCCATGTGATGCGGACCGAGTCGTCATCATCATCATCATCATCATCCTGGAGCAAGCTGAGTGTGTCTGTTATGAACCATAACACACTGCTCAAGTGCCTCATGTTAGATGGGATCGCTGTCTTTGCAGAGGTACATAGTATAAAGAACACATTGTTTAGATTTTAATTAAAGGGACTTAGTAGCATTGTCCAAATCCTCAAAATCCAATTGGAATTCTTGTGGTTCCCTCATACTGTACCTTGTTGTATTTGTATTAACAAGAAAAGCATGGGACAGGTTTCTGTTTTTCAAATTTCCCTTTCATTAAAAAGATATTTACGATTGAAGTGTTCAGATGTTAAATTATCCACTGGACCGTGTAAATCATTTACAAAGTGAGTGCAATGAGTGAGTGAATATCACTTTGCATTTTTGCTCATTACTCGGCCATATAACGTCCATTTGACTTGAAATTTTCACACAATTCCCTGTGTACATATCAGATAACAATAATATACATTGTACCATCCATTTATCACTTTGTGCACATTTCAACAAAATTACTAGATCCCTTTAAATTGATATCAATCCAATTCAATTTGTGACAGTTAAAGGAAAAGCGCAGTTCAGGGCCCTGTTTCATAAATCGTTTGCAATTGTTGGTAAGTGTCCAATTATTGTAACTACCGTGGAAACAGCTCAAACGCTGCATGCTGATTGGCTGTTGACCTACTAGTTACAATATTTGGACATTTACAACAATTGGAAAAGTTTTATGAAATGGGACCCTGGTCAAATTGAATAAAAAAGGAATAGTTATAACTGAACTGCGTGCTTGAGTGGTAGAAAGACGTATGAACGACATTATGTAATGTTGCCATTATAAGCGACGCTTTCATCAGGCCAAATGCAAACGCGCAGAAGTTCATTGGGGTGCATGAATGGGTAAGGTATGCCCGAGGTTGAAATCATAGTAGGACACGCCTCTCATAGGAACCATGGCTTTTGGGTTTGCGTGATTAATCTTTGTCATGGGGGTTTCGCACAATTAATGTTGATATGTCTTGATCGGGTTAAACGTATTAGATGATACCTTACATTGAAAATAAAATATTTTGTAATTATTTGTTTAAAAGCTGGAATGTTTGTTTTTTGCCATACAGGTTCTAGGGCCCCATTTCAGTGCACTGCTGATGCATTGTCTGTATTCCGTACTGGAAAGAATGGCTGATGAGAGGACGGTTATCTGGTGAGCATATTTGCTATGCATTTTGTGTTATGAATCATATACATTATAAACTGCATAGTCGGCTTCAAATAGACAGTTTATTATCTGCATGTATTGATCATAGCAAACGTGGATTAAGAAGAATGGCTTGGAAACATATTTTTTTAGTAAAAATTATCAACAATTATTAAAGACTTTGTAAGAAAGTGCTACAAAATGGAACGTTCCTCTAAACTTTGTGCATTCTATTTGCTCTATTTTTATATTTTTGCTCATATACATCAAACTACTGTAATTGTATTATCATTGAATTCTCACAGACTACTGTATTTTGCAACATCAAACTGATGAATAACTCACCCCTCCAACTTTATGGTTTTGCACAACCGCTTGACAACTGAAACTAAGCAACTATATGAACTTGTATCGCTAAATGCCAACCATGTGGAAATGTTAACCCATTGCCTAAATGCCTATGGGGAACCTGGTGGGCCCTGTGCCAGCTCTGTAGGAACATTATTAGGGAACAGGTTAAGAATTTGTTGCATAATACACCATACTACTATTCTTTCCTTGAATTCTTTTTATCAGCCAGCATGCCCTTGCCACCCTCTCCGTCATCGGACACTCATGTGGACACAGGTACATTCTCTTAAAAACTTACCATAAAGATGTTCTTTTGTTGGTTTGTTAATTTCCCTATTGGTAATCTGAACATTAGTAAAAGGTTAAACCAAAGATTATATCAAATTCAAACATAGAGGAAACTGACTAGAAATATTTTAAATGATTGAAAATGAGCAAAGAAATATAGGCTTCGCCGGGAATCGAACCCGAGATCTCCGGATTGCTAGACCCGGTGCTTAACCATTGAGCCACAAAGACCCTTGAATGGGGGACGTTCCCATGAAACCCTTTTCAATGCTCGATTAGTCAGAAGCTATATAAACCGCTTTGTTTGAATTCACTTTGTGTGATCCCGCGCACTTTCTTTAGAAAAGTTGATTTCATTATCCTTGGGTTGGTGCCCGGTTTATTCTATTTTTCTATGCTCATTTTCAATCAAACATTTAACATTATATCATCAGATTCATACCTTTCTTGTATTGCTAGACATGAATGGAGCCTATTATGTATATTAAAGGTAGGTTGGATTTGTAAATCAGATGCGCAGTGCCATCTAGCAAATGCCGTACGCACAGTGTAAAATGTACATATTCTTGATGTTATGCAGTGTTAGACTAGTTAGACTAGTTCAAAATGTTAGACTAGTTCAAAATGGCGAACTGCAGTGTGGCATCCCCACGCATGAAGATTTTTTTGAGAAATATGATAATCATATGTATGGCATTGTTAAATTTTTGGTTTACATATTCAATGTAAATATAATATTTTTACTTCCAAAATTACATTATATGCCTAAACTATTACTACATCCTTTTTTTCTTAATATGTTAGGTGTCAGCTTAGTTTTACTCTAATACTACAACCCTGTTTTTGATTGTTTTATTTATAGATCAGTGGCCGAGTTACTGTATGCCAATGCAGACTATCTGACCGATTCAGTGTCTGCTCGACTCAGGCACTTTGACTGGCACCCCAAGGCACCCCTGGTTCTCAAGGTCACCTTACAACACAGGTGCGTTAGTATGCTGATGTCGGGCAAGTAACATTTTGTAGATGGTTTAATTTCTACCGAGCATGGTGGCTAATAGCGGTTAGAGTGTCCGCCTCATGCATGGGAATGGAGAAGGGAAAGTAAATCACACGAGTTACCAGAGGACTGGCCCCCTTCTGTAGCTATCGCTACATTTAGTAGACTTGTGGCCTAGGGCTAATGAATCAGAGATAGTGCCGCCTTATGTGCCAACATTGGCAAAGGAAGGACTTTAACTAACTAACTTAATTTGCTTGCCCCATTGGGAAACTAACATTTCTATTTAAAAAATACAACAGCGCCGTCAGCGTCAGCAGTACCTAGTACGTCACCCTCATCCGCAACCCGCAGCCTTTAGCCAGCGAGTCCCCACTCCTGACGACGGACAGTCAACCTGTTTGAAACGTCGAGCCCCTCCTACCACCTACCCTCTCCTTACAATAACTATTCCGGCGCTGTAGTCCTTTTTAGGACTATCCTAGAAAAAATACCAACAGTCTTTCTCAGGACTTACCAATCCTCTCCTCATACATGGTGCAACCGCAAACCACACATATTTGAAAAATATAGTTTCTTACGTTTAAATCTCATCGAGAAACAAGCAAGAAATTTGCCAAGCAGATCGAGCTCCCTATCATGATTAATTTTCATTTTGTTTTACATTGGTTTTTTTTTTGCTGCTAGTAAATTTTCTGTTCAGGTATGTCAAATTTGATAATTCATTATTTTACCTGCCCGAACAGGCAAGTATAATAATTAAAAAAATTCTTAGTGTGGAGGTTTGATAATTATGAAAACAAAATTGATCAGTACCTTGACGTCTAACAGTGTTTACCCATTTGCAGATGTTTGATTTGGCTATAACATAGACCACAGCCCAAGTATTTTGGGTACCAGTCCTGAATTGGTCAAGGTCACAGTTCTGCACTGCACCCATTCAGGACTGGTCCCGAAAATACTGGGACTAGCTAGGTGAATGGAGAATACATGTTGTAGCAAAATCAATCAGTCCTGAATGGGTTAACTGTCAAATTCCGACAAACTCACTTTGAGCTTTCATACTTCTCTTGCACCTTATTGTTTGGCTTATGGTATAAAACAGAAGAATGAAATGAGTTTTTGTTTTCCTCTCTTTGGAGATATTTATGAATGAATGAAAAGGGGTTCTGGAACATTTCTCGATTGTAGGTGATAAAATCTTACATAAATTTTCGTGTTTTTTTTCCACTAGGTAAACGCAGTGCTTATTTTCTATGCTACTCTCACATATAATTCAGAAGAACCTTACAGTGATAGTGGTATATGATTGAAGTCTCACTCAAATATCACTTTGGTAAAAACCATATGAAGTTAATAATGGATCACTTCTAACAAAAGGTATGTTTTTGTTTCAGTTCGGCAGACATCCTCCCATTGCTGCAGGATACGGAGGATGAGGTGCTTCGTCTCCTGGACGGTTACCACGGTGACCATGCTGCCCCCCTGATGAGCGTCCTCCAGTCGTTAGTAACGGCTATCAACAGCTGGTTCCCACCTAACACTAACACGAAGGTAGAAGAGGAGCAGGTTGAAAGGTGAGTGTGTAGTTTGTTCGTTCGTTCGTGTCTCCTTCATTAAAAAAAAAATGTCCCTCCATGGCTAGTTTTAACCCGATAACTTCGAGATTCTGAAATCCCCATTAGCCCACCCTGTTTCCGTAAGCAATGGGTTAATGTGATGGCCACCTCATTGTCAAGGATCAGGTGAGTAGATGGGAACGATACACACATTATGTGCACATGGAAGGTAGAGCTTCGTGTCCTTGATAGTTACCATAGTGACCATGGTGCACACTGCACACCCGATGAGCATCCTCCAGTCTTTAGTAATGGATATCAACAGTTGGTTCCCACAGAACATAAAGGTCAAAGAGGAACGGGTTGAAAGGTGACTGTGTAGTTTGTTCTGTTATGCCTTCTCTAAATTATCCCTCCATCGCTAGGTTGATGTGATCAGATGACCATCTCGTTGACAAGGGTCAGATGTAGATGAGCGTGATACACACATTGGGTCAAATTAACAAAGGAGGTTTGTACAAACCATGGTTTAAACCATTGTCTACATCTATGGAGTGCTGCTCGTATACAAGTAAAACAATTTCTAATTTCTAATGATATGACTGTTGGTGCTTTTTTACCAGCAAATTTCACCATCTGAGAAGACAAACATTTATTTGGTGCATTTAGTAAATGTGTACAATCAACGTTGTTAACAAGTAAGGATTTGACATTCTTTCTCTATCAGTTTACAAATGGCACTCCATGTAGACCATGGTTCAAACCATGGTTTGTACAAACCTCCTTTGTGAATCCGGGCCATTATGTTCACCTGGAGGGTAATTCTTCGTCTCCCAGATATTTACCGTGGCAAACATGCTGCACCCATGTGGAGCGTCCTCCAGTCGTTATATTGGTAATGAGTAGATGAGAATGATGACACATAATTTGCACATAAAGAGTATTTATGCAAAAATGTCTTCTCTTTGTCCTGTACTCACAGTACTAACTTCAGTCCAGTCGAAGACATCGCACAGTTTGCCTGGTCTAAATGCTTGGTTTGGATGACCGGTATAGTGAGGTTGACCACTGCAACTCGGACCAAAACTTGGACTTGGATGAAAATTATGTACATATTAAACTGTCCTTTCCTTTTCTTTTACTTGCAGTACCAAGCTCAGCCCAGTCGAAGACATCGCACAGTTTTGCCTGGACTATCTAAATACTCAGGAAGTGCTTGGTTTGGATGACCAGTATAGTGCGGTCGAAGAGGTTGACCACTGCAACTCGGACCAAAACTTGGACTTGGATGAAAATTGTGTACCTAACTGTCCTTTCTTTTTCTTTTACTCGCAGTACTAAGCTCAGTCCAGTCGAAGACATCGCACAGTTTTGCATGGACTATTTAAAGGCTCAAGAAGCGCCTGCGAGGGGTTTGGATGACCAGCTCGATGCTGACCAAGATGGTGATGCCATGGAAAATGACCACTGCAACTCGGACCAATACATGGATGAACCGGACAAGCCCAAGGAATTGCCTCTGCATGTCAGTAATGTCAAAAAGGTAATAATTATCCTTGTTTCCTTAGAGATTCTGAAATCTCTGTATAGACTTGATACATAGCCCACCAGGTTCCTGTAGGTAAGGGGTTATAATTTAAGAAATACATTGAGAGTCAATTGTAAGAGATGACATTAAAGCTTTTCATAAATCAGAGTTTGCAAAATGTAATTGAATAAGCTCCTGTGCAAGGTCACACATGTGACTAGCAACTTTTGACCTCTGACCCTATTCAAACATATTCTGCGTAGCGTACTGTATAAAATTTCCATTTGATAGACTTCAACACATGGAAGGTTTATATAGAGTACAAAATATAATAATTTAAAAGCTAACAGAAATATGACAATGTTTTGTTTTTGGAGTCACACAAGTCAGGTAACTAAGAATGGCCCAATAGGTAAGATTCATCATGATGATTCTGCAGAGTAATAGTACAATAATGTACAATAATATTGTCATGACACCTGTCTACTAATCAGGAGGTCTTGGGTTCGCTCTCCCCCCCCCCCCACCCCAAGTTTGCTTGCAATTTTCCCCCAACATTTTACATTTTACTAGGCAACCAGGCAAGGCCCTGTACTAGTATTTCAATCTCTGACATTCTGGTATTCCCATTGATTGCAGGTGCTGGAGAGATGCGTTCACATGCTGTCCTCATCCAACCCTCGTCTCAGACTCTTGGTTCTCAGCACTGTGCAGGCTGCAGCAGAGGCTCTGCAAGAATCACAAGGTAAGAAAAGGCTGTCAGTTTTCTTCTAATGAAAATATTTGTTTAGCTTCTTTGAAGTAAAAGAAAGGTTATCAGAGGTTTGTTTACATGTTTCTTGCCAAATATGAATACATTTGTGTCTTTTCTATAATGTTCTGATTGATATGATGAGAAAGCAGCGAACAATTGCATATGACAATTGCATGCACTTGGTTATGTGTAATGCATGCTACAGGGCTAGAAGCGGTTCTTGCACAGTCAACGTGCTGCACAATTTTTAGTTGATCGTGAATTCAGCTTTTATTTTCAATTTTACAAACTCTTTAATAGATTGAATCATGTACATATATTCCCTTCAGTTAATATTTCAACAATGGATTTCTTGCTGTAAACGTCATGGAAAATCATGGAATTTAACTTGAAAATATTGTGCATGAAACCTGTTGTACTAACTTCATGTGTATTTTGTTATGCCAGATGTTCTGCTACCTCTAGTACACAAGCTGTGGCCAGCCTTCATCAAGAGATTCACCGACCAAGAAACTCTGGTTACATGCAAGGTAAGTTTAATTCTGTATTTAATTTGGATGTGTATTTTAAAGATGAGTATAAAATCAATCAGAAAACTAAGGAATTTATTAGGTGAGATGCATTGTGTACTGTTTCAAGCTGTCTTGTGTCAAACACATTGTGACTTGCCAGGTTTCATGATTTCATGAGTAAACTTTTTACTATTCACATATCACTCTTTCCTGATCAAACATGACATGGAAGAAAAAAAGTTTCTCTAATTTTGTCAATGTCGGGTTGAAAATCTGCTTGCCCGATCGGGCCACCAAATTTATTACTTTTATACATGATTTTTGCTGGCCCAAAGTGCAATTTCACTGGTCCCAGGCCAGTGCGAGTGTCGAGCCCTGACTATAGGCATGTTGGCTGCTATAGACAGTTGACCATTAGGACAGGTTTGACTGTATTTTCATTTTTGTTTAATTCCCAGGCTTTTGAGGTGCTACAGACCCTAGCAGATACCGCTAAAGATTTCATCAGGAGGAGGACGTGTCAAGATGTCCTACCAAAGCTTGTCAGCTTCCTTCAAGCACAGGCACCAGTCAGGTGAGATGAGAATACATTCTTCATCATCATCACCATCATCATCATCATTTATCGTTATCATCAACATCATCTATCCCTTTAATTTGTTTGTTGTAATTTTCATCGTCATCGTCGTCATGATCGTCATCATGGTGGTTGGTATCATCATCGTCATCATTATTATCATCATCATTTATTCATCATCTTCATCATCAATCTCATCTTCATCACCACCATCATCATTTATTCATTGTCATCATCATTATTATCATCATTTATTCATCATCATCATTATCATCATCATCTTTTGTATTTTTAATTTGTGTTTTTATATTTTACCTGTCTTTATTGTTCAAACAATCAAACTGGATATTGATTTTCAGTTACAATATTAAATTACATTTGACTTTGTAAATGAACACCAAAAAAAACTTACAACACTGTTCATTGTAATCAATTAGTGTAAAGTGTGAGTTATAAAATAACAAAACCGGGCTTTGATAGCTTATAAATTTGCAATTCTAATAAAATCATGTTAAAGCTTAGGAAATTGCCTTTAAAATGATATATCATGCATTTTGATCGCTTTACGCTTCACCGAACGCGACCTTATTATCCAAAGTCATGTAAAAAGTAACCGTGTCCAAGTTTGCTGTTGTCTCATTCCATCATGAATGGATGCGTCTGTTTACCGTTTTTTTCAAAAGAACATTTCAAGAATATCAACAAAATACCAGCTGGTTCAGTTGCCAGTGTTTTTCATGTTTATCAAGGTGGAAGGACATCCCCGCATCCTCCTCCCATCAGCAACCCCACTGTTTGGAAGCAGGGGGCCCTGAATAGGACATGTAGGATGAAGTTATCTTTGAAAATCAGACAACAGATGCAACCATTCACAAAAGAAGAACACTTCTATTTATAAAGTCCGGTTTCATTTTTTTTTTACTCACTGTATATCGTACAGGTTAACCATTTGACCACTCCTGTTGCCTTAGTTCTTGTTCTTGTACCTACGATGATCAATTTATCATCTTATTTGATGTGCCGCCGATTATATTTCTGTATGCAGTGCCAAGGCAGGCCCCAGCTACCACCACACGGCACTCTACAAGTTACAACTCTCTGTTCTAACTGGTGTTGGCCATTTGTGCTTACAGGTGAGATACCTTCATATTTAAATTTTCAATGTAAATTTATTTTCCACTTATAAAAACAAACATCAAATGCATGATTACAATTAATATAAACAAAAAGTGGGGGAATCATTAAAAAAAAGCACATGAAGGCTTGTGAAAATGATCCCTTGATTGCATTAACAATTTTTTTTAAAGGGATGTTTGTATTTCATCGGTTGAGATGTCACTTTCTGTACTTCAGAGATAATCATGTTAATGAAAAGTTTGGGAAACAAGAAGATATCTTATTTAGCTCTCTTATATTTTTGATAAATATTGAAAACAATTAGAACTAAATGTAGTTATTTTGATATTTGGCATTGCAAAGAGAAGGCTATGACCTACAATATGAAATGTAAAACTCAATTTAGTCGAAAAATCAACTCCTTTCTCTCTATTAACCCGACAACATGTTTTGTAGTTCTTCTTTTTTTTTTCTTTCTTCCTGTTGAATTAAGACGTTCTCTTTATGGAAACGTTTAAATGGAATGAAGCGAGCCTGGGTCCTACATTTTAATTCAATGCACAATGACAAGCAACACAATGTTATTTATGAGTAATTGGGTTCATAGTGCCTATCGTAAAGTCTATTAAAATTCATTTACAGTCTGCAAATGGACTGTAGATGATCCTTTATCACAGTTATAGGCATTTTATCCCAGTTTTTATAGGCATACCGAGGGGGGTGTTTCGGGTGTTAAACACCCCCCTTTAGCAAAAAATTACTATATTATGTATTCAAACACACCCCAACTACGCCACTGAATGAAGCTAAAACACCCCCCTTGAAAAAATCATGGGTATGACTATGATCACAGTTGTTAATGCCTCTTTGAAATAAAATGTCTTCATTGGATAGGGGGCCTCTGCCCACAAGTTTCTTACTTTTGTTAGCCTCCCAATTTGTATATTATGCTTTATTTAAATACTGATTTTATGATACATTCAATATTTTTTTCTTGAATATCTTTTTCTAATGATTGAAATGAACGAACTGAACTGATCTGGTTTGATGAACTTTAGAAACAAATCTTTCTATTTTATAATTAAAAAGAAAAGTATGTTTACACAGCTTTGAAAATGATTTCCTCTTCACGTTTGCACTTCACAGGTGGAAATCATTGAGATGGAGCTGTTGAACGTTGTACAAGCTTGTCTGCCTTACCTCAACACAAACCAGCCTCAGAGCTTGCAACAGGTACAGTACATGAACCCAGGGGGGGGGGGGGGATTTCACTAAACACTTACATTAATTTAAGTATAGATTCAATGGAATAGTTATCCCTAAAAATCAATGCTACAATCGATTTTACTGAGAGTTAGTGAAACACCCTAACTACAGATTTATTTTGTTTCCTATGCTTCTTGTTTGAGATTACATATTGTAGAGAATTAATCCACCATCAGCTGTGATTGATTACTATGTGTTCTGTGTATTTAAACTAGGCTGGTTTGTGTGCACTACATTACAGTAAGCCAGCGTGTGTACGGCACTCTGCGCAAGTTTGCACCATGTTTCTGATTTGTCTGAACTATCAAAAGCTAGTAATGTTTCCAAACATATTTTTTCTCACAATATTCCAGAACCGTTTGACAGATTGCAGTAACCTTTCTATAAAGCAGTAACTATTCCCGTGTCATGAATTCAAAGGTTACTGGGCTACATGTGCAAAGATGCATTGTTACCAAAATAAATCATTCCAAGAATTATTTATTAATATTTAATGTGTGATATTTTGTGCGACAGAAATGCATTGTTACCACAATATTTTAAGAATCATTTATTTATATTTAATGCGTGATATTTTGTGCAAAAATGCGTTGTTCCCAGAAAAACTTGATAAATTTGTATTTATATTTAATGTGTCCTCTAACAGGCTTGCATCTCGTCCTTTGAGTGTTTCATCCAAGCTGATCCCGACGCAGTCTGGTTCAGTCTTCAAGATGTCTACTGCCCCACCCCCATTCACCCTCCTCACACATGCTTCCCACCGTGCAATGTAAGTCCATTCATTAAACTGATCCAATACCTTTGTTGATTTCTGACATCAATTTCTCATATTTTCACTAGGTAAATAGTGTTCTGTTTCTATGAATCTACCACAAATCATTGACAAAATGATCATACAGTTATATTGATTATTGTAAGACTGCACTTTATAAGAATGGATTAGTATTTGTATTATTATTATTATTATTATTATATGGACGATAATTGTCTATCACTATTTCACAAATTTATACAGATAATTAGCCGAACACATGTCAAAGTGTAATTGTAAACAATTTAAGATGCATTTAAGTTTACTCTGTATAATTTTGTAAAGCGCCTAGAGATAATTTTATATTAGGCGCTATATAAATAGAATATATTATTATTATTATTACTATGCTAATACCACAAGACTAAAACATAACTACAATATTATTTATTGACAGTTCTGACATTTCAGAGTAAGCAATGTCCTCTTTTTTTTTTCTCTCCACAGTTTGCTGGTGAAACTGCTGCCCAGAAAGAACAGTGGATCAATATCGGCAAACTCCTGACGTGATTACTATACTTAAAGTCATATATGCGTGGGTTAAAATGGGTAGTCAGCAAAACCCAACTTGCACTCCACCGTAATCTCCCGAGGAAAACTCACGATGTGTGTTGGATCGATCGAAGAGCACGCATCGGAATATCTGAACACGGGCCTTCATATGAAATTGCATGCAGCACACAGCTGGTAGCAATTATGTATAGAGCGATAAGGTAGTCGAACCGTTCGAGGCAATACAGCGCTGATAAGCTGATAAGCGGCACTTTGATGTGCTCGGTCGAGCGTGTTGGGTAATACTTTCGCTCGTAAACATCTCTGATTGCGACCATGATTCGACTAGTACAAGGAGTACCTCGTTGGTAAAACAAACATTCCGAATGCGACTATTATCGACTCGGTCGCTCGGAACTGGGACAGTTTGCGATCGCTACTTATAATTGAGCAAAGGGGGATTACGTACCGTGTGTAAAAGTGCGCAATATGGATTCGCGCGTGTGATTTACCGGTCTGAATTGCCTTTAAAAGTTCTGCAAAGATGGCTTCAAAGAGGCCCCGAAGTACTTTAATGAAGGCTTGTGATTTTGACGGGGTCCCGTAGGGAGACACTCGCATATTAGCATGCATGATTTCCATACTTTTATTTTCTATGTCTTCGAAGAGACCTCCCAAAGTAGCGAGGGCTAGTGATCTAGACTAGGCTTGTATAGATGACAATCTGACTCATTCGGTATATTGACAAGCTACTGCTATGATTTCAATACTGAAACTTTTGGTAAAGATGGCTTCGAAGAGACTCCTGAAGTAGATGACTAAGCCAAGGATAGTTGTCTTGACAGGTTCCATAGAGACGACACTCATATATTGGCAAGCTCCTAACTTGTTCTCTAAAATGAAACTTTTGGTAAATGGCTTCCAATAGACCTGCGAAGTAGCCATGGCTAGTAGTTTTAACAAGGCCTGTATAAATTGCACTTGTTCATTATCAAGCTCATAACATGTTAGAAACTGAAATTTTCTGCAGATGGCTTTGACCTGAATATGGAGCCATGTAAAAAACGAAATGTTGCAAAATACAACATTATTGTCAATGTGAATTCTTCATTTGTTTGGAGATTTACGTGAGTTTTGAATGGTCACACAATAACAATGCATTTTGCAACATTTCAATCTTGACTTGGACCCATATTTAGGTGATATATACATTCCATAATAACATAACCATAACAAATGATGTATCAATGTAAAGAGGAATAAACATACTGCTTTTCAATTATATTGGGACTTTTTGTGATTTGCTAATCTTTAATTACATGTGTGGCTGTTGGTACTCATCTGAGAACAGAATTTTATCATTTTACAAGTGGTGCTCCATGGTGTTAAATAATGGTTTACGTAAACTTCCTTCTTGAACTCCCAGCCCATGAGTTTAAAGTAGTGTGTAATTATGCTTATGTGATAGTACAAGTATATTTAAGATTTTGCAATAAAATTGTATTTTTACCAACAGAAACAATAATTTGTATGTTTAATTTGTTATGATTGAATGAAAGATGGTGTGTCTTTTAACGTTGAGTTCATAATGGATACTGGATTCAACAAAACAGATGAACAATAGTGAATGATACTTTTATAAATCCCATAACACTCAAATTTTAATAATACAAACATACAATTTCAATACATGTATGTAATTTTACACCGGTTCGATAAAAACATATTACAAAGGAAATACATACAGGATCAGTGTATCCCATTAGAACAAAATTATAATATTCTACGACATACATGCACAATGGAACCTCATACAAGGAGTTTGGGACCATAAAAATTACCATGTTATTTCGGGGTAAAAATACAAGAATACAAAGAGCTCAAACTCGTAAAATCTCCTTCAGGGTTTTTCACAAAGATCCTAAGTTGAACTTAACTCTAAGTTGGACTTAAAAAGTATGGAAAGCCACTAGTTTCTTTGAAAATTGTTGTAAAAGTCCTTTGTCAAAGGCATAAGATGTTGATTAAAATCTTTCATATTTTCTATTATCAAGGAAATTTTATTTTCTTGATGCAACATTTATGAAAAGTCTTAATTTCTTAGTTTTTTTTCTTTTTAATATATTGTATTCTAAGGCTACAAATGGCTTTCCATAATAGTTAGGTCCAACTTAATAGTTAAGTTCAACTTATGATCTTTGTGAAACACCCCTCTTGTTTCAAAAGGGTTTTTGTTACAATAGAGCTCTTTAAAGGGATAGTTGAGTTTTGGTAGAGAGGGCGCTACACAAAATATCACATGCACAATATTTTATTTAAAATGGTTGAAACCGATGAGTGTTTAGAGCGTGCCCTCTTGAGTTTTAATGGCTCTTTTTGAATGATAACAGGCTTTTGTATTCCTTTCAAGCATGGTGGAGTTATAACTATTAGTTTGTAATGTAATGGTGCAGGTTTTGGTTACTAAAATGAGTTTGACCAAAACTGTACTCATTACCAGAACTCGACTATCCCTTTAATAACAAGGTACCACTGTACAGGTAGAACCAAAAGTAGTAACTTCAATGTATGTACATGTATAATGTAACGGTGTACAAACAATGAATTCTTACAAGAAAAGGGACAAAATGTTATCTATTGTCAGTTGATTTTAGACGGGTCAAAGTAAAGTTTATCTTTGTCATAGCTCAGAAAGTTATACGATTGGAAATACATGTAAGTTAATCACACCAGTCATAAATACAAATGGATTACAATACATGTATTTTTTCCCCCTAACCATACACTTCTTTTTTTATTTCACCAACAATGGAAGCAGGTATTTATATGGGAAACTAAAAGGAAGCAAATGAATGCAGAAGCCATTTTGATCTGCACATAGAGTGCACTAGATGTCTTTAACCATTCTAATATCTAACCATTCTAAAATCTCAGAAAAGACAGTCTGGAAAGACAAAACCTGAATGCATTTTTATCTATAATCATACGGCATTCACCAAAACTGATCTATAATAACTTTTGTGAGAATTTCTGATGCATTTTCAAATTTTATTTAATACAAATTTTCATTTGAGCTGTAAGACATAAATAGACCGAGTAATACACTAGAAACTACATAATTTCATTTACCAGCTGTAATTTTGATTATTTGTGTATAGGATTTTCTGGGACGTTTGTGCAAAACTTTTCCACCAAATTTCCTGGGGCTTTAAGCTTGCTATGTACGTATGTAATCTTCATTATGAGTACGCAAATTTAGCAATCGAGTTAAAAATACTTGTTTAACTCCTAACGTGCCAAGCTCGCATTTTTGCGAGTTACAATACACACAAATGCCATAGAGCATTAAAATCCCTGGCATGTTAAGAGTTAACAAAGTTAGGGCCTCAGCAAATTTTAATTCTACAAAAATATACAAACTCGACTTCTAATCATTGGTAAAATTTTGACGGGCATACATAGGTATAATAATACATAGGTATAATATCAACACGTAGGAGAAACATTTATGACACTTGAAAGAAGAAAAAAACAAAAAAACTTTTGTCCATTACATTAAATTAAGTATGTTATAAAAAAAAAAGTGATACTAAACACTACATTCAAACTATTTAACTAGACAAAGAAGGCAATTCCTTACATACATGCTCAATATGGATTGTGCACTAAAAAAAAAATAAAACATTTCCAAAACTGTGCATGAAAATTACCTTTTTTTTATATAACAAATATACAAAGACTTTGCAGTATCAAAGACCTTCAATTTTTAATCTGATATAACTCTCAACCTCTGAGCAACAGCCAGAAGCATTCTTGCTCAATAGATATATAGATAAGTGCAACATATTTGTATGCACTGACGTAAAACACTAGATGTGTCACTGCCCCATGAATTAGATAGAGGCAAGTGGGTGCCATTGTTGGAATCTTGAGTGAAAAAAAATCTATATTCAATTTTTGTCCACATCAATCCTGCAGTGGTTTACATCCTTCAACACATGAATCAGTCTGACTTGGGGGCGAGGGTTTTTTCTGGGTTTTTTTGCATAAAAATTAGCAAATTATCTTACTAGGCTTTTGCTCGAGGGTGAGTAAAACATCACCGCTACCTTGCCAAAGCTAGAAATCAACTGTTGTTCATAGTGGCCAAGTCGGGGCAAGTACAATTGATATTTATCGAATTTTGCTGATCCTGAATTCGAATTTAGCGGCCCCAACCAAAGAGGTATATCGGAAAAGTTTGTTTTTTATCTGGTTGCCAAGTTGTGCAAGTAAAATTTCATATCCAAAAATGTAGTGGCTCAAGGCCCATTTCTGATAGCCCTGGGCCATCATCAGGCATGTGCTAGTTCCGAGCCCTGCCTTGCTATATTGTGGCTGAGTCCAAGAATACAATTCAATTGTTATTATTAATAGCTCATTTTTACATTGTATTTAGCCATTGAAAATTATTTGACTTTGATATAGCACATCTTCCACAAACTGAGTACATTTTATTTTGTCCTAGTAAAAGCCATTGCTAGTTTTTATGCAAAATACCATTTGACGACTCTTCACCCAGGTCAAACTGCTGTGATAGTGAAAATAGTAATAGTAGCAGCAGAAAAATATCCTGTGACTGATAGTCCAGAAGGAGAGATATAAAGCTGTAATGTTACTTGTGAACTTTAAACATTTGACCTTTGACCCAGCTCAAACTGTCTTGATAGTGATAGTGATAGTAATAGTGATAGCTAGTGATAAAAATAATAGTAGTATAGCATGGCCATCCTGTTCACAGTCAATCCAGTAATAGTTGATTCTGGTACTACGTGTAGTTTGAACTTTGACCTCTGACCCTTTGACCCAGGTCATCACACAGTAGTTACATTAGCAGTGGCAGGGGCGTCCCTTGACTGTCATTGAGCACCAATCACATCTCCTGTATCTTCCTTCCCCTTGTACTTTGTCTTCCCCCGGGACCACGGCAGGTACCGGTATTTAACCATGTGCTGCATGAACAAACAGAGGAGAAATTAAAATTAATTTTTATTTTAATCATCATTAGCACATGCAAGACAGACATAGTGAAATCCCGTCTTCTGTATCATCCTTTGTCTTCCCCCGGGTCCACGGCAGGTACCGTTTTTTAACGATGTGCTGCACAGACAGACAAGTTAAGTTGAAATTGAAATTGATCTTTATTTCATTCATCATAAAAAACATGTAACATACAAAAATAGCGTGCAAATTAAAGTGGAGCCAAACTAATGCTGTTATCCCGATCCAAGAACGGAAACAAATCCCAACGGTCATGGCCTTCAAACCGAAACGAGCTGGGTCCGAGAATTGGCCCATTATTGGATAATTCTTGGTAGATTTATGCAACCCATTTTCTCCAGTAATAATAGAAAAATTGTATGTTTAAAGGGACTTAGTAACATTGTCCAAATCCTCAAAATAAAATTTTAATTCTAGCGGTTCCATCATACCTTGTTGTATTTGTATTAACAATAAAATCATGGGACCGGTTTCGGTTTTTCAAATTTCCCTTTCGTTACAAAGATATGTACGATTGTAGTAATCAGATAAGAAAAACTCCCCCGTAGTTTTTCTTACCGTGTACAAAGTGAGTGCAGTGAGTCAGTGAATATCACTTTGCATTTTCGCTCATTACTTGGCCATGCAATGTCCATTTGACTTGAAATTTTCAGACAATACCCTGTGGACATATGAGATAACAACAATATACATTGCATCAACCCTTCATCACTTTTTGCACATGTCAACAAAGTTACTAGATCCCTTTAAGAAAAAACTGGACTCACTCCAGTAAACTGTAGCGGTAAGGACAGAAGATTTACGACCTGTGACCTGTGGCAGAGAAGGTCACAATGTTTAAACAGGTTGAGCCTTGAAGTCAATTACCTGAATTTGTGTAGCTACAAGTACAATGGGTTTAAGGGGAATGCCCCCCACCTGTTGGAAAGCTTACCCCCAACCCTTGAAAATACTTTTTTAGTTTTTTTTCTTGACTCCCACGAACATATATTCAATGCTCGAAATTAACTTTTTTTGCTGGTGGCCCGGTCGGGCCAGTAAAATTAGTATTTTTCCATATTTGGTGGCCCGAAACCAAAAACTACTGGCCCGAAAAAAATAAGGAAAAACAAAAGTAAAATGAATACAATAACCATATGAATAGTTTCAGGGTACATGGCAATACTTTTTATTTTTCATTCCCCTTTGTTTCATTGTAAGATGAATTAGGATGAATGTATGTGTGTCATGTCTTTTTATTCATTGTCTTCATCAAAAAATCACAGCGATTGAATACACACGAGTGACAATTTCACTTCCAGTCATACATAGTCAGGGTCTAGGTGACAAAACAAAAATGGTAGAAAAAGAGAAATTCAATTTGACCTCAAAATTCTGTGCAGTGTTGTCTGAACACCTTAGACAAAAGACATATTTTAAAATTGTGATATATAGTACTATTTAGTAATATATGAATATTCATGAGCAGCATATATGAATATTCATGATGCTCATTAGATATGCAAAATAACTGAAATTACTAAACAATTTTTAATATGAAACTTTTTTTTATAACAACTGGTTAGAAAATGAGTACTGCTGCTCAAGAATGTATGAATATTCATTAGCAGCAGTGTTACTTGCTCAATTAACTTGCAACTTTTTAACTAACCAATATTTTGTATGTGAGAAAACGAGCAACCGAGCCGGGACGACGACCGACATGCTGAATCTCCACGGGCCCGTGCCGCGGGTCCTGCTCGTTTTTTTTTTTTTTGCTGGCCCGATCGGGCCACCAAACTTTGAAATATGAGTTTTTTACTGGCCCGACAGCAATTTTTGGTGGCCCCGGGCCATCGGGCCTATGCTAATTTCGAGCATTGATATATTGTTAACTTGCTTTTCCTGTGTATGCTGTATTGAACACAACTCCAAAACAAACCACATAACACTGCCCCAAACACTGGCCCTCCCCCAAAAAGTCGGTCCTAAAACACATTTTTGCTCATACACAAGGGAACCGGGACGATCCGGGATCCCGTTATCACTTTTGAATTCTACCAAGACGGTTCCGAGACGGGATATTTTCTTTACCTGACAGCGTTAAGCCAAACGCTGGCATTTTTTGCTTACTGTTACTGATAGTTGCATAATTCCCATAATTTCTAGTAGTATGGAAATAATCCATGTTTTTGAAACCACTATAATCTGTTTTGCCTGAACACTGGAGGCTGCCATGTTTTCCAACTGTACCATATGAAACGTCATCCAAGCGCATTTGAGCGTGCATTAACAAAAGCGGGTTACGTGAACACTGACATAGTGGCAGATTCAACAACAGCGGTTACTTTGTTTGTGCACGCTCAAATGCGCTCGGATGACATTTCATATGGTACACTTGAAAAACATGGCAGCCTCCAGTGGTCAGTCAAAACAGTTGATAGTGGTTTCAAAAACATTGATTATTTCCATTATTAGTGATACCCATGAGGAAATATAGGTCTAGAAGTGACAGGAATTATGCACTTATCAGTTACAGTACGCAAAAATTCCAGCGTTCCATCCCCTTTAAAGATTTCAACCATTCTGATTCAATTATTTCACCATAATTAATTAGTGATTTGTCATCTCATGATCAGGGGTAGAAGAGAAGAAATAGTACATGACGAGGATTGGCATTAACAGGGATATTAAACAAAATGTACGCCGAGGAACAACCATTTCTGAAGGTGGTTTACCCTCCCCCCTCCCCCCCCCCCCCCCTTCATTGCCCCTGTATGCCTTTGAACAGTGGCAGAAAACAATGCAACAGAAATTTCACCTCTAACTGTCTTCTCATCTTTAATAAGGAAGAAAGGAATTTAAAAAGTTTGACAGAGAATGGTCTCCACAGGGATATTGAACAAAAGGGATAGCGACGGACAAACATTTCTAAAGGGGGGTATTTTCCCTCCTGGCCCCCTAGGGCCTAGCTATGCACCACACGAGTCTAAAGATTGTCAAGCATGGGGATGGGGGCCATCTACAAAGTACGTACGCACGTAAGGGGGGGAGGGGGAGGTTCGCGCCGATGCGTACGCCTGCGTACAGGGGGGGAGGGCAGGTCTCACCGTTTGCGTTCGCAAAAAAGCATACGCAGTTTTTGTACCAGTACTATACCCGGGCCTCAATGTTCCATGACGTATAACAGGTTAACCTGTCTCTACTAGTACTAGATTTTGCAATTCCCATTAATCTAGAATGAATTCTAGACCCATCAGGTTCCAGTTGGGTTGTACTCTTCCATTGAAACAGAGGAGATACACGAAAAAAACAGTGTTTGAAAACCGCATATGTACTGAAACTCATCCGAAAATGTGCGTATGTGCGTACAGGGGGGGGGGGGGGGGGGGGGGAGGTTGGTCACATGCGTACGGTGTGCGTACAGGGGGGGGAGGGGTGGTAAATTTCGGACCAAAATGTGTGTACGTACTTTGTAGATGGCCCCATGCATCACCGCGGATTGCCATTTTGAAGTAGGCTAGTTTGTGCGCACTGCATAACCCCGAGCCACTGTGCATTACGCACCGTGCGCAGGGCGTTTGCAAGATGGCACCGCACATCTGATTTACTATTAATCCAAATCACCTTTAATCAGTGGGGGAAAATGATGTAACAGAAATCTTACCCTTGATTAGATTCAACCGAGTGTGGAATTGATAGATCAAACCAACATCTAGTCTAAAATAGTAAGTCTAAAATAGTAATAACATTAAGAGCTCGCTTCCAAAAGGCGCTAAATCTACTTTCCATACAAATTGAGTTAACGATATATCTACATGTGTATAATCTACGTAGCTATCTAGGAATCCACTTTTTACGACAAATAACTCACTCAAAATCAAAATATAGAAAGTTCAATTTTCATATTCCCATAGGCACGTGTACAAAGTAGGACAAAGAAACCTGTTTTCCTGGGAACTTGAGAAAGTGGATTTATCGCCTTTTGGTTGAAAGCTCTTCATTGATTGATCAAGAAATCTTACCTCTATTTGTCTCCTCATCGTAAGGAAGAAGAGCAGGAAGAAGTACATGACGAGGATTGGCCAGAATACGGGGACGTTGAACAGCTCAAAGAACGAACACACTATGGCTATCACTATCGCCTTCACTGCTGAATGCCTGTACAAATAATACAATTAGCAATACTAATTTTAAAAAGTGACAATGATAACGATGATAACAATTACAATGATAACTAGAACACAGTACTCGGGGAGTGCATAGAGTACAGTAATCCATGATGTCATAAAAACACTTTTTTTAGAATTTTCAAATTTGGACTTCATTTTCAGAAAGAGCATAACAAATAATGTCCAAATACCGAAAATCAAAGGAATAGGTTACGTATTGGCTGAGAAATGCCCATCCGAATGAATTTTACTTCAATGAGCAATCAGTGCTATAGTGCACTGGTTCATAAATTTAGGAACCAGTGCACTATAACACTGATTGCCCATTGACAAAAAAAAATAATTTGGATGGGCATATCTCAGCCAATATCTAACCTATTCATTTGATGTTTGGTATTTGGACAGTATTTGTTATGCTCTTTCTGGAAATGAAGTCCAAATTTGAAAATTCTTAAAAGAATATTTATGACATCATTTATGACATCACACTTCACCACTCTATACCTCCGCCAGTACACCAATTTTTATAATATTCCAAGGTCAGAGGTCAAGGTCAAGGTCATGCAAGGTGCATCTTTCTATAAGCTACAATAAGAGCCAAGTCTGAAGTCTTTACGACGAATAGAACCAAAGTTATGGCCAAATATGTCAATTTTACTTTTTGTTTGACCTTGAGAATTTAATGGGTTCTATTCTAGATGAACACGAAGCTTCTACGAAAAATTGGTTGAGATATCTGTGAAATTGTGTGCAGGAGACTGGTGACGCACTGACGAACAAACAAACAAACAGGACTGAAAACATAACCTCCAACAACTTCGTTGGCGGAGGTAATAATAATAACTAGAAACATCACTTAAAGTGATCTATAGTAACGTTGTTTGCAATGTGCAAAAATTTACAAAGGGTTAATAAAATGTATGTGTATTTCTGTGATCTGATATGTCCACCGAGTGATGTGTGAAAATTTCATGGTAAATGAATGCCACGAGTGAAAATGCAAAGTGATATTCGCCAAATCATTGCAGTAACCTTTTACACAGTTGAAAGTCTCCCAGGGAGACTTATATTAGTAAGACAAATACAGGTATGTAAACAAGGTATGCAGCTAGAGTTCTAAATAAGTTTTTAGGCTTTTGACATTGTTACTAGATCCCTTTAAGGTTTAACACTTAATTTGTTTGCATTATAAAGAACGCCTCTTGTCAAGCCTTAAGAAACAAATGTGAAGAATTTTCACATAAAAAGCTCAAGATTATACACATTATGTCAATCACTATCGTGTTTGTTGCTGAATGCCTAAATCGTTGACATTGCACTCGTCACAATGTCATCTTTTAGTCAATACGAGTGAAGCTTCACATCTACTTGCATTTCTTTGAGTTCAATTTCTCTAAATTAATACACTTCACAAATAAGTCTTCTGTCGAATTATAATAAAATTAAATGGCTAAACATATTTTTCTGATTTCTTTTGCAATTAATGAGATATTGTTATCAGATTGTTTTCTACGATACTCACCAAAATTTGAATTCAGGTAACCTCCTGATGAACGGCTTGAATTCTTGACCCTTTTTGGTTGGTAATGCAGGACCATCCTCATCTGTGAAGAATGAAACAGACACAAAAATAATTAAGATATGTGAGATATGACCAAGACGATAATGTGGTAATAGTACAATGGGAGCAACATGTAACCAGTCTTTGTTTGGTAATAAGATGAGGAGTAAATTAATGAGGAGTAAACAGCAGTAACAGTAAAATATGTTTATACACCCGAGAAATACGGTCAGGCATGAATCAATTCATGAACTTAAAGAAGATGCTTCCAAGTGAGGGAAATATAAGAAACATCTAAATTCATCATAACCATCATCACCACTGATCATCATCATCACCACTACCACCACCACCACCACTACCAACACCACCACCCCCCCCCCCCCCCCCACACCACCATGACCATCATCATCATCATCACCATCATTATAAGCACCACCAACCACTACCACCATGACCATCATCATCACCACCAGCATCACTTACCAGGATCATCTGTAACGGAGGGGTCTATTTTAGGTGAAAGAAAGGCTATGAAGAGGTTGAGATGATAGATGGCGAGTGCATAAGTCACAATGTACCATCCCTGGAATAAATGACAAAACAAGTAGAACATTTGATCAAACATGACACAATGGAAAAATGTATAGATCTCGAGTCGGGTCTTGGCAACAAAGATTGAAGTTGCACGTCACTGATAACCCACTACTTATTTAAACCAATTTAAGCGGCTCTGCAAAGTGCAAGCCAAATATAAAATTATATAATTATCAAATTCAAAGAACCTTTTTAAAGTCAATATTCCAGCCCAAGTTTGTACTAAAAAAATGTACATGTTTCCACCAGTTAAAAAAGTCGTCAGTGACTTGCTATTAAAATCCCTGCCCCTTAAAATGCTCAATTTATGGGGCGTGGCCAAATGACATCATTGTAGGCAAAGTTGCTTTTATCTGAACAGATAAATGTGAACTTCTGCATACCAAGACGTCACACACCTTTTTGTGAAATTCAGACAGCGTTTCGGAAAAGTTTTGGGGGATGCTCCCATTAGAGATTTTTAGTACGTTTTTCAAAGATCATACTTGGAATCTCACTTTAAAATTACAAAGTCACTCTAAAACAAAAATTCTGTGTCCTTTTGGTATCAGGCCAATTTTAAACCAATGAGCACTAAGCCCCAGATGAGATAATACCTAGGCTGGAGTCAATGGAAAATTTAAGTTCAGGAGAATAACATCACCTCCAAGCCTTTTTGCAAACAAAATGGCAACAGATTTTATTATTTAAAACTAGATGGATCTTCGACTGCGCGCAGTCGAAATGATGCCTCCGCTATCACGCGATTGTTATATCAAGCCCAAATTAACATGCACTGAATTTATTCTGTAAACTCAATTGTGATGGTAATTCATCAACCAGATCTAGAGATATCACAATTAAAAGCTATTTTTGCATAACTAATGAATCCTGTGACATTGACCTTTGACCTCATGAACCCCAAATTGTATGGCTACATTTGCTCCCTAAGATACATTCAGGTACCAAGTTTGATTGAAATCTGACATTCAGTTCTTGAGATTTTTCCATTACAAGCTATGTATGCTATTTTAAGCATATATTGTGCCTGTGACCTTGACCTTTGACCTCAGGACCCCCAAAATCTAATCAGATCATTGTCACCCCAATATATTATGTACACTCATACTTAGTTTGAAATTGATCGGTCAACCAGTTCTTGAGATATCGCGAGAACAAAAACGGGACGTACGTACAGACGGACGGACGGACGGACAACCCGAAAACATAATTATGCCTCCGGCCACTTCGTTGGCGGAGGCATAAAAATAATACTTTCTTTACTCCCCAGGGATCAACCAGCTTAGTTTGATATTGGAGTGAGTTGTTGCGAGCTGAAAGGGGAAAGTATTCATTTTCAAAATTTGGGTTCTGAATCAAAATACAAACAAACTGAAAAATTAACTTTCACAAGTGTTGGTAAAATTCCTTTTTATCACTTAGCCAAAGCTCAACAAAAATGTTGTTGGCTCAATAGGGAGAGTACATTCTGGCACTTTTCCAGTCTTTATACCGATTACCGTGGAACCTTGTTATATAAAGAGCTGTGATATGACAAAAACCCTTTTATTACAAGGTACTTATTCTGGTCCCAGCTCGTTATATTATTATTATTTATTTTTTTACCCTGATATATATTACGAGATTCCTAATATAACAAAGGTAATGTTCATGGTCCAAAGGTCCTTGTTATAATGAGGTTTCACTGTAGATCATGCATGTATTTCAAAGTCTTGACTCGAGTGTCAAAAGTAAGTTGATATAAATAATAAAACAAACAAAATAATCCAAACACTCACCTTGAGGAAAAATATCCTTAGAAGATAGAAGATGTAGAGGACGACGAAACCAACCCATCTTGGGACAGCGTGCGGCACCGACTTGTCTAGCAGATTCTGGTATCGCTGCAAGTCAAGAAAAGGGTTATCTTAGGTTTCAGTGGACTAAATCAAAAAGACATTTCAAAACTTATCAAACAACTGATAAGATTTGTTAAAAGCAATTAAACTATAAATACAACTTGTAAATTATGCATCAGTTGAACGATGTTTAATAAAGCAGTTGAAGTGATCCATTAAATTTGTCAAATTGAACTGAAATCACTTGGAGCTTTCCCACTTCTCCTGTTCCTTGTTGTTTGGCATATATGGTAACAGAAGAATGAAATGGGTTTTTACCTTTCAAATGTCTCCCTAGTTATGGAGATCTTTATATGATTTAAAACAAAAGTTATGGGCGTAGGTGATCAGATCTAACATATATATTCACCCTTTTTCACCACGTAAAGTTTGTAAACAGTGTTCTTTTTCTATGAAACTACCACACATCACTCAGAAGAACCTTCCAATCATATTGGTAAAGTCTAAAAAAATCAATAAAAAACCTGTAGGAAGTTAACGGATCACTTTTAAAATCATCTTAGACCTGCTTAGATATTATGGTAAAAGGAGGATGTCTAAGATCAGTTACAGAATTGATAATCTCTCAACACATCTAAAAGGTGAAGTTACCTACCTGTAGGTACATTGACATGTAACTGCAACTTTGTGAGGGTTTTAGAACAAATAACTTATATAATTACCTGTGATATACTTGTTGTCAGTCGACTGAAGAAACTTGGTTGAGAGAGGCTCTCACTGGCTTTACTACTCGTATCATTCATTGTAAGCGCTGGCTGGGTCACTGTAAAAAAGGAACAGTAAAAAATATGGACATCATTTAATTGTGGTTCAGCTCCAAAGGAGGCCATGAAATGTATCGGACAGTGTAACTGTAAGATATGAAATATTGAGCGATTTTTGTTTTGAAAAATTTGGCATTCTTTCAGAAAAACAATTTTGGCAACATATTACATGTAGGTTTTGTTTGATGTGTTTGTAACCAAATGGTAAAGCAATAGATCTAATACATAGACAAGTGATAGTGTGTGACATATTAAAGATGCAAATCATTTTCGGCATCCTCTTCCCCCGACACAGCTCTACATACATTACAATAGTGTTGTGCAGAGATCAACCTCTTCAGCCTGCTGCATTATCCAACGCAAAAACATTTCTTGTCGCCAGATTCCTCCCTCCATTTACCAGCAAATGCAAAACAACTTTCCTTTATGAATTATGTGATCCACAATTCAATATAATTTGATATTTACTGACTCTGTTGTTTTGAAGACCGCAAAATGTAGGAACAAAAATTTCATTTCCCGTCCGTTTTCCGTACTGATGCGTCCCTAAAACACAGCGTTCAACTGTTGAACACAACAGTGTACGAATGGGCGGTATGCTTATCTCCAGCATATTATTAGCGTAATTGTGTATAAATGGTTCAGCTGATAGTTTTCACTCATTTCAGACTCAGACTGCATTAGATCAACAGTGAAAATAACAATAATAATGTCAAAAAGGCCATGAAAGCGATAGATTTGTCGATCTAAGACTGCATGCGATTAATCACATTTCATTTGCAGATTTGTGATCAATCTCAACTCTTTATTATGCAACACCTGCCCAGGTAACTAACATAAATTCATAGCACACTCACGGTTGACTCGCTATGCTCACAAATATGTAAAAACTCACAACCTTTCACATGATTCACAATCGCACTTTCATTTTCTTTCCTGTACTCTGTAGTTTTGAGAATTGAGTCGACTTGTCTTGACTGTTTTTTGTTATAACTCTTGTTTGATTGAAGATAACAACACATAAACATCAAAACGTACTGTTTATATATTGGCCAAAATGGGCAATCAACTTACCTCCGAATTTTAGACCATCTCATGGATGAAAAGCCGCAAATAGTTCGGCATTCAGGCCAGAACCGGTGTGCGTACGAATGCTGAATGCTGAATTGCTGCTAGACTTAGCAGGCTGGAACACAACAAATTAGCGGTCCGAGAGAACGCAGGCTGCCGGAGAAGCCGGGTGGAACAATACAATCGATGCGGTGAGCTATGAAAGCCGCGTAAAAGACCCACACATTGAAAGAGTCGCTTAGAATCTAACACAACCAAAACATAATCAACCAAGAGAACTCGCCACAATTAATTGTGTGCAGTGGCGTAATTATGAACATCAGTGTCGCGCAGCAATGGCGTAGCTAAATTACGGGAGGGGGTGGGGGCACGACGTGCCCTCATAATAATTTGCCCAAAACAGTAAAACAAGCAAAAGGGGGACGTTTGTGTAAATATAAAGACAATACATAAGGTGTGCCACCTTGCAACGCCACTGCGTGGTAGAATATACCAGCTTGATGTGATAATTTTTAGTCGAGTTTTTAGGACGCTGTTTTCAACCAATTGGCGCTATTTAGACACATGTAGGCCTATGCCACTGCATGGTAGTGGCGCGGGGTACTATGGTCGTATGGCAATTGTCAGAGATTGATTGGCAAAGCGAAATATATATTATAACATTAATCCTTTTGGGGGCACACCAGCCACACCTTACATGTTTTTATAAGTGTTTTTATCAAACTATTGGTAGTGGCCTGGGATACATGCCACCCCTCCGAGTGTTATCTTAGTAGCGCTTGACACCAAACTGCTCTAATCAGGATGAATACTATACTAGACAATGGCAATCATAAAAGGAGAGGTTATTTTTACTGCATTAAAAAGTATTTATTCCAACTGAATTCAAATTAAACTGTTATTGTTATATGAGTCATTATATTAAACATAATTATTACAAGTAAAATAATTGTTTATTTAAAAACTGTCATTCTACAATTTAAAATTAACAATATAGAATTAAGGAGAAATCCAAAGTGCAACTAAATTACATTTATCGAGCCAAGTGCATTAAAACATTCGTCAAGTGTCAACTAACTTCAATGTAAATTCTTAGTAATTAATTATCCACAATGTGTTACTTTTTAGAAACACATGGGGCTCTCAATAAGCAACAATCAATTAAATTACATACAGTCAAGCCACGTTCTAAATATTATTGACAAATTTGACTCAGTGAACATTGTAACTACATAATATTAAATCAAAACTCCGATACAGTAATTATAACATTTCAAATTTACAATAATATGAAACACATAATAATGTAATCAAAATAAGAAACCTGCATTTGTATCAGACTAATTTGTATCGGACATTCATATTCCTATATCATTCACAATGGTTTTAAAATCTATAAATTATCAATAACTAAAAATTTATAAATTAATTTGAATCTAAATCTAATAATTTAAAATTTGCAGTATGAAATATGGAGCATAATAAATGATATAATTCAATTACAATAATCGAGAAGAATATAATTAGTCTACATTCAAAAAACAAAAAACATGTGTTGCTACTCATTTAAATGTATATTTTTATTGATATTATAATCCACAATGTTTTAAAAGTAATGATTCGAACTATTAATAAACAACAATCAATTGAAATACTCTCATAAGGCCAATTTACTAAATACAATTGCACAATTTGAATATTACAAAGCTACAATATGGTTATTAAACAATTTCATAATTGCAATATTATAAACTATGAAGCACACTTGGTAATATAATCAAAGTAGGCCTACTTTCGAGAAGAATTGAATTATTATCAGATTAATTGAAATTCAAAACCCAGAACATATTATACACATCATTACAATATAAATTCCTAGTCTTATCATCCACAATAAAAACTATCAATAAACAACAATCAATATAATTGCACATAATAAGTAAATCAATTGAATCTAAATCTAATATTGCAACAGTATCAAGTATTGGGAAAGTTACCGAAAACATATATCGGCCAAACGAATTGATCAATGTTGTGTCATAGTATACAAAAGGGCTTGTGTAGTAAATTCCGAACATTGCCATGTTCATATATCGTTAAATGCAGAAATATTTATTGAAAGTTCAATTCACGCCGTCAGCATGCTGTTGAAATATGAAAATTTGTTTTCTGTTTCGAAAACGGTTAACATCTACAAATCTATATCTTTTTTAAAAATTAAAACGTGTATACAAATCATAATATACATAGTCAATTGATTAAAATTTCAAATGACGTAACACAGTTTACCAATTCACTGAATAAGAACAAATAATTTCGTCTTCAAAGAAATCTAACTATTCTACATTTCTATATTTTACATACCTTTTAATTATTAATAGGTTCCCTAAAATATTTCCATACTCTTTCTAGCACAATTAACTTCTCCACTTCAATACAAACTTCATAAATCTTGTCGAACTTGTTATTCTCTCCCTTAATGTATAAAGGATCCTATATTTATTTACAAGTTATGAAAAGTAATAATTTGTATATGTTCCACCCATTTTCTACGGTTCTATCTACAATAGTATCTTCCTTTTGTCTTTTTCAGTGCAGTCATAGTTTTGGGATATATAACTTCAGTGCAGTCATAGTTTAAGATTTGATGGGATATATAACTTTGTCAAAATGGACCGAACTCATGCACTTGGTTCTGCTCTCGATCATCTTACACAAGACGAGCTTTCTTCCAAAAGGCGCTAAATTCACTCTTTTTTTCAAATTTGGAGTAAAGCAGGTTTCTTTGTCATACTTTGTACACATGCCCATGGGAATATAAATATGGATCGTCCCATATTTTGAATTTGATTGTGTAATTTGTCCTAAAATTTGGATTCTAGATAGTTACGTAGCTTATTAATGTACTGATATCGCTAACTCATTTGTTATGGAAAGTGGATTTAGCGCCTTTTGGAACTGAGTTCTTGAAATTTAGTCTGAAGTATGAAACCAGCTTTGGTTTGTTTCTCATTGTTATCTAGATATTTACATTTATAAGAAAAATCACTGGGATCATTCCAATTGTATACAAACTGATGGCAATGACTTTTTAAATAGCAATTGGCCTTTTCGCCATTTTCTCGGCTATAGTTATGCTATGACATTCATTTAACATGAAATTTTCACACATCACTGATTGGCCATATCGGATTACAGAAATTTAAATTGTATCGACTCTTTGCCATATTTTGTCCAATAAAGTTTTATTAGATTCCTTTAACAAAACTGGGTAGGCTAAAATAATGTTTAAATGTACAATGAATCATAAAGTATAAAAAAAGTGATAATAATTATCTATACTACTACAATCAAATCTACTCGTGATTTTGACAATTTGAAACGCGTTTTATTTCTGTGACATTTCTTGTCCAATTAAGACCAAATAAACTGTTTCCGAAAATAAACTTCCAATTATTTTTCCACACAATTTTGCAATCATATTTATATATGAGACTGTAGAAAAATTATTGTTTTTTTTCTGACTAGTTGGTACCCTTAACACAGTTATTTGATTTTTCCTGATATAATGTCTTTCTTCTGTTTACGGAAATGTACTCTTTCAACTTATAGAATAATACATATTTCCATTGCACTTGCATGGTTAGTCCGAGAAAAATCAGACAATGTTTCCAGGGTTCTTTGACGATTTCTTTTTATCACCAAAGGACCCCTCCAGAACGAGATGGATTTTCTGTCTATTGCATGGTATGCAACCCAATATAAATTTAGATTCACAGAAATATTTACATTTTACTTTGAGCGTATATAAATTCGTTTTATATCCAATATAGCCCCCAACATGCCCAATAACAAACATATTCGAGAAATCCCAATGCTTACAATAAATATGTGATATTGCATACGTAAGTTTATAATTATGCCATAGTAGCATGATCAGCAATACTGTATACTAATTGTACACATTTCCAAGCAATAATATCTTGTCTTGTTTCTTTAGAACAACATATTTATCAAAATATAACATTCTCAACACAAGAACTTTGGGACATAAGCAGCTTATTTAAAAACTTCATTATAATATCGGACAATCTTTGTTCTATATTATCTTCAGCGCATAACTTTGTATTTTAACGTTTGACATATTTATCCCTCCTTTTCCGAGACAGAAGGGATATAAGAAAGGAGTGCAAAACGTGAAAGGAGACGGAAGGGGAGAAAAACAAGGGAGATGATGAGGAATTACATAAAGCGGAAGATCAGATACGCAGCGGAAGAAGCCTTTGGGACAATGCTTGAGAAGGAGACGAGAGTTATAGAAGGAATGTATTAATCGGAGGAGGAAGCCGTGTCGGAGGGAGATGAGGGGGAAGCCCTGTCGGAGGGAGATGAGGAGGAGGCCCTGTCGGAGGGAGATGAGGAGGAGGCACTGTCGGAGGGAGATGAGGAGGAAGGATGTGGTGCGAGAGAGAAGCCTTTGGGGAAGGAAGTGGCGGAGGACACGACGGGAAATGAGGAGGAAGGACGTGATGCGAAAGAGAAGGCTTTGGGGGAGGAAGGGGCGGAGGAGACGACGGGAGATGAGGAGGAAGGATTTGATGCGACAGAGAAGCCTTTGGGGAAGGAAGGGGCGGAGGAGCCGAAGGCAAATGAGGAGGGAGGATGTGATGCGACAGAGAAGCCTTTGGGGGAGCAGGTGGCGGAGGAGACGACGGGAGATGAGGAGGAAGGATGCGGTGCGAGAGAGAAGCCTTTGGGGAAGGAAGGGGCGGAGGAGACGACGGGAGATGAGGAGGAAGGACGTGATGCGAAAGAGAATGCTTTGGGGGAGGAAGGGGCGGAGGAGACGATGGGAGATGAGGAGGAAGGATGTGATGCGACAGAGAAGCCTTTGGGGAGGGAAGGGGCGGAGGAGACGACGGGAGATGAGGAGGAAGGATGTGATGCGACAGAGAAGCCTTTGGGGGAGGAAGTGGCGGAGGAGACGACGGGAGATGAGGAGGAAGGATGTGATGCGACAGAGAAGCCTTTGGGGGAGGAAGTGGCGGAGGAGACGACGGGAGATGAGGAGGAAGGATGTGATGCGACAGAGAAGCCTTTGGGGGAGGAAGGGGCGGGGGAACCGAAGGAAAATGAGGAGGGAGGATGTGATGAGACAGAGAAGCCTTTGGGGAAGGAAGTGGCGGAGGAGACGACGAGAGATGAGGAGGAAGGATGTGATGCGACAGAGAAGCCTTTGGGGGAGGAAGGGGCGGGGGAATCGAAGGCAAATGAGGAGGGAGGATGTGATGCGACAGAGAAGCCCTTGGGGAGGGAAGGGGCGGAGGAGACGACGGGAGATGAGGAGGAAGGATGTGATGCGACAGAGAAGCCTTTGGGGGAGGAAGGGGCGGGGGAACCGAAGGAAAATGAGGAGGGAGGATGTGATGCGACAGAGAAGCCTTTGGGGAATGAAGGGGCGGAGGAGACGATGGGAGATGATGAGGAAGGATGTGATGCGAAAGAGAAGCCTTTGGGGGAGGAAGGGGCGGAGGAGACGACGGGAGATGAGGAGGAAGGATGTGATGCGACAGAGAAGCCTTTGGGGAGGGAAGGGACGGAGGAGACGATGGGAGATGATGAGGAAGGATGTGATGCGAAAGAGAAGCCTTTGGGGGAGCAAGTGGCGGGGGAACCGAAGGCAAATGAGGAGGGAGGGTGTGATGCGACAGAGAAGTCTTTGGGGAATGAAGGGGCGGAGGAGACGACGGGAGATGAGGAGGAAGTATTCGGTGCGAGAGAGAAGCCTTTGGGGAAGGAAGGGGCGGAGGAGACGACGGGAGATGAGGAGGAAGGACGTGACCCAAAAGATAAGCCTTTAGGGAAGAACGTGGCGGAGGAGACGACGGGAGATGAGACGGAAGGGTCTTCCGCAATGCTTGCAATGTTTGAAAGTTTGAGATGGTGGCCAATAAACCCGATTTTCATGTACAAGCTGTCCGATGGGGTCGGGAACTTTTCAAAGTAGAGCGCCCTCACCATCTTCAGGTTACTCTTCGCATCCGCCGTGTCTGGAACGTCGTGAGACATGTACTTCTCCATATCTACGGACCAGCCCTTATAGAACTGGGCCAGGATGCTGCACTGCTTCACTTTAGTCGTGTATTCCCTCTCGGTCTGCAAGAGTTTGTCCATTCGATCACTGAAGGAGTATTTCGACTTGTTGACATCGCTGAGGAGTCTGTCCCTGGACTGGTTAAGTAGTTCGAGGCGAGTGGTGTACTCCTGCAAGATTTCTCTCTCGACCAGGGTCAGGGTCTGCAACCCGACCTGCTTGTGGTGCTTGATGGTGTCCAGGTAAGCACCATGCTCAGCGGTCCAGACGTCGGCCTTCTCAAGCAATCCCCGGACCCGTTCTTTGATAATGTCGACCATCTCCGTGATCTTCTTCGGTTGCGTCCCGTGGTTGAAATGGTCAGAAATGACGCAGTGGCTGCACACGACAATCTCGCAGTTCTCGCAATAGTAGTCTTCCTCTTTCCCTGGATGAGTCTTGCACGTCTCCCCCTCAGGATCTCCGTCTCTCTTGCTGTTGGCCAAAACCTGGGGAATGTTGTTCAGACTGTTTATCTTCAGGGTGATCCTCGACTCTCTTTTATTGGAGATTCTGCTGGTCTTATTTTGGCAGTAGACTAAGAGGCACTCAAATTTTCGAGTACCATGCCTACGCGGCAAAGAACGCATCAAACGAATACACTGTCTACAATACGAATGTCCACACTTCAGCAATCTCGCGTCTACTAAAGTTTCATGACAATATGGGCATTTTAATTGTTCCTGTAACAAGGATTTGTCTATTTGCTCAGCCATCCTTTCTGTAGTATGTTCTTCAATACTGAAGTCAAGTGGAAAAGTGTCAGCACAAGCAACAATCGAAAATATGGATTATTTAATCACGTAGTTGAATGAATAACATTCAACCTCTATACTATAGCACAACTGCATGCGTCAAATCTCGAAAAGATAGGGCAGATCATGATAGTCCGCGTATTGCCAGTTTACCAAACTTCCCCAACTAGACTAAGAGCTATTAATAGATCAGAAGCGGCGGAAATGTTTTATCGAAAGAATGACATCTCACAATAAACGTGAACTCGATCAGTGGGTCCGACATGTCAGAACACAATACACATTTTTATAGATAATGTTATAATGTAAATTATCAGTGAATAGTACTAATAGCATGAATAGTTTGAGAGACAGCTTAAAGGAGTAGTTCAGTTTTGGTATAGAGGGCAGGGGCGGATCTAGCTTTTTGCTAGGGGGGGGGGGGGGTTGACCCAATGACGATGCGGATACTGTGTGGGTCTGGACACATGATGGCGTTTTTCGATGCACATCACATTGTCGGCAGGTGAAGGGGAGGGGGCCGGGGGGGGGGGGGTTAAACCCCCTAACCACCCCCACCCCCCCCCCCCCCCCGTAGATCCGCCACTGGAGGGCGCTGCACGAAATAATTTTTTGTGAGATAATGAAAAACTGAGTTTAAAACTTGAAAGAGCATATAATTGTAATGGCAGAATAAACTTCATTTGATAAAAATCGGTTCAGAAACGGCTGAATTATCAATAAATATATCAGATCGGAATAAATCTGGGGCCCAGATTTATTCGATGATTTTTCAAAAAATAAAAAAATATGCTTACACTTTTCAAAACTGTAAGGCTGAACTTTAGTAACCAAAACCTGCACAGTGATATTATAAACTAATAGTTATAACGCCACCATGCTCGAAAGGTATGCAAAATCATAAACGACTAAGTATAAAAAGCCTGTTATCATTCAAAAAGAGCCATTAAAACACAAGAGGGAGCTCTCTAAAAAGGCATGGTTTAAACCATTTTTCATACAAAATTATGCGATGTTTTGTTGAAATAATGATTAAATAGAGAGATCATCAACAACTAAATTTATTTAAAAACCGCTTTTGAAAATTTTTGAAAAAGGGTATGCAATTTTTTTTTTTTTTTTTTTTTTAAACCATCGAATAAATTTGGGGCCCAAATGTATTACGATCGGATATATTTATTGATAATACAGCCGTTTCTGGACCGATTTTGAACAAATAACGTTTATTCTGCCATTAAAATTGCATGTTCTCTCAAATTCGACACTCAGTTTTTCATTATCTCACAAAAAAATTGTGATGTGCAGCGCCCTCTCTACCAAAACTAAACTACCCCTTTAAAGGGATAGTTGGGTTTTGGTCAAACTGAATTTTAGTAACCAAAACCTGAACGGTTCTGAACCATTACGGTACAAACTAAAAGTTATAATTCCACCATGCTCGAAATGATACACACAATTACAAACGACTAAGTAAAAACCCGGTTATCTAAAAGAAAAAGAAGAAAAAAAGAGAGCAGTTACAACTCAAGAGGGAGCTCTCTAAAAAAGCATTGGTTTCAACCATTTTTCATACAAAATTATGCATGTGATGTTTTGTTGAAATAATGATTAAATAGAGATATCATCAACAACTATTTAAAAAACTTTTTTTGATTTTTTTGAAAGAAGTGTATAAGTATTATATGCTAAAAAAAAATAGATTCATGATATCCCCTATAGCCAGACGATATGTAAATAAAATATTTTGAAATCAAATTTTACAAAGAGCATTCGAAAGTGAATGATTCTCATTTCACATGTTTTATTCAATGAACTTTCAAACGGAATTAAAACTAACTAATTTAGTGCAGGGTATTTCGGGAAGTACCAATACTCAAGTGAATTTAATTGAGAGTTTTAATTTGCTAAAATCCAAGGGCAGTGTGCGGGGCTCCGCCCCTAGACCCCCTAATGGGATGTCATTCGGTTGAAAACTATTTTCTGCCCAGCCCCTTATTCTCCCCACCCCAGTCTTCAAATTTTGGGCGTGCCAATGTTAGAACTCACCGATGTACGGTTAGGTCGGATTTGATTGATGGACAGGCATAGGAGCTCCATTGAAATAATTTATTATTATACAAATAGTGCATGGTTTGGAGTTGAATATACCAGAATAGACAACGATACATTTTTAATTTCTCGAGAGCGATTATATTGCATCGAGGCCGCAGGCCGAGTGCAATATAATCGCACGAGAGAAATAAAAAATGTAGAGGTGTCTATTATGGAATATTTAACGACAGGAATCATGTACTATTTGTTATATCAGATGATTATTTTGAGGAACTGATTTTGTTATCATGTTGATAAACCCAAATTGACCTTGCTCAAATTGTGAGTGTTCTCTCGTCGGCCCTGCGTAAATTTGTACAAGGGCCAACGCGTATTAAAAATAATTGCGCGCTCTGCGCATTTTCCCCATTCAAGAACAAGCGCACAAGCGCACATTACGCACACCAAGGCCACCCCCTGCGCAGTTATAGTGCATATGCACTATAACTTTACCATTTACTATACCGGATTAAGCATCAGTAATCAACCAATAGGAATGCTCAATTTCCCTTAATTATGACGTCATCATCTTATATAAATAACTGGCGTAAATATTAATTTTGAATGAACGCCAAAATTACAAAACAACAACAGCAACAACAATCTTTCACCGATGACTCCAGAAAATGTTGCCCCGCCCCCTAACCCCAATCGCAAAAAACGGATCGACGCCTCTGCTGATTTGAAAGGAAGACATATTGATTGAATTTGCTTGTCAAATGTATCCCCTGTTCTTTTATTTTATTGTTCATTTTGAAAATACATAATTATGTTGGCGTAATTACATGACTGTATTTCACTTAAATGTTTGTCTCAGTATATTTCACTAGTATCAATTTACGAACACGAAGAAAAGTAATCAGTCCACAATTATTCAAAAGTGTAGTCAATGCGTGCATACTTTTGTGTTTTTCTAAGATGAGCTAGCTGAGAAAATTAGTTCACTAGTCGACCTTTCTTGTTGTGGAGCGAATAATAGTTTGGGCGAGATTGATACTAGACGAATCTTTCGCAATGCATCTTCCGATGTTCTTGGTTCCACGTTGATTAGGATCGTACATGAATAGTTTTTTTGACGATACAACACATTACGAAAGTTAAAGTATAATGATCATATTGAATACAAAAATATATTTTTCCGGTCCCAACAATTTTGATTTACTGTACTTATATATAATGATATGAGTTTATAATAAAACAATGATTTCTTGAGCTACGTATTATATTTGGGTCAGGAAAGTTCATTGATCTTCGCCTTCGCATAAATTTGCATAATAATGACCTTTTAAGGATCTTCGGAAACCGCACCGGCAGAGCAGCAAGAAGTTCGGCATCTCCACTTTTCAATAAATTTCACCCATGTAAGTATTAACTTATGCTCCTATTTTTCATCAGAATATATTTCAATAATCTCGTTTGCACTAGAGCTCGATGAATGTGTAATTATGAGTGTATGTTAAGTGATAGCATGATTTTAAACATTCATTTTGTGTACGTGCGCGAGAGACCGCGCGAGAGCACGATCACGAACAGCAGCCGACGCCGGTAGCGATTCGGCCAATCCAGGGGCGTGCTGTGGGCCAGAGCTGCTGGTCGATCGGTTCCTGCACGAGCGACGTGCGTGAACTGAAGCAATCCCACACAAATATGCACAGATTCGCAATGCATGACATTGACAGACCGTGTAACCGTTTCTGCAGAATGATGTGAAATTGCCTTTACCCTACAAATAAACAATACAACTTTGAATAAAGAAAAGAAAAAATACTTTGATTTTGAATTTGAGTGTTTGTTGATGTTTAATTTTTAAATAATTTGTTTCTTTTTTAGTTTAAAAAATAAAATGTATATTTATTTATTATAAATTTCTTCAGTTCACATCAATTCAGACTGAGTATAGAAAGGTGTGATCACGCGTACGACCCCGAATTTACAACATGTCGGAAATGTGTATGTTTGTTTTATGATTTCTGCAATTATTTCTTTTTCATTGTCAATTATAATAAACTAGAATACTACAAATAAATGCACAGTGTCACATCTATACTGCCTTACTGGTATTGTAAATGGTCCTGAGGACCATTTACTGCACACAGTGGCAGCTTTAATAATGGACACAATTTGAACTACAAACAGAGAGAAAAGAGAAAAAAGTCACCAAATCCATATCCATATCCAGTGAAATTAATTTTGGTGGCCTGAAGCTAATTATTCACCCGTTCAGAACTGGTCCCAAAATTATTCGGGCTTGATGGAGAATGCGTGTTATATACCAAAATCAATTCGGGTTAATGGCACTGGGCCAGTGGGACTGTTCTAACTTTGAGCTAATGCTGTAACTGACCTCGATGATCGGATCGGTTGATCGGATTGGCAAAATTTTATCGATGATAGAAATCGGATCGGAGATCGGATCGGATCGGGTAAAAAATTTTTTTTTCTTTGGAAAATGATCCCAAAAATCATATTGTGGGAAAATAAATGAATACCAAAGCAACATATATCCATATGAATAAGCCCAAGGTCATCTTGTATGGGTATGCTTTCATTTCAAACTGATTACCTCTCCTTTTACAAAATTACTCGCTGCGATTCTGAACATGTGCTGAAAGGTTACGCCAAATTAATCACATGGGACTGAGCTTAGAATCGCCGCAAGTAATTTTGTAAAAGGAGAGGTAATCAGTTTGAAATGAAAGCATATACCCATACAAGATTACCTTAGATTATTCATATGGATATTTTCTTTGGTATTCATTTATTTTCCCAAAATATGTTTTTTGGGATCATTTTCCAAAGAAAAAAAAACGATTATTTATTTATTTTTTTTTGTTTTGCCGATCTGATCTTCCGATTTTTTCTGCATGATCGGAAATCAGCAAAAACGGTCCGATCATGTGTGATCGGCATGCCGATCCGATGATCGGTTACAGCGTTACTTTGAGCACTGCTAAAAATCCTTATTTCACATAAATAATGTATTTTTTTTCTTCTTCTAACAGAACCTGTAACAACAACCCCAACTCAAGTCATGTCGATCACCAAGATTTACGCTCGTGAGATCTTCGACAGCCGTGGAAACCCAACAGTGGAGGTGGACCTCACTACATCCATTGGTATGTTTCCTTTTTTCTTTTCTTCTGGAGATTCTGCTCATGAGCAGGTCCTTAAAGTGAAACCAGTAAAGTGTCTAACTCCATGAAAATTACCGTAAAACTCCGTGTATAAGGCGCACCCGTGTATAAGACGCACCCCCAACTTTCTAAAAAAAAAAAAAAAACTTTTTTTTTAAATTTTTTTTTTAGGACACCCTGTATTTTTTTTTTTGACACCCGTAGTGCTGTTGGAATACTTACATCGCTGGTCTAGGGCATATCAAGGGCTTAATGTCAATTGTAGCTTTCATCATCATTTTTCACATACAAAATAGTGGTTAGTACAAAAATTGCACACATTGAGCAATAACACTGGTGCTCATAAATATTCATATTCTTATTCATGAATATTCATAAGCACTTATACTCATTCAATATATGCAATTTTCTTAATTAACTAACAACTATTTTCAATTATGAGCAAAATTTATAACCACTGGTTAGATAATTGCATATATAATGAGTACCTGCTGCTCACGAATGTATGAATATTCATTAGCTGCAGTATTTGCTCAATAAACTTGCAATTTTTAAATTTGTAACCAATATTTTTTTTGTGTGAAAATTCTACAACAGACAGCAAGCTCTTGTCATGCTCTACACCAGTGTAATATGCATTGAACATGACTACAGGGTGTCCCCAAAAAAAATTCTAAAAATTTTTTTTTTTTTTTTTTTTTTTTTTTTTTTTTTTTTTTTTTTGCTATACCTGTGTATAAGGCGCACCCCCGACTTTGAAATTTTTTCCGACGGAAAAAAGTGCGCCTTATACACGGAGTTTTACGGTACTTGGAGCTTCCACATTTCTCTTCTACCGTGTTGTTTGGCTTATGGTAAGAGAAGAATAAAATAGGGTTAGATTTTTAAAAATGCCCCTTCAGTATGACGATATCTATCATTGATAATCATTCAGCTCAAGAGCGTTAATGAACGGTCATAGACGTCATACACGTTATACAGTAATTCGTTGTAAAAGCTGATGCAAATTTTCGCTTTTTTAACCAGGAAAGCAGTGTTCTTTTTCAATGAAACTTTCACACATAATTCGGACATATCGTACAATGATTTTAGTATAGGATTGAAGTCTCAAATGTCATTTTGGGCAATATCTGACACGCTACAGGTTTAACCTTTAACACCTTTAACACCATCACATCTCTCTTCTCATTGCCCTTTTGAAGTCAAGTCTTCATACATGCCATTCTGGTATAACCTGTTCAAGACTATAAAATGGATTTGGTATGTCACTCAATACAGATTACAGACATTACCATACTGTTGTGTGTAGCAGGCTGTGCATAGACAATGCATGGCTAGTAGGAATCAGCATTATAACTTTATTCCTTCAACAAATTTTGTTCAAATGAATCATTTAAACATAATTTACATCTTATCCTCTTGCCAGTTTGCAGTTTCCTTCCCTTTATTTTACTTTATTTTCACTACAAAGAAAAATAAGGAGGATCTTTGAAGAAGTCCTGGGGGGTGTTTCACAAGGATCCTAATATTATGGAAAGCCATTAGTGTCTTGAAACAGTTTTTATAAAAGTTATGTTGAAATGCAAAAAATATTGATTCAAATCATATATATTTTCTAATTATCAAAGAGATTTCATGAATTTTATGCAAAGATTATGAATCTCTTTGATAATTAGAAAATATATATGATTTGAATCAACATTTTATGCATTTCAACATAACTTTTATAAAACTGTTTCAAAACACTAATGGCTGTCCATAATATTTAAGACCATCTTAGTGCTAAGATCAACTGAGGATCTTTGTGAAACACCCCCTGGGCCCATATGCAATTTAAAAAATCCTAGCTTAGTTTCATGCTAAGTCTATTTTAGATGATGGGGCTAAGTTATTATCAGGGCTCCACACGTACCTTTTTGGTCAGTGGCCCAGTTGGGCCAGTGAAATAATTTCTTCCCCTTTTCTGGTGGCCCGAAAGAAAAATTTACTGGCTCCAAAATGTGATTTTATGAGTAAACTTTTTACTATTCAAAATATCACTCTTTCCTGATAAAATCTCTGACTGTAGATTGTCTAATTTTGTCAATGTCGGGTTGAAAATCTGCCTGCCCGATCAGGCCAACAAAATGTGACTTTTATACATTTTTGCTGGCCCGAAGGGGCGGTCCTAGAGTCGAGCCCTGTAATTAGCAAATATATGTGATCTTTCAGTTGCTAAATGACCTAATGTAGATGGATAACTCAGTAGGTATCTGAAGGCTAACCCAGAAATGGTCTTAGCAAGGAGCTATTAAAGCTAGCAGGGTTTTATGAATAAGGGCCCGGGCCACTAAAACAAAAAAAAGTGATCAAGCCTTGCATACGTGTCCTACATAACTATTCAATGTACATGTGTGTAGTTCAACTTCATCATCCTTGCAATGACATGTAGTTGAGGTCACAGTTTGCACACATGCATGCCCATTGATAGATCACCGGCTGGCATTTCTCCACTTGACAAGACTGAAATCCCATCTGGTAGTACAGAGTGCCAATGTAAAGTGTGTTCCCAGTCAATGGGGTAATAATGAGAAGTGATTAACCTGTCTGACCTTTAAAGACGCCCTTGACTCTTCTTTCACAGCTAGACATGCATGTATTCATAATTTATGTACATGTGTGTAGTACATGTTCAACACATGTACTGCCGTGAAGGTACATGTACATGGGACCTGTAATTATACAACTGATGCTAGTAATACATTATTTTTCAGAGTGGCCCAGTCGGGCAAGTAAAAATTATGATTTATTTAAATTTTGCTGGCCCTGAATCTTGAATTGAGTTGCCCCAAACAAAGTGAAACATTACAAAAGTATGCTCATTTTGATGCCCCAGTCGGGCAAGTAAAAGTTGACAATTTAATATTTCAGTAGCCCAAAGCCCAGTATTGGTTGCCCAGGGCCGGTGGGCCTGTGATAATTTCAAACCCTGCACAAGGTCTCCATCTTGTTATTATTCACATGAGGTTATAGTTTGGGTATCATTGCACTGGTGATTTAATTGCCACAACATTTAGTCAATTGATATGTCGAAGATATCCTTTAATTTACATGCTATAAATACCAGCGACTTTACATGCTGCCGAGCCAAATGATGTGTCTATTACTGGTATCTGCATACATCACATGTATGAAGCTCTCTAGTATCGTGAGCATAATTCCATGCATGAACTTGGTCCTGTCCATTAAAGAAACCTAATATACATCAGATCTGGTAGACAGATTACTATCAAAATTGAGTTGACAAATTAATTTGGGCTTGATATATAAATCACGCAATGGCGGAGGCATCATTTTCGACTGCGCGCAGTCGAAGATCCATCTAGTTCTTTATGTTTGTTTGATGTTGGAACATGTTAGCCGTTCATGTACATGAAAGGAACTTGGGCACTTATTAACTAAGTGTACTTATCTAGGATTATAGATACTACAGGAAATACATAATTATCACGTAATGATTTTTAAAATGACACTGTGATGTTTCATCTCATAATCTATCCATGTACTTTCCATGCTGCAGTGCCTCCACGGTATCTATGAAGCCTTGGATCTCAGGGGAAATTGGATCGGTCAAACTGATGAATAACATAATATTAACTATCAATGTAGTCAGCTGCATAATGTTCATTTACATGGTGGCTGTAATGTCTCTCTTACATTTGTATGAATCTCTCCAGGTACTTTCCATGCTGCGGCGCCGAGCGGTGCCTCCAACGGTATCTCTGAAGCCTTGGATCTTGGGTCAATTGGATGAGTTAAACAAAGCAAGATGAATAACAAATAATCTTGACTTTCAATGACAATGTATTCAGCTGCATAATGTAAATGGTGGCTTTAATCTCTGTCTTAAATTTGCATCTCCCTTAATATTTTCCAGGCACCTTCCATGCTGCGGTGCCGAGCAGTGCCTCCACTGGTAGTTATGAAGCCTTGGATCTCGGGGACAATTGGATGAGTCTAACAAAGCAAGATGAATAAAATTATATAAGCTTGACTATTAATTTACAATGACAATGTATACAGCTGCTTAATGTGAATGGTGGCTTTAATGTCTCTCTTACATTTTTATCTCTCTGAATCTCTCCAGGCACCTTCCGTGCTGCGGTGCCGAGCGGTGCCTCCACCGGTATCTATGAAGCCCTGGAGCTGAGGGACAAGGACCAGAGCAGGTTCCTGGGAAAGGGTAATTACATGTACAGTCAAACCTGTCTATAGTGGCCACCCAAGGGAGACAAGAAATGTGGCCACTGTAGACAGGTGACCTCTATAGACAGGTTCAGTTACACTGTTTTTCTCTGCAAGGGATCACTTTGAGTGGCCACTATAGGCAGGTTGGCTGCTATAGACAGGTGGCCGCTAAAACAGGTTTGACTGTACATATATTTAACATAGATCATGCCTCTTGTGTGTGTGTGTGTGTGTGTGTGTGGTGGTTTGTGATGTCAAATGTCTGTTCAAGCCTGCACACTAACTTTTTTGTCTGTATACTGGCAAATTCGGGCATGCAAGTAAAATCATACATTTTGAAATTTGACTTGCCCCAATATGAAATTTACTTGCCCCAATAAAAATTGTACTTGTCCTTATACTTCTAGATGAAATTAACACATATTATGAAATTACATTGTTCTCCTGAAGTTGAACAGGTATTTAGTTGCCCGATCAGGCAAGCAACCTCGACAATTTATGGAATTTTACTTGCCCAACTCCAATTTTTACTTGCCTTGGGCAAGTGGGCAAGTGCTGGTGTAAACCCTCTGAGTGCCATGGTTGGCTCTAGTCACATGTATGCACACAATAGACAAGCATTGAATGCAATTGGCTTGCAAAGGTCTATTCATTCTGGTTCCCGTTTCTTTATGTGTTTTTTTGCCCACATAAGTTCAAAGAACGTCTGGATCTGATAACTTGTGAGGGTGTTATGTTACTCCTTTCATACATCCTGGACAAGGGTTAAATATTACATATCACGGACACCGGGTGAGAAGGAGATGGCATTAAAGGGATCTAGTAACTTTGTTGACATACTGTGCAAAAAGTGATGAATGGTTGATGCAATGTATATTGTTGTTATCTCATATGTCCACAGGGTATTGTGTGAAAATGTCAAGTCAAGTGGACATTGTATGGCCAAGTAATGAGCAAAAATGCAAAGTGATATTCAGTAACTCACTGCACTCACTTTGTACACGGAAGAAAAACTCTCCCAGAGTGGAAGAAAAACTCGCCCAGAGTTTTTCTTATCTGAATACTTCAATCATACATATCTTTGTAACGAAAGGGAAATTTGAAAAACCAAAACCTGTCCCATGATTTTATTGTTAATACGAATACAACAAAGTATAAGGGAACCGCTGGAATTACAATTTTATTTTGAGGATTTGGACAATGTTACTAAGTCCCTTTAAGTCTATTTTTTGCTAAATTGAGTAATGCATAGTTGCATACTATCTTGTAGGTCTGAGCCTTCTCTTTGTAATTCAAACATTTCAGAAAATGATCATGTCTTATTTTGGCAATATTCATTAAATATATTTAATTCCTACATGACATGACACAGCTTTCATACTACAAACTATATACAAAAAGTGACTTAGGACCTTCTCTTTCTCAACCGATGATATGACAAGTTACCAAATTCTCTGTGGTAATTAAAGATCAGTTTATGTACATGTGCTATACTGTACATGTAATATTACATGTCTGCTCATTTGGGTGGTGGTGGTGGTGGGGGTAGGGTAGGGGGGGGGGGGGAAATACATGTAATATTACGTGTATTTGGGAGTTGGGGGATGTATATTATGTGTTTGCTCATTTGAGAGGGGGGAAACATGTACATGTACATGCAAAAGTAAATGTTTGAATGACAGAACAGCCTTTGTACAGCTTGGTCTTGACATTGCTTAATCTGTGTGTTTATATAATATATCAATGCCTCTTTATTGTTCCTGTACATTGTAATTACATGTATTTACATGTAGTGTTTTCTTTGGGAAGGGGGGGGGGGGGGTGTATTGATATATTTACCCCCCCCCCCCCCCCATCTTCTTTTGCATCAAGTGGTGTTTTCTTATCCTAGTACAAATGTTAAAAGTCTGTTCTTAAATGTGGAACTATGGTTATTTATAGAATAGAAGTAACAAATGGAATTCATTAAATGGGATGGTATCATGATTAATTCCCCCCCCCCCCACCCCACATTTTACACTTTTCTCTCATTTCTTTTGATAATACAGGTGTAACAAAGGCAATCAGCAACATCAATGACATCATCGCTCCAGCACTCGTTGCAAAGGTAAGTGTGAAGAATAAGGAGAAGGAAATTACTGTGGTATTGTGGATCTACCGAGTCACAAATAAAAAAATAAAAAATTAATACCAGTAATTTTCACATCTTTTGTTTAATAGTACAAGGTAAACTATGCATGTACACACAAAACACTTATAATATTATAAATATTTGGAACTTTCATGTAGCATATTGCATTTCATTTGCAAAAATGGTATGTTTGTATTGTTTTTATATTTTTATGCCTCCGCCAACGAAGTGGCCGGAGGCATTATGTTTTCGGGTTGTCCGTCCGTCCGTCCGTCCGTCCGTCCGTACGTACGTACGTCCCGTTTTCGTTCTCGCGATATCTCAAGAACCGGTTGACGGATCAATTTCAGAATTGGTATGAGTGTACATATTGGGGTGAAAATGATCTGATTAGATTTTGGAGTTCATGAGGTCAAAGGTCAAGGTCCAAAAATGCCTCGTTCTCGCGATATCTCTAGAACCGGTTGACAGATCAAATTCAAACTTGGTATGAGTGTATATATTGGGGAGACAATGATCTGATTAGATTTTGGGGTTCATGAGGTCAAAGGTCAAGGTCACAGGACTCAATGTGCAAAAATGCCTTGTTCTCGCGATATCTCTAGAACCGTTTGATGGATCAATTTCAAACTTGGTATGAGTGTACATATTGGGGTGACAATGATCTGATTAGATTTTGGGGTTCATGAGGTGAAAGGTCAAGGTCGCAGGACTCAATATATGCCAAAAAAAGCATCCTTCTCGCAATATCTCAAGAACCATTTGACGGATCAATTTAAAACTTGGAATGAGTTACATACACATCAGGGTGGCAATGATTGGATTAGATTTGGGGGGTCATGAGGTCAAAGGTCAAGGTCACATGACTCAATATGTATGCAAAAATTGCTTGTAATGGCAAAATCTCAAGAACTGAATGTCGGATTTCAATCTAACTTGGTACCTGAATTTTTCTTGGGAGCCAATGTAACCATCAAAGTTTGGGGTCTATGGTCAAGGTCACAGAACTCAAAATATATATAAATGAAGAAAAAAAAAATTTCAGTGCACGTTATTTTTGGCTTGATATTAAAAATCGCGTCATAGCGGAGGCATAATTTTCGACTGCGCGCAGTCGAAGATCCATCTAGTTAAATTATTTATTCAGCCCAAAGAGTAAATTGTAAAAAGCATGTGAGTAAAAAACATACCTTGTTGCTTGTATTTCTCCAGAACTTGGATGTGACGAAACAGAAGGAGATTGATGATGTCATGCTGGCTCTGGATGGCACCGACAACAAGAGTAAGTAAAAGAAAATACACCAAATCAGGCAGATAGACAATCTTTTTAGCTCAGGTGGGGGGGGGGGGGGCCTCAAAACAATTTTGGACAGGGGGGGTCACTCACATACACAAGTGCTACACACCCGTGTCCATCAACCTCTGAAATGGACCCAAAGTGGCATATCGCACCTTTTAAAGTTTACTGGCGTAATGCTTTGAAAACCTTCCCTTAATGGTGCAATGTCAAAAACATTTGCACCTGAAAATGTATCTTTGTGATTGTTTGCTTTTGAAGGGGATACAGTGTTGAAAACCATCCCCTTTTTTAAAGAAAATGTCAGCGACGCCTTATAGCTGAAAATGATACCCTTTTAACGCTTTTTTGGACGCGGGTGCATAGCTAGTCATGTTGTAACATAAATGTAAAGCATACATGTACATTTTCAAACATCAAACTGATGTTGATCAGCTGTGAATTCTCAGAGGTAGTTGTGGAGTCAATTTTCTTCCTTTTTTTTTTCATCAGCCAAGCTCGGAGCTGCTAAGAAGATCATCCTTCTCTACAGGCTCATCGCTGAGCTAGCAGGCAACTCAACCGTCATACTCCCAGTCCCAGTTCAAAATTACTGTAAACATTGTTATTCTTGTTAATTTCTTGTTCAACAGCTAAGCTCGGAGCTAATGCAATCCTCGGTGTCTCTCTGGCTGTCTGCAAGGCCGGAGCTGCTAAGAAGAACATCCCTCTCTACAGGCTCATCGCTGAGCTAGCAGGCAACTTAACCGTCATATTCTCCTAGTCCCAGTACAAAATTACTGTAAACATTGTTCTTTTTGCATGATTTATTCTTGTTCAATTTCTTGTCAAACAGCCAAGCTCGGAGCCAATGCAATCCTTGGAGTCTCTCTGGCTGTCTGCAAGGCCGGAGCCGCTGCTAAGAAGATCCCTCTCTACAAACACATCGCTGACCTAGCAGGCAACTCTACCGTCATCCTCCCAGTCCCGGTAAGACATTACTCAATGCTTGAAATTAGCACAGTCCCGCTAGCCGGAGCCACTAAAAATGTGTCCGGCTACAGCAAAACCCTGCTCTTGTCGGTAATTCATGTTTTGAAGAAATGGGCATTTTAAGTTCACATAATGTGTGTAAAAGACTTATGATGGTAGAATTGAAACATAATATCTTCGCCAATTATTGACCATTTTGTTAGAACAAAGCATCAAATGAAAGCTTGTGATGAGGCCTTTCTAATGGTATGAAAATCTACATTTTGATTTTTACCGACAAGTGCAAGGTTTTGCTATAGCCGGTCACAAATAGTTTCATTGATGCTTAATTCCACTGGCCCAATGGGCAACCACAAATAACAATTTGTTCATTAATGTTTTTGTTTGTTTGGGGCCACTAGAATTTGAAAAATCTTGTTTTTACTTGCCCGACTGGGCCACAAGGCAAACAATTTCATTGCCAGCATTTCATTACTCTTAACCCTCTAAATGTAGTGCCAAGGCCCACCTTAGTCACAATATTTGAGTTCTAAACATGTCTATTGTTGTTTCTAAATTGATGCAGTAGGCAAGTGTTTTCATTGCATCACATCTTGACTATTGCAATAGTCTTCTTGCTGGTATACCTGACATTGAGATTTCAAGACTACAACGTCTACAAAATGCGTCTGCCAGAATTATTACTCGTTCTAAACGCCACGACCATATTACCCCTGTATTGTATAATCTTCATTGGCTGCCTGTTCATTTACGCATACATTTTAAAATATTGTTGATAATGTTAAAATGTTCTACAGGCAATGCCCCTAGCTATTTAAGAAATTTGATTGTCCTGTATGCACCAACGAGAAGACTCAGATCTGCCACTCAAAATTTGTTTGTTATACCAAAAGTGTTTTCAAGATCTTATGGTTCTCTTTTATTGGACCGTATTTATGGAACGCTCTTCCTAACTGGGTCAAGAACTCTTCCTCAATTGACTCGTTCAAAGATAATCTAAAAAATCATCTCTTCAAACAACATTATCAGTCATAGCTCAACCACTCTCTACTTCTTTACTTCGTATACTCTAATTTCCTTTTCTAAAGCGCTTAGAGGCTTAGAGGCGCTTAGAGGCTTGTTTGCATTAAGCGCTATATAAATTCGTCATATTATTATTATTACACCACGAGGTAATTTGCACGTAGCGTATGCACGATTCCGCGTTGGCGGTACGATTTACAGTAAATCAGTTTTTATAATTTTGCAAATATATAAATTAGTAGGGGGTTTCCTGGCCAAATTTGTATAATCCCATATTAGTAAAATTATATTCTTTCACATGGTTGGTAATGAGAGCGTACATTTCATTTTTTGTGTGTGGGGCGTTTCCCACTACTGTCATTCACATTTAAAGTGATCTAGTAACTTTGTTGACATGTGCAAAAATTGATGAATGGTTGATGCAATGTATATTGTTGTTATCTCATGTGTCCACATATGTGTGAAAATTTCAAGTCACATGGACATTGTATGGCCAAGTAATGAGCGAAAATGCAAAGTGATATTCAGTAACTCACTGCACTCACTTTGTACACAGAAGAAAAACTCGCCCAGAGTTTTTCTCATCTGAATACTTCAATCATACATATCTTTGTAACGAAAGGGAAATTTGAAAAACCGAAACCTGTCCCATGATTTTATTGTTAATACGAATACAACAAGGTATAAGGGAACCGCTAGAATTAACATTTTATTTTGAGGATTTGGACAATGTTACCAAGTCCCTTTAACCCGTTCAGGACAGATTGATTTTGCCATAACATGTATTCTCCATAGACCCTAGCTTGAGTATTTTGGGGACCAGTCATGAGTGGGTTAAGAGTAATTTCTGTTTAAATTGTTCTTGACTGCAGGCTTTCAATGTGATCAATGGAGGCAGCCATGCCGGTAACAAGTTGGCTATGCAGGAGTTCATGCTGCTACCAACAGGTAAGATCATCATTTGGGTTGTGTAAATCAACACTACCACAAGAAATACAAATACAAGAACTGCAGTAAACGGGGGAAAAAACATTTTTAATTGACAGTTTTGGGTCTAAACCGTTTTTATGGCACCGCAATGAAGTGGCCGGAGACATTACATTTCCATGTTGTATGTCCAGTTCTCATTTTCCCGATATCTCACAAACTGATTGACGGATTACCACCAAAGTTGGTACCTGTATGTATCATGAGGAGCCACTGAAGTGATACGATGTTGGGGTCATGAGGTCAAAGGACAATTGGTACTTTCAATGTGATCAACAGAGGCCGCCACGCTGGTAACAAAAGCTGGCTATGCAGGAGTTTATGTTGCTACCAATGGGTAAGATCATCATTTCAGTGGTTGTGAATTGACATGACCACAAGTAGTCAAAATGGTATTTAGTACTGCTGTAGGAAACGCCATGTAGAAAACCATTTTTTATCGGACCATTTTGGGGTCTAAACCATTTTCATGCCTCCGGAATGATGTGGTTGGATGCATGTTTTTCAGGTCGCCCTCCATTAGTTTGTACGTCCCGTTCTCGTTATCCCGATATCTCAAGAACTGATTGAAGGATTACCACCCCAATTCCACCCCAGTATTTTAGGGACCAGTTCTGAATGGGTCTATTCCAGGCCCTAACGATGTTGTCTTTCCTCTATAAATTTTTATAATTTATTTATTTTGTTACAATTTATTTCTTTCTTTCATAAGGAGCGTCCAGCTTCCGTGAAGCCATGAGGATGGGAGCTGAGATCTACCAGAACCTGAAGGGTGTTATCAAGAAGAAGTACGGACAAGACGGTAAGAATAAGTCAGCGGAATTAAAGGGATAGTTGAGTTTAGGTATAGAGGCCACTTCAAGAAATACTTTTTTGGTGAGGTAATGAAAAACTGAGTTGTCAAACAATTTAATGACAGAATAGACTTTCATAAACAGCTGAAATGTCAATAAATATATCCAATCCAAATAAATGTGGGATTCCACATTTATTTGAATTGGGGTGGTAATCCGTCAATCAATTCAAGAAAAAAAAACATCACATGCACATTTTGTATTAAAAATGGTTGAAACCAGTGCATTTTTAGAGAGCGCCCTCTTGTGATTTAACAGCTCTTTTTTTAATGATAACAGGCATTTTACTTAGTTGTTTGTAATTGGTATACCTTTTTGAGCATGGTAGAGTTATAACTATTAGTTTGTAATGCTATGGTGCAGGTTTTGGTTACTAACATTCAGTTTGACCAAAACTGTACTATCCGTTTAAGATACTAATACAGTGAAAACATTACAATTTCATTTTCAGGGGCTACTTTTAGAGCAAGCCTACAATGCATTAAATAAGCACTCTGAATATTGTTTTACATACTGTAGATCTCTACAAAAAATTCCAGGGGGGGGGGGGCATTATTTGTTTTCAGGGGGATCTTCTGGGCATTTCGGGGCCTAAATTGTCCTGAGCTCCCTTTGTATTTTTTCACTGCATACTTATATATACAGTCATGTAAAGTAAGGTATTATTTACTCACTGAAAAACGAAATTGCTTGTACTGTAAGTAAACATGTCTACTCTATACTATAGAAACCACATGCCTATAACAAAGGACAAATTAAAAGTGATTTTATTGGGGGCTACATTTCCAAGTTCGCCCGCAAGAAATTAGCAATATGTCATTTGTTTTGTAAACTCTATGCGAATTAACAGAGGCTCTTTTATGACAATTTGGGGCACTTTTTGGCATTCCGGGACTAAGTCGCCGTGAGCCCTCTTTTATTTTTTCATTTCTTATACCCCTTAGTTGGTCTCTATGGACAGGTTTTTATTCGTCATGAAGATGAAGTAATAAATGTTAAAGACTGCTGAAAACTGCTTATCCGCTATCAATTATTCAGCAACATTTTTTAGTTTTGCATTCAATGTCTTAATTTGCTATTTTTTGTCAACATATTCATGTCTTTTTCCTTTCTCTTAAATCCTCAGCCACCAATGTTGGAGATGAAGGTGGATTTGCCCCCAACATTCTGGAGAACAAGGAAGGTAAACAACTATTATATAACATGTTATTAGATCAAAAGTTGAATAAAACAAACAAACTCTGTGACATGATTTTCTGTGGTGATATTTCGACCATAGGGCCATAGACCGTGTCACAGAGTTTTGTTTTATTTGAACTTTTGATGTATTTTGTTTGAACTCGGAGCAGAACTTTTGCATATATTACTTAACATAATATATTAATTTAAAGTTTTCAACATACAGTCTAACCTGTTATAGTGACCACCTATGACAAAACAAGAAAGGAAGCTACTTTACGACAGGTGACCTTCAAAGCTCTGAACTTGATCATGGTGGCCATAGACAAGGCAGGCTACCAGGGCAAGATTCAGATTGGAATGGACGTGGCTGCATCAGAGTTCTTCAGGGAGGGTCATTATGATCCTTCCTTAGAAAACTCAATCATTATTACATTTTGTAAACATAATTTTCCTGTGAACTCTTTACGTCATTCTAGCTCTGAACCTGATCATGGAAGCCATTGACAAGGCAGGATACCAGGGCAAGATTCAGGACAAATACGACCCGTCCTTTGAAAATTGAATAATATTAAAAGTTTTAAAACTAAATTTGTGTGTGAACTCTTTACGTCATTCTAGCTCTGAACCTGATCATGGAAGCCATTGACAAGGCAGGCTACCAGGGCAAGATTCAGATCGGGATGGACGTCGCTGCATCAGAGTTCTTCAGGGACGGCAAATATGACCTGGACTTCAAGAACGCCGTGTCCGACCCTTCCAGATGCGTAAGTTGTGATGATAACAATGACAACAAATACAATCAGAGTGTGAGAAGCGCATTAACCCTATTTTAACCGGGCTATTTCAGACCAGGTTTTGACACACCCCCGTTAACATAGGGTAAGTCGATTTTGTGCTAAAATGAGTTCTACATGGCATCTTGTGAGTCTCTCTATATCATACCAAATTTTAAGATATGCATATATGATTATTTCTAATTTTTGAAATTTCTGTCCCCCCAAAAAATAGAGGTATATTGCGTTTCTGCATTTTGAACATGATTATCCCAGAAGTACATGTACAAAATTGACTTAGTGCATCTCTTCTCTTTCTCAACCAACGAAATTTTGACTAGTATAATGTACAGATGGAAATTAACATAGATTTACATCATACACATTTTCTGATTGTAAGTGTCCAATTATTGTAAAGAGCTATGTTGCTTGATGTTGATTGGTTTATTGTTGACATAGAAGTTATGTGAACATTTACAACAATTGATTTTTTTTGTGTGAAACTGGGCCCATATATTGGTTTGATAAACTGGTATCGGGGATGCCAGTTTTCCGGCAATTGCCGGAAATCTGGCTTTTGGGTATTTTTGAAGAAATTCACGTGTTTAAACGTATAGAGACAACGTTTAAACATAAATCTGACCAAATCATACCGAGTAATTGTGCAAAAATGATGACAAATACATATAGGGCTGAGAATGCACCAGAGAGCATCTAATACCCTTAAGCTTCCAGGGCCCTTAACCCTATACTAACTGGGGGGGGGGGGGGGGGGGTCAGACCCCCCCTCGACTTTATGCGCGATAATTCCGCAATGCACGGCGATATTGCTGCGCGACTTCATGAGTTTTTTCATTAAAGTCTTGCGCAACTTTTGAGACCAAATTTGCGACGACCGGGTACTCTGTTCTAAAGTCACATGACCTTTTGTACGTGAGCGTCGGCCCGAAATCGCTAAATTTTGTGATTTATGTACAAATCCTATGGAAATGGGTTTTTCCTATAATAGACAAATCCTTCATTATTTTTCATTCTAATCACTGCAATCATTTAATTTTGGGCTAAAAATACTTGGATAATGGTCAATAATTTATTCCATTGAAAGAAAACCATAAAAAACACAAGTCGAAAAAACAAAGAAATACATAAGAAGTTCCAAAAACAAAGAAATACATAAAGAAAATTTTGGCTATCGCAATTTTTAATTTTGAAAAACATGTTAATTATGTCATAAAGTATATTTATGCACAAAATTTGCATATTCTGAGCAACATTTAGTGATTTACAGACAAAAAGAGAATTTCTGCATAAATTAGCGTACTTCGGTAATTAATATGCACATAATTTGCATATTTAACATTGGATCGTTTAAACAAAAACATGAACGCGTCGCTAATACTTCAATGTACCTCCATGCAAAATTTTGCGTGAATCGGACAATCGGTCTTCGAGATCTTCGAGGTCTTCGAGATCCTCCCCCCAGTAAAAACCTGGTCTGAAATAGCCCAGTTAGAATAGGGTTAAGCGGGCCCTTAATAAAGCAGGCCCTCGACCCTGGCCGCAATGGACTTCGTGCTCGTGATGTGCGCTTCGCATGTACACAATTGCTGAAAAATATTTTTCAGGCCCTGAAGGCCACTGGCATCCCTGTGGTATACTAAATATCGTTTTACGCAAAAGGTTGCACTTTTTTTTCTTCTCGGAATCCAGCTTGCATTAATTAGTTGTTGCTACTATGTCTGTCTGTTTCTATCCATGCAGATCTCCTCCGACCAGCTTGCTGACATCTACTCTGGTTTCATCAAGGATTATCCAGGTAGGTAGCTAATGAGCTACACTTTGTTCTTGTTCCCAAGTTCTGCTTTTTAAAAATAATGATAATGATAATAGGTTTGATTTATAAAACACCTAAATATGATACAATATGTCGCCGGCTATACCAAAACCCTGCACTTGTCGTTAAAATTAAAATGTATATTTTCATACCATTAGAAAGGCCTCATCACAAGCTTTCATTTGATGTTTTGTTCTAACAAATTGGTCAATAATTGGTGAAGATATGATTGTTTCAATTTTACAATCATAAGTCTTTTACACACATTAATCCCGGCGCAGACAGAGCCGACTCAACCCGATCCGACTGGTTTTCAGTCAGGCTAGAGACAGTTTCGCTCAGTCAGAGCCGATCCAACATGTTGAATCAGCCTCGAATGACCTTCAAATGGCTATTGACTGACAAAACCAGAGTCCTGAGGCAGCGCATACTGAGTTAATTAGGCTGAAAACCAGTCTGATTGGGTCGAGTCGGCCCTGTCTGCGCCAGGCCTTATGTGAACTTAAAATGCCCATTTCTTCGAAATATGAATTGCCGACAAGTGCAGGTTTTTGTTATAGCCAGTCACATATCATCTCTAAGCACTTCACACTAGAAATATTTTATTTGAGTGATATGTGAACATTTCATATAAAATAAAAAAAAACTTTTTAAGTGAAACAGATGAAAATTGATTTTAGATTTTAGATCACCTACTGCACATTGATTTCTACAAATAAATATAATTCTAGAATGCTTTTCAATTCAATCATAAATATCTCCATAATTAGGGAGACTTGAAAAATGAAAACCAACTTCATTCTTTTGTTACCATAAGCCAAACAACAAGGTACAAGAGATTTGTGAAACCTCCAAGTGATTTTGGTTGTATTTAACCAATTTGATGGATCACTTTAAATAATCTCTCATTTTACTTTTCCCACAAACAGTCATCTCCATTGAGGACTGCTTTGACCAGGACGACTGGGCAGCCTGGTCCAAGTTCAACGCCAGCGCCGGAATCCAGATCGTTGGAGACGATCTGACCGTCACCAACCCCAAGCGAATCCAGAAAGCTATTGACGTCAAGGCATGCAACTGTCTGCTCCTCAAGGTCAACCAGATTGGATCTGTCACGGAGTCCATCGATGCGTAAGTAGTCTTTTAAAAAAAAAAAAATCACTGCTGACTAAGTGTTCAATACTCTGGTCAATATTTCTGGTCAGTTTCCCTTTGTGTGAAATAATTTATAATCTTTATAATTTTCCATCAAACGCAACCTAACTTATGGTCAGCCATCATAGCGGAGAGACTAAACATCTCTGTCACTGACCAAGTTGATGGATACTGGGGTGCAATTTATCATTCAATGTTTTACATCTTCTATCTAAGCTTACTATTTACTAGTTTGTGTTGGGTTTAAAATAGCTTCTAACCATCATGAGCATTAGAAAGAGTAACGGGGACAAACAACCATCACAGATGCTTTCTAGCTCAGTTGGTATAGCACCGATCTAGCAATCTGGAGGTCTCTGATGATTCGATTCCCGGGTGCCCAATTTCATTTGCTCATTTTCGTTTATATATTTCTGGTCAGTTTCCCTTCAGTTTTCCATCAGATGCAAGCTGGCGCAGAGCAATGGTTGGGGAGTCGTGGTCAGTCATCATAGCGGTGAGACAGAAGATCCCTTAATTGCTGACTAAGCGGTTAAATACTGGGGTGCAATTTATCATGTCTTAGCTTTAGAATTGGGCGGAGAGGGCCAACATGGGTTATGCCGATGAAGGAGCCTCTGCGACTGCGGTCAGCTCCAAACAATAAACCATGGGGGTGTTTCACCAAAATTCTAAGTTGAACTTATCTCTAAGTTGGACCTAAGAATTATGGAAAGCCATTTGTAGCCTTGGAATAAATTATATTCAGAAGCAAAACAATACAATTATACAACAGTATTTGAATTTTCCAACCAACAATCATATTAATAACTTTAAGGCTCCTTGATAATAACAAATACTAGGTACTGATTTTAATCAAAATGTAGGCCTTTTAAAAGAACTGTTGCAAACAAATTTACAAAGAAACTAACCGCTTTCCATAGTAGTTAGGTCAAACTGAGAGTTAAGTTCAACTTTGAATCTGTGTGAAACACCCGCCATATCTTGGGAGTGTGGCGGAGTGGACTGCAAGGATGAGAACCTTGACCCTTGTCAACGAGACGGCCATCACAACGATCCAGCGGTGAAGGGACATTATTTAAATCTAGAGGAGACACAAAAGAAAGAACAATTTACTATTGACAATATTTGTAATTTTGTTATCAGATGCAAGCTGGCACAGAGCAATGGTTGGGGAGTCATGGTCAGCCATCGTAGCGGTGAAACCGAAGATACCTTCATTGCCGACCTCGTCGTCGGACTCTGCACCGGTCAGATCAAGACCGGAGCACCCTGCCGGTCCGAGAGACTGGCCAAGTACAACCAGATCCTTAGGTTAGTGGTTTGGCAACCCTCTATTTTTCATTTGTCACTATGTAACATAGTTATATCAAAGTAAGAAGATAAGATGGGAAGGTGAGTTAGCTCAGTTGGGAGCGCGTCTGACTTAGACGCGCGGGATCCCCGGTTCGAACCCAAACATCGGACAATGCGTCTTTTATCACGCAATAAATTCGAGCTAACTCTCGTTGTGTGTTATCGGCCTCCCCCGTGCTTCCTATGCAGGAAAGGATTCACGCAAAACACTCCGTCTCGGATAGGACGATAAATGGAGGTCCCGTAGACAGTCACACCTCATGCGCGCCAAGAACCTAGTCTACTTCTCAAAAAGAGTAGGGTGTTAACCCGGTTGACTAGTATCACATCCTGCACATCACAACCAAATTAAAGTGATATAATAATCAGTGCACGGGTGGGAGGACTCATTAGTTGCTTCCCCTTTGCCAGCGCGTCAGTATATGGCAAAAATCCCTCATGTTATGAGGAGGGCTTTGTCCAAGTATGGATGAACTATAGCCTGTTAGATAGAGAGATAGAAGAAGATAAGAATTGAGATGTTTATGACAAAAAGGAAAGAACGCATATTAAGCTGACTCTGCACCGGTCAGATCAAGACTGGAGCGCACTGCCGTTCCTCGAGACTGGCCAAGTACAACCAGATCCTAAGGTATGTGGTTCGTAAAACGTCTATATATTTTTTTTTTGGGGTGGGGGGGGGGGGGGGGTGGGGGTCACTGTATAGCATATTATGCAAGTAAGGAGATAAGAATTGAAATGTATAATCCCAAGAAGAAAGGAGTGCATGTTAAGAAGACAGAATAACCATCAACAGATGATGGACCCTCGCACTAATAGTGATGAAGAGGATATTTTAGACATTAATTTTGTACTAAATGAAGATATATTTTAATTTTTCTGTTGCAGGATCGAGGAAGAGTTGGGAGATAAGGCAGTGTTCGCCGGCCAGAATTTCCGCCACCCCCTCAAGTAAACAAATCACTTGGGAGTCTCGGGCCTAGCTTAGAACAGATCATGGGCGTTTTCTAGCTTGGCTGATATTTCAGAGTATGCCTGTGCATCTGTTCAACTCAAGATGGCGCTCTTCACTATTGCTACATGTTTTGCGCCGATTTGTTATACTTCTATTTGCTAGTACTTTGTTCAAAAACTCAGCTGTTTTAAACTCTGTTTAAAGGAAGGTGGTGTCTGCATTAAGAAAAGTACTGTGTGGCTTCTTGGTTGGTTTGTTGGTTACGCCTGCATGCAAAAAGTGTCTGCGTGGTATTAGGTCTTTCCCACATTGATATCTATATGTATTTGCAATTTTCTGTGTCGAAGTGATATTTTGTATCCAATACTCCTCGCACAAAGCATATATAAATCACTGAAAACCCCCGTTTGTTCCTATTAGTAGTAATGTTTAGATATCATAATGTGATTATATTTGTTTAGCATTATTACCATCGGTATTTGGTGTATACATATTAACCTTGAAAGTTATATACTCATATATTTTGATATGAGGTTTATATGATAAGAAGTGTATTTTGTGGAAAGACAGTGTAATTTTATTACAGAGACATTTTGCAATAGTATACAAGTCTAAAAAGCAGATCATATGCACAATCAGTTCATGAAATGTTTGGAGGACTTTCAAAATATGTTTATAATAGTGTTTTCTGAAATAAATCAAATTCAACAGTCTTGTTTTCTCTTGTGCTATCACTACATGAAATTAATACAGTTCTTCCTTTTAACCATAATTGTTTGCTTCCATATAACAAAGTTATAAACGAAGCTATAGGAGTAAGCAATTTGAAATAAAAATGGGGGTGCTCATTTGAAAACTACAGGTAAGAAACATATTCAGTCTAAAAGGATATCCCACTAATGTATAAATGTTTAGTTAATATATTATAGAGGCACTAAATATCTACATCTACTTACTATAATTATATTAGCTTTAGTCAGATGTAGCCAAACGTTGTATGGTGTTTATTTTTAGTCCCTGGTGCTGTAGGATTCGCCAAACATTAAACTCTCTGTCAGCTGCCAAAAGGTCTTGAGCATGAATTGTAAGATTGTCACATTTTAATGATACTATTTTATATACTATGTGACCTTTAACTCAGTCTACCATGTGCCCGGTGGTCTAGAATTTGTGGTGGTTGTTATTCTATTTTGGTAGAATTAAGCTGTTAATCTGCCAATGGTTTAGACAACAGGGTCGTTTTTGTAATACCATCATGCTGACTTTTTCCTCACCATACTCAAGTGAATGTGACATATAGGCAGCTTTATTTAAACATTATGACTAAGAGTCTTCAGCAAAATAAGTGTTAAAAGGGTCGCAGTGGCAACAAATCACTGGACTGCTCTGTGAATGTACCCTTTTTTCTATGATAGAATATTGTCTTCTTAGCCATAAATTAAATTCATGAAATGAAGTGAAATCAAACCCAATCTATAGTTTATTATGAATATGAATATGAATATTTCTGTGAACCCAGTCAATATAGTGTTCTAAAAAGTTTTTACTTATTTAACTGATTTTACTCAGAATAAGGATAATTTGTGTGTGTTGTGTTGTTAATTTTGTTTTTTTAATTGCTTTTAGCACAAATGGGAGATATATATTTGAGTAGATTTGCACAGAGAACCTATACAAAAGGGGTTGTTAAATCCCTAAGTTATAAGATAACGGCTTGATGTTCTGTCTTCAGCGTGCAAGGAATAAACCAGTGACTGAATGATCCTAAAAATAATGCTTTTAATGTTCATGTCTCGTTTCTCAAATTACGATGTACACATTTGTCTTAAGCTTTGTGGATTATTATTGAGTTAGGGTGACTGAAGGGTGAAGTAGTGTTTGTGCATGTGTGTTTTAATGAATTTTTACCGTGCATGTATGCATGCGTGTGTGTGTGCGCGTGTGTGTGTCTGTGTGTATGTTTGGGGGGCAGGGGTTGTAATGAAACTAATGACAATTTATGCACAAGTGCATACATGTGTGCCTGTGTTTGTGTGTGTCTGTATGCATGGGGGCGAGGGTTGGACATACATTAATGGACAGGTATCAATTTTACACACATATTTATAATTCATCATCGTTTATTTTATTTCCAAATCAAGATTTAAAAAAATCAAAAGTCAGAACGTAACATTGAAAATAATATACACAATTTTTACACAAAAGTAGTTCGGTAGGATGACCCGTTTCAGATCCATCATTATGATGGATCTGTTTTTCCACGGGATCCTATTATGGACACTTATGACTAGGTTAATCATTCCCTGGAACCAAAACATTTTAGGTATATAAGATGGAATACGGTTGTTCTGACAAAATAATGGATGATCGGATGATAACTGCAGTATACGGATGGATATGGATCGGTGGATAGTTAGATTTGCTGATGAATGAACGTTTAAAGTGATCCATTATTAGCTTTTTTTTTGTCCAAAAGTGATATTTGAGACGTCGATCATATACCAGTATCATTGCAAGATTCTTCTGAATGTGTGATACTTTCATATAAAATAACTACAATTAAAAAGCTTTCCTGTAACATTTGTCATTCAATCATAAATAATATCTCTCTATAATTAGGGCGTCGTTTAACAAATTGAAATCATGTTGTTCTTCTGTTACCATGAGACTGGAGACTGAGGCTTTTAAAACAAGCCTTAAAAAGAAACACAGAGCCGTCGTGATTTAACAAGGGATCATTGATAAATTTAGATAATAATTACGTAAACAATCAGTAGCATAGTAACGGGGGGGGGGGGGGGGTCCATCTGTGCCTCCCCCCATTTTTTTAAAAATAATAATTTAGAGTAAAAATTTACAAACATAAGGGGAGAATTTTTGAAACACAAAGAAATACATAAGGTGTGCCTCCAATCAGTCCGACCACGCCACTCTCACTGTAAACAATTGAGCATAGAAAGTTATTTTACGGTGATGAAGCAAACGGAATGCAAGCACTAACTGTTAAATAGAAATCCCTTGTTTTTCTTCTTAATCAACAAAATAATTATGTCCATCGGATAGGGTGTCTTTTCCAATGAAAAACAATACCAAGAACAGTCATTTTTGGTGTTTAGTTTTTGTTTTAGGGTGCTTTGACTGACATTTTTTACCATGGTCAGTGCCTGATAAATCGCCCTTCGTGCCCGTCATAGCACCAAACAACTATGCCCATTCTCCCGGCACACAGCTGAATGTACACTAACAATGGCGCGCGTATTACTCGTTGTTCGATGCTATGATGGACAGTAAGTGCGATTTATCAGGCACTGACTTGGTACAAATTTGACAAAAACGGAAACCCGACATGGTGTCACTCACAGCGCCCTAAAACAAAAACTACACGACCAAAATGACTGTTCTTGGTATCGTTTTTCATTGGAAAAGACACCATATCCGATGGATATAATAATTTTGATACTATATTTTGAAAAGTGCCCCGTTCCGTTTTTTTTTTTTTTTTTTTTGGGGGGGGGGGGGGGGGGGGGGGAGGCCCCCTGTATAGAGTAACATTCCTTTACATACGTCAAATGTTACCTGCAGTTTAAAATTATGAAAATAGAAACTTAATTTGGGAAAATAAGTACATACAGCGATTTACAATAATATGTTCATGCTTTTAAGTCTTAAATGAGGACATAACTAGTGCAAAGATAATGCTGCTGTAACGTTTGTAGATATTTATATGTCCTTTCTCTTGGGGTGTATATGACCGGGCTGTGCAACTTATTTGGGCAACCGCAAGGACAAGGGTTTATATGATGTGAACACACGACAGATGAATGACACAATGTCACATGCCGATGTCATAAGATAGTAATATTATAGTAGTTGAACTTTCGTCTTCGTTTTTACTTTGTCATTCCAAAGAATGGTATTTGTCTAGTGACGCTATCTATTTTGTCCTTGTATATGAGGAACCGTCTCAGACGTACGTCGCCTGCGGACATATGCTGTTATATTGCGACGCAAATAAAATGTTCCACGTGATGATTGGGTAACAATACATTGTCACGATTGTAAATATAACTTGCGTATTGTGAGGGAGTGAATGTTGAGCATCAGCCAGCTTTTGGAATATGGCGTAGCATAATTGGGGGGGGGGGGGGGGGGGCGGGGCACGCGAATTATTTGAGGAGGGCGCACCCTATGTTTCGCTCATTACTCGGACATATATGCATTCATTAACCATGTATATCAGATCACAGAAATACACATATTTTATCATCCATTTACCAGTTTTTGCACATAACATCATGTCAGCAAAGTTACTAGATCCAATTCCTTGTATGTTACATTCACCACTTCCTAAACAATATATACTATATTTGTTTTGCACAAGATGCACCCTTATAGGAATGTAATTTGCCCCTCTTTTAACCCCCTTCCCTCCCTTGTGGACTAATACTGGCTAGACCACTGACTGAACTCCATATAGACACCCCTAATTAATGATCACGAGTGTTTAGATTCATAGCCTATAATTAGCAGTTTCCCCAAAGCGTTTAAGCCTTGATTCTCTACCCCCCGACACGAGTCTACGACCGCGGTATACACCACACAGTCCCATCCCATTCGCGGCTGCGTCTGAGCGGAAACAGGTTCCTAATTTGCTAGTTTTGTTTAACCGTCTCGATGCGAAATTATTCAAAATGCACGATTCCAACGCTGCGGGACAAGGGCTAAATTAGACACTCCCCATCAGTCATGCCAGTTAGTTATTTATGGTTAAGGATTGGTTAACGAAGTATATGTGCTCGTCAACAGAGAGAAAACAATATGCATGTTTATTTCTTGTCATAACGATGTCAATGATCGAGCTGATACATACATGACATACACATTCATATGAAGTATACTATAATTGTGTTATAAGGGCCAGCAAAATGTTTTATTTTAGATGAACGCACCACAAATTATACTTCTACATTTTTTTTTTATATTTCATACAATAACGACAGCACTGTCGACGACGACATCGAAAACGATGATGGTAGCAACCATAACTTGATTAAAATACTATTGATCACCATAATCATGATATTAATGAACATGATGATGATGATGATGATAGTGATTATTATTATTATATATATGTTGTTGTCGATGATGATGATGAAATGTATGCATATATCTTGCTCATAATATGTATTAGTATGTTTCATCCATCCACTATAAAATGCGGTAATGTAAAGATAGTGCGAGAGACATGCAGTTAGAAACTCTAGTTCTGCCATCTCAAGGTTTCGTTCTTATTATTATTTCTTTATACCCGTTAAAACTACATGTATACTAAAAACAAAACGCTATATATACAAGAAAACCATATGAACGATTGTTTGATACTGTGGACCCCTTTGAAAATCAGCTGTGCTGAAAGGGCCATCCACCCTATGAGAGGAAATAAATAAATAAATCAATAAATCAATAATGGTTTGTTTATTTTGTGGGTTAACAGACTATGCTCGTCATGTTTATTACGAAGATAATACACTGACATACATCTTAATTACCCTCTGAAGCAATTTGATAAAAGAAGATTTTCGCTACACACAATCAGATACGCGCTCATCTCATCGAACAGTCACATAATGAACACGCCAAAACATGCACATTTCCTTCCTGTGATAATTGTTTGTAATTAAGGGGGGGCTCAAGCCCAGGAGCATGCACCCCCCCCCCCCCCCCTTTCTACGCCAGTGAACTCTGTCCCGCCTCTCAAAAATTGATTTATTCAAAAGTTCAATAGGGTATACCAAGCTGTTGCCCCATATCGACCCCCCTACCCCCCCCCCCCCCCACCCCCATGATGCTTCCATGTTGTTTTGAAAGTCGTCAACACGAATGTTATATGTTATTTTTAACCACCTGCCGTAAAACATCAGTCGTACAATCGTAAACTTTATCCTAAACGTTATAATTTACACATTATATTGAGCTAATCTCTCGGGTCACACACACGTCCTGCAAGGGTTTTATTGCTTTGCAATGTTTTCCTGATTAACCCTCAGAATGCCGTGGTCGACCATATTCACAATACTTATAATTACTTAGTATCAGATATTAATTTGTTCCTTAAAGGGATCTAGTAACATTGTCCAAATCCCACAACACTTAAAGGGTTTGTTGAGTTTTGGTAAAGAGAGTACAGTTTTGGTCAGACTGATGTTAGTAACTCAAACCTGCCCAAACCTGCACATTACATTACAAACTAACAGTTATAACCCCACCATGCTCGAAAGGAAAAACAAATTACAAATATCTATGTAAAAAGCCTGTTATCATTCAAACAGAGCCGTTAAAACTCAAGAGGGCGCTCTCTAAAACTAATTTTGTTTCAACATTTCAAATTAAGTATTGTGCATGTGATGTTTTGTTGAAATAATGATTATATAGAGAGATAATCAATAACTATTTAAAAACCTTTTTTGTACATTTTGAAAAGAGGAAGCATGTTTTGATTATTTTTTTTTAACGTAAATTTGTATGCTCTTTCAAATTTGACTCAGTTTTTAATTATCTCACAAACGATTGAAGTGATTTTGAACTATACACTGGATAGCAATAACTGATGTACAAAGTCAGTACAATAAGTTAGGGAATATCACTTTGTACATTTGCTCATTACTCGACCATATAACAAACTTTTAACGTGAATTGTTCACACAATGCACAGAGGACAAGTCAAATCACAAGCATATACACATTTTATCAACTATTCATCGCTTTTTGCACATGTCAACAGAGTTACTAGCTTTTAGATCCCTTGATGTACATTATATCAAGTGGATTTGCAATGTCAGTTGAATGTCAACGTGTTAATAACGTGTTGTTGTATTGGGTGCATTTAACATGGTATTCTGTACGTATGGAGCATTACATTTCTGTTAAAAAAATGCCTAATAACTAGTTGACTTGAAGATGTTCACATAAGCACATTCATAACCTTCATAAACATTATTGTGAGCACCCCGTGACGTAGCGCGGTTGGGCTGATTGGGGGACACCTTATGTTTTTTTTGGAGAAAGTGTCCCCTTATCGTGTTTTAATTATACTTTTTTTGAAATAGGGGGGAGGCACAGGCCCCCGTACCCCCACCCCCCCCCGTAGCTACGCCACTGGTGAACACCTGTTGTTTTTGCTATAGCCAGGATTAACATTGGTCATTAGATGGATAATTGCATACTTGTGTTAATTAGCACATTATCGTTATTCAGTATACACTATCCAATGATGTTTCGAAGATAACTCGAGTCGATTGATGGTCATATAAACACAACAAAAAAAAAGTAAGTCCCCCCCCCCCCCTAATCAAAATAGCGAAACTTTTTAACGAAAAGGTTTTGAGCAAAATAACTTGGCAGGATTGTTCCTACACTTATTGACTAACTTCTCTGTAAAAATGAGATTGATCCGTCGAGTTTATGCATGCGTGAGCACACATGAAAGGCGAAATAGTCACTTTTTCAAAAAGTCACAAGAGTCATGTGACATTTGAAAAGTGACAATTTTGCCTTTAATGTGTGCTCACTCATGCATGACTCGACGGACCAATTTAATTTGCACACATAAGTTAGTTAATAAGTGTAGAAACAATCCTGCCAAGTTATTTTGCTCAAAACCTTTTCGTTAAAAAGTTACGCTATTTTGATTACGGGGGGACTTACTTTTGTTGTGTTTAGTTGATCATTTGGGATAAATTAATGAACTTGACCAAATAAAAATAAAACATTGTATTACAAACACGATGATATAATAACAAACAAAAAAAGAAACCAGAGAAGAGAACTGGCAACGTTAAAATCATGTTTGAAAAGCAAAAACAAATACGATTTGTTTTGTGGCTTCCAATATTCATCGCTGAAATTAATATCTAGTTCCCGTCTCTCATCGAACCCCTAATAACTAACGATAATAGCCTATCACCTTGCCCCCTTCCTGTATTCCTACGTCAAGTTGCTGGGGACGGTATAGAGGGAGGGAGGGGTAAGGATCGAGGGGAGGGGGCAGCTGAGCTGCTAGTTACCCCTGTTTTGCGCGCGAGACAACCGCAAATCATCGGCGCGCACGAGACTTCAATCAGCGTAGCAACGCGGACCTCACCCCGGAGAGATGACGTACGTGACTCAAACTTACTGCGGCGCGCACGAAATGTTTAGAAAGTCTTTAGGGTAGAGAGTGGTACCAGATCCTCTCCAGCGATTGCCAGTTGCCAGTGAAGACGCCGCGTTCTCCTCGCTCCAACTCCAGGACAATTATACAATTTCTTCTAGGATCGGACGTCTTGTAGACCTGGTGAAAAAACAACATATACAAATTGAACAATTTCTCGCGAATTTTTCACCTACCCCAGGAGTCAAGATGGGGTTAGGAGTACCCTTAATATTAATATGTTTCGCTATAGGATTCTCTGAGGCTACGATTTCGCTGAAGCCGATCTCGAGGATATATCTCCCAGCGGACTACAGAGGAGCCCGACCAGGGCAGGCCCCCGAACCAGTCTATAGATTCAACCAGGGCGCTGCCTTCAAAACCGCATATGATGTCGACAAACAACTGGCCTACGTTGGAGGTAAATAAAACAAAAAATGCTAAGTCCGAGAATTGTATTCTTTCTTTTTTTATTTTAAATGTTGGAGGTTAAAGGGATAGTTGAGTTTTGGAATAGAGGGCGCTGAACAAAATATTTGTATTGATCAAAATCGGTTCAGAGACGGCTGAAATATCCATAAATATAACCATTTGTAAATACATTTTGCACAGATGCAAGAATATAAGGTTTTTAGGAACTTTTGCAATAACCTAGCCTTTACAAATATGTCAGAGTATTGTATTTCGTAAGCATTTATTAAAGAAGTTGTGTTCTATTTAATAATCATTGTTTCGTTGAAAGATGACGTACATAAAAGAGGGTTACATTAATGGGGCACTGCATACAATTGTTAACAACGCAGCCTACCATGCCTACATAAGCATTGCAACAATTAGTCCGATTAATCATGCAATAAAACAACTGAAAACATAATATTTCGTCTAATAGCTTACCTTACTATAATGTTTTCTTTAACGTGCACTTCCATATCGCTAACGTAACAAGCTTGCCTGATAATGTTGCATTAATTGTGAATAGGCATAATACCCTTTAGGTTACCGCCAAAATGAATTATCTCTCCAGAAAGTCATGTATACTCCGCAAAAAAAGAAACAGGACACTTTTTTTAAGTTGAAATATTTCATATTTATGTACAATAAAGTGTACGTTATCATATATAAAATTAAATGAAATTTCGTTCTCTACAGACAGGGTATAAATTAAAGGTGTAATCGTTCATGTATGAACTGCCATGGTCATATAACAATAGCAATGTCTGTTTTCAAAAATAGCAAAAACAATGGAGGACCATACCATTCGACTGAAATGATAGTTAGCGTTTCGTTTAAAACAAGATGTGCGGGGCAAGTAAATTATGACATTATTTAACCTTATTGTTATGAACAAACTCTGAAAATACACATTTTCCAATAAAACAGGGCCAGGTGATGAGAACATACCAGTCAACATACCAGCCTGTCTTTGGGGCATGAAGCTTGTCTGTTTCATGTGTCCCCTGCAATTTTAACCATAGTTACCTAGAGAAATGACATGTTAGAGACTGCCCAACTGGTTGCCCAAGGGAGACATCAGGTTTTGAAGATCTTTGGACTACGGTAGATTTTTTTGAGAAGAATTTATACCAAGTTTCATGCTGAAATAAGAGCACAAACTGTTTTCGACGAATAAACCTTTGCCATGAAATTCCCTATTTTGTTACATTTGGATAAAAATAAAACCTAATAACGTTCACAATTTGCCTTGATTTATACTCTTTTATTGAGATGAAACAAAAGGATCACATTTGTAATGAAAAATTATGCCATGTCGTGAATATAGCGTTTTAGATTATGCTTATTAACATGGTAGACTGAATGTTCAATTTTTGATATTTTTGTAAACAGACCTTGCTGTGAACGTGACAAGTCATGCATGAATGATTTCATCTGGATTTTATGCCAGTATTAAAGAGGGTCATTAATCTTTAATTTGATATACAATTATCATATAATTGTATCGTAAATAAACATGAGATATTTTGTCTTGAATAAGTGTCCGGTTTCTTTTTTTGCGGAGTATACATTATTGTAGTTTGGTATGGAATGAATTTGATTATAGTGTTATTCAAATAATTACCTAAAATGCATACGAAATACCACATAAACATAAAATGAATAAAACCCTTATAGTTAATTAAAAAAAATCATAATTATAAATGTGAAATGCTATTTATTCAAACTATGTAAAAAAAAACACATTCAGATATATGAGTCTATTATTTACTTTATCTTTTAGCTATAGTTTGCTTCTGATATAACTGCTTGAGCCTTGAGTGGTTATACATTTGATACATGTTGAGTTATTTTTGTATTCATTTAAAACTTTAATATGTTCTGAATCAATTAGTCCACCAATCAAACGACATGGACTAAATAAAGTGAAATGTATGTATTGAAACTAAACCATAAGGTAGTAATTAGACAACTACGATTAAATATGTGTTGATATATTTTGTTCGTAGATAATTATTATTGCTGGGAATTAAACCAAATTGAAATGAGCAATAACAGAGAGAAAATATACAAGTTTCATCATAAATGCAAATTTAATGTACGTACGTGGTACACATCATGATGCTTAATCTAGAAACTCTTCTGTTGTAATGTAATGTTTAATATATTCGTTGTTCCTAATTGTACATGAAAGAAAATCAACAATTGTATACATTTTCGATCAAATTTGCCTCTTATCCCATCACTCCTATACACTAATTTGTATGTGTCAAGGACTAAGGGGCGTAAATACTCAAAGTAATTCTCCTTTATTCAAGTTTGTACCAAATCATAAGATTCGGGATAAGGCAATGACGAATGAGGGGATAGTGAATCACCAACGTTTCGTTTCGTTTAACTCAATTTAGTTAAACAGGCCCGTAGACAGGTGGGTGCGTTGGGTGCGTACGCAACCCCCCCCCCCCCCCCCCCATTCAAAAAGGTCTCGGCCATCTAAACCAGTTGTCTTGGGCAACGATCGGTCTTGTTGACGCCCCCCCCCCCCCCCCCCCCCCCCCCCCGCCTACACGACTCAATCAGTTGTCTTGGTCTCGGCCACGATCGGTCTCGGTCCATTGTTTGTGTAAATAACGCCCCCCTGGAAAATCCTGGCTACGGGCCTGGTTCAATCATTTCAATCCGATTAGTTCAAAACGATTCAATTTAATTCCATTCATTTAGTTCAATTCAACCCAATTCATTTTATTAGGAAAACTATAACAAAGGAACACAACGATGAACACTTAATAACTAAAAAATATCGTGTTATGAATACGCAGATGGAAGAATGTTTCCAGTGAGGAAGGCTACATGTAATATAAATCCTGGCTACAGGCCTGGTTCAATCACTTCAATTTGACTCCATTTTATTCAGTCATGTCAGTCAAAAACGATTACCAAGTGTAAAATAAATATTATGTACTATTTTGTTTTAACGTTAAGGTTCGATCATAGAAGGGCGTGTGATGAGGGGGAAAAAAACATTTAAAATGAGGAGCTTTATAGCCCACCTTCAGGCTTACACCACTTTGTGAAATATATTTTTGCAACGGACGTGCGTCATCGAGAAGGTTTACCTAAACTTGTCCCGCTGGTTTAAGGGTTAAGCTCCTGCCACGAAGGAGTACTTAAACTTGTCTTTGCCCCATGTTTAACAGTCTAGAGCCTCCCGTGAAGGATTAATTCAACGTTTGTATATATGCTTGATGATGGTTTAAAGGAAAAGCCCTTTGCACGTGAGTGTGGATTAAGATGACGTACGTGTTGGGGGTGATTTTTGTTTTTACCCATAAGCTAGAACAAAATATGAATCATTAAAACGAATTGATCCTATATTGCTGTTATAATGTAATCATAGTATCAGACTCACTGACTCGATGCTATTACATGTATATTAATACAAAAGCCAATTACGAAAGCCGATGACATTGAATATGAACGTTTCGTGTAAATCACACGGGTCGTTATGATTTAGAAAATAAGTGGACTATACAATATCTAACACTTGTTCAGGAAACAATGTTCTCTTAATAAAAATGCATTTCAGATCTAAAAACTTTAATCCGAGAGGTAACCATGAATGATCAGAATTTGTTTCAAAGTTTTACATTCCCTGCAATAAAACAACCTGTTAATATTATACCTAAATTGACTTCTTATACACAATCATGCATTTTATGAAACAACTTATATTAGACTGAACTAGACTATTCCCTTAAACCAATTGCTTATATACACGGGGATCTGGTCTGAATTATCTTACATAAATTGTACCGGAATTACAGCATTATTACAGGACATACGGTATGCTTCATGCATCTTCAAATACCGCATTAAATTTCGAAGACTTGTTGTTATTTTTTGAAATTATTAACGGTGAAAATTCAAATTAAATCGCTTTTATTCCAAGGTATTCCATGCACTGCTTGCCTTGATTTTGCGAAGGGTGCGGCCTACCTGTGTACGTATTTTTCACAGTCACCAGACTAGCGTTCATTGTCCATGGATTAATAGACAATAATTAGTTGTTTCCACGGAATTATTCTCGGCATCTCGAGCGCAAGGCCGCTAATTAGAACGCGACGGTGACGAATCAAACCGTGAGAAAATAAAATAGTTATGTGCGTTGCCCCAAATTGGGGTAATGCAGGGTAATTAGATCCCCTGCACTATACCATATGTCAGAAATCTCGTTCTATTCCATGCCACAAACACACACAGACGGACAGACACAAAAAGACACACGCACGCACACACACACCATCCAAGTTCCAGCCGCTTAACAAAAATACGAGATCGGGCAATATAGTTCAACCCCACTCTCTATCTTTGACATAATTGTGAAAAGCACAGACACGAACACACATAAACATATCATAACAAACACAACCGCAAACATACTTCTTCTACAAAGGACACTTACAGATACACAGACACACAGAGTCACAGACACACACACACACACACACACAGACACACACACAGACACACACACACACACACACACACACGCACACACACACACACACACACACACACACACACACACACACACACACACACACACACACACACACACATACACACACACACACACACACACACACACACACGCACACATAAACATACACACACACACATACATAAACGCACAAACAAATAATACAAACTTGTAATGGATGAAACATTACACTACACTTATTTGTGATGCACCAGTGCCTCCCTTAGGACACGGATTGTCAATTATGATGAGAAAAAAAAAAATCATGTTTTTTACTCATTTGTTTCCACGTGGTGGATACAGTCAAACCTGTCTTGGCGGCCATCATACGTTTTCCCCTGAAGATAAAGTCAATTTTAGAGAACCTGTCAAAAGAGGTCACCTGTCTACAGTGACAATTCTAACGGGGTTTAGATGGCATTTCTCCAGCCAGCACCACAGCGCAAGGCAGCCCTCGGTGTACACCGGAAACTCAGTCTATATTCCGAGGGTTCGGTCCACTGAGACTGTTTTGTTTCATAATCATCTTACACTATCTTTCTCTCTCCACTATATGGAGGGGATAGTATGACGCCATAATTTTAAAGGACCCCTCCAGAACGAGGTGGATTTTTCTGTCTACACTCGGTGATACACCATGCAGTGCCTCCTTTATGACACGGATTCAAATAATGCATTGTGCTGGGAAAATCCTGATTTTCAGTTACTCATTTGCTTGGAGTATAATAATGATACTTATACTGATCAAGACTTTAAAAGGTTTATGACCACTTGGTCACAAGCACACTCCATTATACTACTGGATGAAATGTTTTTAATTTGCTTCTTTCTGTTTTGTTTGACCAGGTCGGAAGATGATCCACGTCGTTGATTTCCGTGACGTCATCAACCCGCAGAAAATCTACAAGATCCCCACCCCGCGACCGGTCTCGGATATCGCAGAATGTGGCGATTTGGTTGCGTTTCTCCAGCCAGCGCCGCTGCCGACAGACGATCGATGGCTTGCTCGTTATCTTCGAGAAGTACAACCCCACTACAAAGATGATGAACAAACTCTGCAGTGTGATGGGTAAAACCGTTTTCAGATACACTTCGACACATTTAAATGATCCATACACATTTTGTCAAATTCAACCAAAATCATATCATTCATTTGGAGCTATCACAATTCTTGAGTACCTTGTTGTTTAGCTTATGGTAAGATAGCAATTACATAATGGAAGTTTTGATTCTCCACGTATCCATCTAATTGTGTTTATATTTATGATTGAACAGAGGGCGTTCCGGAACGCTTTTCAGTTGTAGTCAAAATCAATTGGCAGTACTGAGGTCATAATATCTGACATGGCAAATGACTGTTACAAATCCATTAAGAAGATTATTACGATGGCATTGGTGTATGATTATTGAATTCTCAAATATGACTTTTAGAACAATCTTATGAAGTTTGTGAATAACTTTAACCTGCGGAGAAATGCAATACATGTTACCTAACTGTTAGGTTTGTGAGCATTTTCTTTAATAATAACCATCGTAGTCATGTTATTGTTTAGAGCTTGATTTCGCGAAAGGCTCTTCGTAAAGTTCATAAACGCAACTTTTATATAACTTTGACATTATTTTATTCGATTCTTAAAAACTAAACTTTACCCCGCTATCCTTCTCAGTTGGTGCCATGCCGATCTCGCTCAAGTTCGCTCAGGGCTGCAGTCTCATCATTGTGGCGAACGAGGGTACCATGGGAGAGAACCCCACGACAAAGACTTGGGTTAATCCGGAGGGGACGCTCACAACAGTCAGGCTTGCAGGTAATATTAATGTTAGATCTCTTCAAATTAATTCAAACATAAAGAGAAAATGACCCAAAATATATAATATGAATGAAAAAGAGCAAATAAAATGGGGTTCCAACGGGATTAGAACAAGAGACCTCAGGATTGCTAGACCGGTGCTAGACTGTACTAGGTTTTCTATAGCTCACTCAGTCGGTAAGAGCACTGGTCTAGTAATCCGGACGTCTCGGGTTCGAATCCCGTTGGAATCCCATTTTCTTTGCTCTTTTTCATTCATATCTCTTTAAATTGTGAAAAGGGTAAAAATAATCATTGATTTATGACGCAAAATCATGAGAATGTGGGCGGAACAAAAGTAAATATATATGCAAGTTTGTATTGGGGGTCTGCATAAAAGGAATGAAAAGGTGATGGGAAAGGGGAAAGGGGATAATTTAGCGACCATGGGAGAGTACCACTCGACACAGACATGGGTTCAATCCAGTAGGAACGCTCACAACAGTCAGTCTTGCAGGTGATCGTTAATATACCTCTACAAATTCTGGAACATAAACCTGCAATTTTTGTGAAAAACGTACCTGATTCTGTATATGACGTTTACTTGATAATAATACAAGCACAAAATATTGCTCCAACAATCTTAATGACAAACAAATCCTTCGAATTATCAAATAATCACGGCGATACAATACAATGTTGGAGAAGCTATGCACGAATATAATAGCTCAGTGGCGTAGCGTGGTCGGACTGATTGGGGGGGGGGGGGGGGGGGCACGCAAAATTATTGGGGGGCACACCTTATGTATTTCTTTGTTTTTTCAAAAAATGGCCCCTTATGTTTTCTATTGTTTTTTCAAAATTATTGGGGGGGGGGGGGGGCACAGGCCCCCCGTGCCCCCCCCCCCCCGTAGCTACGCCACTGTAATAGCTGCCGCGAAAAAAGTGCGTTCGTTTAACGAGCACCAACCATGCCAACAGCGAGTACCTTTCAAAAAATCCAAATTATGGACAAGAAACAAATACTGTAACTACTAAATATCACATTAATAAATGTAACGAAAGGTTTAAATTGGGGATACACAAAACGAGGTGAGGCCTGGGGTTTGGTGCGATAAAATTGCAATGGACAAACCCCACAATCAGACAATGCAGACATGTTTTTATTTCAATTTCATTGGAATTACTTTGGGAAAAGGCAAATAATACAATGCAATGATGACAAGATACGAAATATAACAAATTGTTAGTGTTATACATGATATACGGGTGGCAATCAATACAATCTTGTTCAGCAATGTTTATCCGAAATATGCACAGTCAGTTCTAATGGGCATACTATATCTTATGAAGATATTAAAAGTCTTATAAATTATGAAAATGTTCACTAGTAAATTTTCAATTACCCTTCCCAAAACGCTTATTATTGACTGCCACCTCCAATGTTTCCCCTAATATTTTAACGAGATTAATCAAACAACATCGCTGATCTGATCTGGCTAACTAACATAGACTTGACTAACAAAGAAACAAACATCGCTTACCATTCAGGTTCAGTATCCAACGCGCCGAGTCAGCAGATTGTCAACACCACATTTGGTCAAGTCGGAACCACCCAGATGCCCGGCGGTGGAAGAGGAGGGGCCGGGGGCGCCGGCGCCGGCGGTGGTGGCCGCTTCCCTCCCGTGCCCCCTCAGGGACCATGGGGGCAGCCAACCCAAGCACCTAGACCAACCCAAGGAGGATTCGGGGGTGCAGGTGGTGCAGGTGGTGCAGGTGGTACGACCAGAGGGTTTGGAGGAGGAGGAGCAGGAGGAGGAACAGGTGGATTCGGTGGTGGTGGTGGTGGAACTGGAGGTTCGTAGAATATGAAAAATGCGATTTTAAAAAAAACGCAAACTGCTCATTGGATTCATGTATAAATGAAACAGACATATGCAATCCAACCACTGATAATACGAGAAGGTTTGACATTTATTTTGTTTAAACTTTGTGGAAAAACAAAGTGAACGCGAAGAATATGATTTAAATTTTTGGTTTTCTGAAATCATTTATGAAGTCGTATAAGTGACGAATAACACGAGCAAACAGATGATATCATTATACTTAACTATAACAAAATAATAATTATTGATTTTCCTTGCCGTGTTTTCAAACATTAGTTGAGTTTACTATGAAGTCTAATAATATATTAATAAGTATACATCACGCATGGAAGCGTTCTAACGATGTATATGATCCATGCTTCTTATTTTTTTTAATGAAATTAGGGTTCGGTGGTGGTGCGGGTGGTACCGGTGGGTTCGGAGGCGGCGGCGGACAGGGTGGTACCGGTGGGTTCGGAGGCGGCGGCGGACAGGGTGGTGCCGGTGGGTTCGGAGGCGGTGGCGCACAGGGTGGTACCGGTGGGTTCGGAGCCGGCGGCGGACAGGGTGGTACCGGTGGGTTCGGAGGCGGTGGCGCACAGGGTGGTACCGGTGGGTTCGGAGCCGGCGGCGGACAGGGTGGTACAGGCGGATTCGGCGGCGGAGGCCAGGGTGGTACTGGTGGTTTTGGAGGCGGCGGCCAGGGCGGCCAGGGTGCTACCGGTGGATTCGGCGGCGGAGGCCAGGGTGGTACTGGTGTTACTGCTGGTTTTGGCGGCGGCGGCCAGGGGGGAACCGGTGGTTTTGGCGGTGGCGGCCAGGGGGGAACCGGTGGGTTCGGCGGTGGCGGTGCAGGTGGCGGCGGCCAAGGGGGAACTGGTGGCTTCGGAGGTGGCGGAAACAATCCTCAGTATCCCATGGCTCCTACCACGCCCCTACCCGGTACAGTCTGCTCTGGAACGAACACAATGAGCTACGTCGTCAACCACATTAACTTCACCATGTTCAACCCTCCCAACGTGTAAGTTTCAAAAGAAACACAAAGACGCGGTTGGCAGATAAATATAAAATATAAAATACTTAAATAATCTTCTAAGAATTTTCAGTTGACACATTTCTAGGACTATTTTAATGTTCGTCCCATTTATGCTGCCAAATATTACATGTCGCTTAATTCTTTCGCTTCGTTCTTCCATTTTAGAGTAAAATCAGAGGACAAAACTTTTGTTTTTATTTAGTAAAAACCATTTTTGTAAAATGATATGGTTATTGAAAAACATTTTAAAGCACATCTTAAAAGGTAAACGCCATGGCATTCAATACTACATGTATTATGCCCGTATTATGGCACATCACATAAACAAGCATCTCAGCAAGTGTCCATTCACTAGAATATCAATATCTAAGAAGAAAATAGAACTATATGAAACGTTAAATTTGTTGAAAAGAAAACACCTTCCTTTGGGGTCTTGACTTTTAAACTAAATACAATAATACTTAATACAAAATATACTTAATACAATACAGCTTTACCTTGACCAAAATGCGTTTTGCTGCCTTCCAGTTTAACTATTGTTGCGATTTCACTTGCGTTTAACCCCTACAGTGCCCAACGCTACACCTCACGTCACGTCCGCCATCCCTACAAGGGTCAAATGGGTGATCCCGGTCCAAATTCCTTCTCACAGGGACTCGAACCCAGACAAATCACTCTGGACGCTCGGGAGGAAACCGCTTTTGTCAGCATGCAGGTAGAATACCTTGTTTTATTTACGAAATAGAATAGTTGTATTAGTCTATTCCAACAAATAGTTCAATAAAAATAGGTTTCCTTAAATTTTGTATTTTAATTTGAAAAGGTATTACCATACTCAATGTTGTGTCCATGGGTCCGCAGAAGAAGACTATCATCTATCGTCTAGGATTTAAGCGGTAGTTTAATAAATTCCTATGACAAAACAACTAGTCTGTTTATACAGACCCATTAAAGAGTTTCACCAGTAGTTATGATTGTTACGTTTTGAGAAAATATTTATTGAGACACATATTTCTATATTGCTTTTGGAATGGATTACTAAAACGGATCGGATTTATGTATCAAAGAATAATTTTAGTATGTTGGTTCGCTTAAAGAAAACATAATTGCAAACTGTTACTATACTTTTACAAAATAAAAACATTTTTGTCATACATGACGCTTATTGTTCATAAAGTTTGAATACTTGTCCATAATGGGCGCTGATTTATTAATTTTCCCATGCGATTGCTCAGATTGTTCTAATTGTTCAGCAACATAATGTTAAAACCTACAAAATAATACAAATTATTACAATAAGATACAATATTTTTAATTCCAAACTAATTCATATACAAAATGTAATACAAAAGAAACCCCAACTAATGGTGATTTCTAACTTTCACCAATATTTATAGGAGAACAATGCGATCGCAGCTATCGATCTGATCAGCAACTCTGTAATCGATATCTACCCTATGGGAGTCAAGAGCTGGATAAATCTGGGGCTGGATCCTACCAATGACCAAGGTAATGATGATGATGATGATGATGATGATGATGATGATGATGATGATGATGATGATGATGATGATGATGATGATGATGATGATGAAGATGATGATGATGATGATGATGATGATGATGATGATGATGATGATGATTTTGATAATAGTGATGATGATGACGATGAAGGATGAGGAAAAGAATATGAATATAATGATGATAATAATTATGATGATTATGCAATAATGATGACAATGACGATGATCAAGATGATGATAATGATGTTGCTGCTGCTGCTGCTGCTGATGATGATGGTGATGGTGATGATGGTGAAGAAGTAGAAGAAGAACAAGACGACGAAGAACAATAAGATAACGATGATGATAATGATGATAAAAAGGAATACCAAGTACACAAATAACATGAATAAGGTGAAATCTTTCACCGCATTTCTTTCTCCCTCCTTTATCATGCAAACACAAATGAAGTGAAATCCTCTAAACTTAACATGGCGCCTTTTCATTTTGTCGTTTGTAGCTCCCAAGCTGAGCAAATTTGACGTAAACAGCTTCCCCATGGCCGACGCGATCGAGACGTACTACGATGCCATGGGAGACATGTACATCGTCACGGCCAACGAGGGCGCCGTACCAATGGTGCTGGAATGCTCGGCCGAAGCTTGCCCCAACGGACCGGGAGAGTTTGAGGAGACAGAACTGGGAGAAGAGTTCGTTGGTAAATGATTTTCAGGATTTTCCCTATATTCGGATATGTACATAATCACATTTTGTGATAATTTGACTAGATGAATGTTAATGCATTTTTTTACAAAATGATGCACGTCTTATCAAAGTTGTGAACACAAGAAACCTCAACATACAATTCAAATGCAATTAAATACAATAGTCGAACTTTGTCCTCCTATCCACTTAACATTTTCGTGTTTTGCAGTGTGATATGCTGTTCTATCCAATGTGATCCAAAGGTGATTTGCTAATACGACACGCGATTCCAATAATTTTGTTTCGATGATTTGAAGATGTTTACCATAAACAAATTATTTCCTTATTCTTTTCCAACAGATTTGGTGACGCAGAATGTACCACCAATGACACAAGAGGATTTGGCGTTGGAGGAGCGATTAGGTAAGTTAAATTCCTTAACCATTAGATTGTCAATAAATATATTAAGGAGAATAATATGCCAGAATCAAGTCGAATTAAGAAGAAAAGGGTGAAATATCAGTGAATGTTCGTTTAAAATCGGAAAATAGACAAAGGACTATCGTCTACTATTTTGAACAAAATTAAAAAAGTAATTTACAAATTGCCAGATTGCCAGATTATTCGCTAGCGGCCACTTTATAAGTTTTATGAATGACAACTTTCTTATTTTTTAATTTTATATCCTAACTACATTTTCTTTTGCTTGTTTTTATATATCGATAGGTCAAATATCTTGATGTAAGGTTAACTCGATTCAGCTAAGTAGCCCGCTAAGTAGACAGGCATCAGTCCCATATGGCCAAGAAATGTACCACAGAATTTTTCTACATTTAAGTCAATTTAAACATTAAAGAAATTGACATGTATTCTTATAAACAAGTTTTTACATAACTTAAACTAAATATTTATCTTTCTCCATCTGAAGCTCTAACGCGATTCAGCTTGGTCGATGGTGTGAGCCCCCAGGACCCTGAGCTATACGACTCGCTCTACATGTTCGGAGGGCGCGGTATCTCGGCCTACAAGGTCGACCCCAGGAACAGTTCGATGACGCTGGCCTGGGACAGCGGCGACATCATCGAGCGCGAGATCGCCAAGTTCTTCCCGAAGATCTTCAACGGTAAAGCCGCCTTCGGCAACCCTTCCCGGGTTGGTCCCAAGCAGTCTATGGATATGCGATCAGGCGGAAGGGTATGTACCATTCAAACGACATGTTTTTTACTTATTTATTTGCAAACGTCATTATTTCATTTACATATTTTGGATAAAAATACTTCTGACAAATGCTTATTTACTAATAAACGCCCGTTTGATAAAATGAGAGTCGATATAGGATCTAAGCGTTTGATCCTGTATAGCAGAATAGCCGACAGGCAAAACAAAAAATACCATTTAATATTTAAAATAGCAACATCAGATAGGACCTAATGGGTTTACGGTCGTCATGAAAATAGCACATAACGATAGGCTTTATGAATTAATACGAATATGATAATGCTTTTGTCAGTCCTCACAAATGCCCCTGCCTGACTGCTTTGTTATACGCCACATATTCGAATGACGAATAGTTGCCCATCACCACAGAAAAGCGTAGCACATGCCTATATATCGATGTCAATTGTTTATTTTGTGTTCATATACTAAACATATGCATACGACCAATTTATGTTACCATTGATAGCGAGCGCTTATAATATAATAACATAATATCAAGATAGTTCGATGAGTGTAAGTCGAAATCTGTTTATAGTAGGATATTATACTGTGCGTTCTTTAGATTGATAATAACCAACACATTATCCATTGTTGCAAATCCATCTTCCCACAGGGCCCCGAGTGCGAATCTCTGGCCATCGGAGACGTCCAGGGTCGCAAGCTCATCTTCGTCGGCATTGACGGCGTCTCCGCGCTCGCCATTTTCTCGGTCGCCCCTGGCAACAGCACGCCGGCGTACGAGTCGATCTATCGTGATGGATTCATCAACGGGAAATTCACCTCGCTGTACAACCGACGCGCCACTGGAGATCTCTCACCCGAATCCCTCACGTAAGTTTTCTTTAACAAGGCATGTAATAACATACTACACATTGGAGTAAATAACGCTGGGATTAGAGAAAATCTAGTAAAAAAAAACCAACTCCCTGGCCCGTATTCACAAAGGAGGTTTGTACAAACCATGGTTTGACGATGGTTTACATCTATGGAATGCCATTTGTAAACTGATGGAGAAGGAATGTAAGCTCCTTACTTGTTAACAATGTGGATGTACAATTTACTTGTATACGAGCAGCAGTCCATAGATGTAAACCATCGTCAAACCATGGTTTGTACAAACCTCCTACAAACCTCCTTTGTGAATACGGGCCAATATGTTTTTAAAAGGTAAATTTGACTTCATACTCTTACCCCATAATGGAATGGAGGCGGTCAGTGAAGCCAGCCGCAATCTCAGTGAAGCAAACGTCGGAGTAGTGACTGGTCTTTCGGTCTATGAATAATCATGCTCCGTCTGTAAAAAATATTACCCCTTTTTGACCCCTCCGGAACCCGACTAGACACTCAGGTATATAGGCTATCAATTCGGAACCCGAACTCGACACTCTTCTCACCGCCCGATCAATCCGGCCCCAACTCGTCACCCAACTCGACACCCAACTCGACACCAATTCAACTCCCAACTCGACACCCAATTCAACTCCCAATTCGACACCCGACTCTGCACTCAATTCGGAAACGACGATCAATTCGTCCCTCATTCCGGGACCCAATTTGACTCCCAACATGGCACTCACCCTGGTACTCAATTTGGTACCCGATGTGGTACCCAACACTGCAATAAATTAGGCATTCAACTCGGTACCCAAGTCGGCGTCCAACTCTACACCCTACTCGGCTTCTAACTCGACACTCAACTCGGCACTCAACTCGACTCCCAACATGGCACTCACCCTGGTACTCAATTTGGTACCCGGTGTGGCACACAACTCTGCACTAAAATAGGTATTCAACTCGGTACCCTAGTCGGCACCCAAGTTGGCACTCAGCTCAACACTCAATTCACTGCCCTATCAACCCGCCCCAACTCGTCACCCAACTCGACACCCAACTCGACACCCAATTCAACTCACAACTCGACACCCAACTCGACACTTCGGAAACGAACGCATCACTCAGCTCGGTACTCAACTCAACGACCGACTCGCCGCTCAACTCGGCCCCCAACTCGGGACCCAAGATGACTACCATCTCGGCACTCAACCTGGCACTTAATTTGATTCCTGATTCGACACCCGACTCTGCACTCAAGTATACATTTTAACTCGGCACCCAAGTCGGCACTCAGCCTGACACTCAATTCGGCACATATAGCTCAGCTTTGATTCGGCACCCATTCTTGCGATGGCTCAACTCGGAAAATTAGTACTCAACTCTGGTTCACATTCGGATCATAAATCAGATGGCTCAAGTGTTTTTACCAATGAAATATCAAATTGTATCGTCCCACTGTCAAAAGAGGGCTCCCTCACATTTAACCACTATAAACCACTATTATCCGGACTGAAAGCGCGAATCGTATAGCTTTCATCATATTTAACACTTCATTCTCAGGGAATGTATAACTGTCTCGGAGTTTTGTAAATAATCTGTCTTATTTGCACCGCTAAATATGCAATTAGTCAAATTCACTTGTTATAAGGATCATGTTAAAGACACTAACGTTGTAGGCTGAATGTTTTGCACGTATGAAAGTACATATATTTGTATAACAATTCTTTTCAGATTAAGAAGCATGCATCACATTCTAGAAAAAGGATGCATGAAACAAAACCTAATAAATTCGAAATTTGAAATAAATTTAGGATACTGATCATGAACACCACTTTGGGAAAGTTGTCCCCTAACATTGGTTTTCAAAAGAGAGTGTTAACTTAATGTTCCACAATCGCATATTTGTGTGTATCAATACCATGAATACTGTTTCACAACGAGATTCTTTAGGATACATACCATACAACGATGTATAACATTATATTTTTTATCATGCTACATACATACTTTCAAAGGAGTGAATGATTCACTATAGACATCTCTTCCCCCATGTTATTGCATGTACACGTCTATTTTTGGAATCCAGGCACGAACATGCAATTTTATGTGTTACGAGTTATACGCTGATGGGTTTAGACACCTCAAACCTCTTTCTACCTACTTCTGTAATGCCCACAATTACAACGATCTTAAAGGTAGTTCGAATGTGTAGATCAGATGCGCGGTGCCATCTTTCGAACGTCATGCGCACATTGCGCAATGCTGCAGTGCGTACGTAGTATCCTAGTTAAAAATGGCAACCCGCGGTGTTAGCATCCCTACGCTTTATAATCTTTAGAGGAAATATAGCTGACTACTATGAATCATCGTGAAGACTGAACGGTGCAAACATTACCCTTTCCCCGTGTGTCATCGTGCACATGCCAATTTCCTGCCCTCTTACGGAACACACTGTACCGTAGATAGGAGGGGGTTACACTATCATTTTCAATGCCCCCCCCCCCTAATACCCCCAAAACATGAAAGAAAGACATGTTTGTACTCTCACTGCACCCCGTTTGGGATAATTGATACAATATGACGGAGAGTAAAGTTCCGGTACCCTGCGCATCTTGTTTCGATGAAACACGGCTATGGAACTGGAAGGGCTGCCCTCGAAGTTTCCCCCATCATTTTGACCCATTGCATATATGAACCTGGACTATATGACAACTGCACAATCTAGTAGGGAACAGTTAAAATCAAAGATCGCATAGTACCACACTGAATAGAAGTATATAGTCGTTACCATAGTCCTTTGTTGTGTAGATCCCCCCCCCCCCCCTCCCGCCCCCATAGGACCTCCACCCCCGTTTACACGGTTGAAGTTATCTACATTCCTTTCCTTTCTTCATAAAGTTTCAATTTCAATACCAAATAATTTCGAATTTACAATTCCAATTCCAACCTCAGGTTCATCCCACCAGATAGGAGCCCAACCCGAAAGCCCCTGCTGCTGGTCACAGGCCGTGTGAGTGGAACCGTCTCCATGTATGAAGTTATCGATGTACCTTACTGGATGTTACTCAAGACTGTCGGTAAGTAAACATAATATTGCAAATGGGGCTTTTATATTTTAAGGGAAAATCACAGAGTGTCAATCTTTTTCTTACTGTTACTGATAAGTGCATGATTCTTGTCAATTCTAGTCGTATATTTCCTCTCTGTTATCACTGATGATTTAAATGATGTTTTTAGACCACTTTCATCTTTTTCGACTGAACACTGACCAGACGGTACATGTGAAACGTCATCTGACCGTACACTAACAAAAACTGGTTACGTAACCGCTGCTAATGAGCCTGCTGCCAAGTCAGTAACATATAGGTGCGTCATATGCAATCGATTGACGATGAATTGATACTTAGTTTAAAGTACATTCAAGACAAATATATAACAAGAATTTCGATTACATTGGATTAAAACGGTCTCAATTTATTGTTCATCCACACAGGAGGAAACAACATGGAGGGAGCAGGAACCATAGTGACGTCATCGGTGGCAAGTGTCTCGCTTTCAGTGCTGTTTGCAATGCTGGTCGCGTTTATCAACCGATCATAAAACAAAGTCATCGCCCTCCATTTTGATCTGTCTCATCTTTGAGAGGAGACGCCCCTTTGTCCAATTATCATGTTTGTTTTGATAAATGGTCCGTATTCATGTATAGATGAAATCATATATAACCTTTTCTCTAGTGGCCTTTCTTTTTTCTAATGTATCTACTTCCGTTTGGCCTATTAGTCAACCTTTAACACTTTTGTTTATAGCAAAAATACACCAAGTTCATCCTTTACTTATTCTATTATTTAATCGACAATAATGAGTCGTAAGTTATCAAGAAACCTATTTATAGTTACCACTAAAGACGTATGTATAAAAATAAAATACAAATTTATACGCCTGTCAAGGAACCTGACTACATGGCTTAAGCTACTAATGGGTATCGACCTGATCACAGTTACACAACTCTCACAAAATAATATATATATATTTCTTATATTAATGTAGTATGATACATTTCCGTAAGATATGTAGATATTTAAATAGTAATCTGTATAATTGTCAAAACGTTTATGAACAGAAATACATTATAGACAGTAACCTCGTTAATGATTGTAGAGGGTTTTTTCGACAGAAAATGTGTGCTGTAAAATTTTGAGATATGATTTTCACTGCCATTATGTATCTGTTTTTAAGTTTCAAATCAAGTAAAATGAAGATATTTTTGTCAAAATTTGTTTTTCATTTTCTGCCTTGATTTATGTATTCACAATTTTTCTTGCAGGAATCATATCACTTAATTTTGATATTCTGTCTTATAAGTTGCTCGAAAAAAAAATCTTGAATTTTACAAGTAAGCAAGGTTTTGGGCGCCATATTCTGAAATTCCGAGTAAAAAGAAAGTTATTTAAACTTGGTTTATTGATATGTCTATCAAGTTGTGTTCTAAGTACACATGTTATGTATTGTTTATAGGAAAGAGTGCAATATGAATCGTATCTATATATAATAAATTGAAAAAGTTTGATCTAATTGTTCTCTATGTTTCTCATTTATTGTGTCGTCTGTAAGCATATCGCTTATAATAAAAATGCGCTTAGAAACATTTTATTAAGCGCTATTATATTATTATTATTATTATTGAATTGCGCAAGTGTTCGAGTCAATTAACGTTACCCGAAGAGATTGAATGCACATGACTTGTGTTGATTTTTCTTGATTTCATTAGTTTTTTGTTCTGTCATAAATTATATATATCGTGTGGTCACCTCTATAAGTATCTTCTTTACCAACATTTTCCAAATAGCTCACAAACTTTGTGTTAATGCACTTTATGACGTAAGATCTCTTTTTGTTAGTTACTAGTCATCCAGTGACAACCACATGTAAGAATACTGTATCATTTTACCTCAATGCTTTATAACACCATGGCCCCGTTGCAGAAAGAGATACATCGATTGTAAGTTACGATTAATTGTAAGTCAGATCACGTGTTCTACATGCGCAAATCTGATTGGTTTAAACGCGAAAAGTTTCTGACTTACAATCAATAACTTACAATCGATTGTATCTCTTTCTGCAACGGGGCCCTTGGGTAATCAGGCAGCTCTCTTCAACTCACGTCATTCTTGACATTATAATAACCATACATGTTGTTTATATGCCGCATGTTATGTTCCCATAAGCAGTTATTTAGTCAATATTTACCCGTATTATGATGGGACGGGTGCCCCAAACCGATTTGACCTTTAAAAATGAGGTTCCCTGAGAACGTTTGTCACGCTTGACACTATTACACCCGTCGTGGGTAATGGCTCAACGGAAACTGTCTCTGGTTCACGTATCTGACATTACATCCCACGGGGAAAATGAGTTTGATGGTTTGGTTCTGAGGAATATGGGGGGGGGGGGGGTATTTGGGGTATCCAATATCCCTTCTCCCGGTCACGTGCATGCAGCATCGGTTAGTCTAGTAACCATTACTTCATAATGGAAAGGGAGTTTGTTAGATGGTTCTAAACTGTAGATGGTGGTGTTTTCATCGGCTGTCTCCTCTCACAACCAATAAGACTAACATGACCCCCTCTAGACATTAATGTGGAGACGGGGGGTGGGGGGGGGGGGGGGGGGGAGTATTTATTTGGGGGATCCAGTATCCCTTCTCCCGGTCACGTGCATGCAACATCGGTTAGTCTAGTAACTATTACTTCATAATGGAAAGGGAGTTTGTTAGATGTTTCTAAACTGTAGATGGTGATGTTTTCATCGGCTGTCCCCTCTTTCAACCGATAAGTCTGACATGACCCCCTCTAGAAAATAAGTTCATATGATAGTCCTAAGTAAGGGAGGGTATTTTAGTGTTCAGACCTACCCACCTGTGCAAACAGTAATGATAGACAAGTAAACTGTTAACTTCGAGAGAAACGTGACTAATACCACGGGAGATTATGTTGAATTAGCACCTACTTTTCAGAGTAGAGGAGATTGTCAGTAGAATATGTCATACATAAATAAAAATGTGGGTCGTGTAGAACATGTACAAGATCCATCATCTAGTAATTAATATGCATTGCACAAACAAAATCACGTATGTAACTCTCCTCAATATAATGTGGGAGATGGTATAGCTGTCAGAAGTGAAATAGGTCCTACATGGATAGCTAGGTCATGTAGAACAGGTAAAAGATATGTCATCCACTAATTATCATGCGTTGCAACGAAATCACTCAATATTATTGTGGGTGTTAGTAAAACTGTCATAAATAAAAATAGGTCAAACATAAATAGGCGGGTCATGTAGGACAGGTATAATATCCGTCATCCCCTAATTATTATATGTTACACAGAAATCACATAACTCTTCTCAATATATTCGCGGGAGTTGGTAAAACTGTCATAAATAAAATAGATTATACATACAATTGGTAGGTCATGTAGGACAGGTAAAAGATCCGTCATCCCCTAATTATACTGTGTTGCACCGCAATCACGTATTGGGTGACATGCTAAGCACTACGTGTGCAATACATGCTATAACCCACGACACGCTACATCCTTGCACTAATGGTGGCACTGGTGAAGGTAACACGTATTGAGGAAGCGGGTCTCGTTTAGCTCATTAATTCATTTCTCCTGGATATTATTGCTGTATATTCAGCTGATACAAGATGTACCAGTAGGGTGTCTCACTAAACACTTAAAAGTGATTTTAGCGGGTTTTTTTTTTTAGTGATTAAGAAGATGCTAAAATCGAATTTTAGTGTTTAGTGAAACACACGCCAGGTACACTTATAAAGCTGGTGTCAATTGTTTTTATCATTATTTTTGCTACTTAATTAATTAGGGGGTTATGTATCGCTTAATGGGGAATTAATTTGTTAATTAATTTACCCACAATTAACAAATCGAATATATAGCTAATCTGATAAAATATCAGGAAGTGAACTTTTATACACAATTTATATCGTTTCATTTAGTTGAAATATTTCATTAGCTTCAGAAATGTGGCTGAATATTCAAATGTTAGTATTTGTATGTATGCGTTACTGTGCCTTGAAAGATGTGTATATTCGTTCATGTGGTTGTGTGTGTGTGTATGTTGGTTATGTGTATGTGCGTGTGATGTGTGTATACATGCGTGTGTGTGAGTGTGTATGTGTGTTTGTGCTGTCTGGCCCACAAAAGCTCTACTATACAATAAACACAGTTGAACACAGTTCAAGATTGAATTAGACGACTAACTAAATAAGGCATTGATAGTTTGAATATCGAAGGAGGTTGATTGGGCCCAAGGTAGCCTTTCGACAAGACCTTATGTCTATATTGCAGGAGCGATACACGAGAACGACTGCACCACGAGCGATGGCATCGACTGTTTAATTTTGGGGTTACTTTTCTCTCTTCAGTCGTCTCTGGCCTACAGACGCGATGCCTTGACAATAGGCTATAAGGCCAAACCGAACCCTGGACTTTAAAATAAGAACCACCGGCAAGGCTCTGTTAGTCATATCCAGAAGGTAATTACCTTTTCCTTTCTCTGTGGCTTGCATAGCACAGGATCGGGCCCGTACTGACGTCAACGCCGTGATGGTGGCGTAACCTTGGGAGGAAAGGGGGCCCCCACTCACCCGTGTGAATTCTGCCCCTTAGCTGCTATAAGTGATATGGTACGTTACATATTAATTATGTTTATTTATTATCATTTAGCGGGAGTTTGATTATGTTGATCCCACTAAATATGAAATAGTGCTTCTTCATTACCGACAGCCCCAACGCGACCCCCCTTGGTTGTTAGATAATCCTTACTACACCCCTTAATAGATTATGCCATGGGATATCATGAGGAAGGGTTCTTTCGTACCCTCCGTAGAAGATTAACCGACAATCTTTAACACCTGACACCCGAGATTAATTTTAAACAGCAACAATTAAGATACATTATTATTCATAGGTCTAGGTCGGCTGGACTTTGCGTACAGATAATTCGACACAACAGGCTAACAAGGGAGGCCAACAATTCAGTAAGGTGTAATTGGATTTGAAAAGTTACGTGATCAAAAACGATGATACGAAATGTAATAATGAGGACAAAATATATAAATCGTAAGATTCGTATAATATGAATATCACTTCTCGTATTTTTGTTATGGTGGACATCGAATTTCTAAAAAGGATATTCAGGTGTTTGTTTTTGTTTGTTTTTTCTTAGGGGGGGGGGGGTATTCCATGTTTCAGGTAAAACAATAATTTAATATTCACATGGAACTTGCGATCGAGATCTCTTTTTGCCCAGTATACACATGAAAAACAAACTTTAAATGGCACTCTAATGAAGTGACAGAACTATTATGTATTAACGACTTTAAGGCAAATTGTTTCCAGCTCCAATGGTCAAGTTCAGTTGTATACATTTTATTTTTTAATTAAAAACATGTAATTCAAAATACTGTTTATATTAATACAATTAACACTAATTGTATTTTCCACCTCCTGCTGTAAAATGGCAATCATATACCACAGAATGTAAATTGTTCGAGATGGACCCGTAACTGGAGGGTATCATCATTTTCTACGTAAGGAAGAAAGCTATTTAACACATTACCGCCATTTTATCACTCTAGTTTAAAACAAAATTCGATGTAATCACTTAAATGCGTCAATGCACTCAGACATTGACACTTAAAGAAAAAATTAGGACGGTAAGAGTCTTAAAGATAACTAAAACGTAACTTTCCTTTGTTTGACTGCACGTAGACCATAAATAATAAATGCTAAAGGGAAATTAAATATGACATTTTCCTTTTCTGGCGGGCTATCAGTTTGATAATGAAATGTCAAGATATCAAAGATGAGATATCAAAGATGCAAATTTGATGTTATGGATGGGTATAATATAAACCCCTTTTATCCAAAGATTCATTGACGATTCGTTTCAATACGTAACTAAACAAAGTTATTTAGTCTTGTTTACGTTATGATCTATTCTTACTTGGATTACTTCATATTATGTTCTCAACCAGTGTTGTAATCATGCCAACAGTCATTATTACCAAAAAAGAAACTTGATTAAAAAACACATATTGACAAAAATATCGTTCCGAACCAAATTCGGAATTAAATCAAATTATATTGACGGTAACACGTATCAGCAATACTTATACGCCTAAAATAGATGAATAAACATATGAATAATATTACGTTCAAAACATGGAAACATGTAATTTTATACATTTTTGTATTATATTATAAATTTTATCTTCTTACATTTAATTATTCTACAATACTGTAGAGGAGGGTAAATGTGAAATGCTAATGATGATGTACACTCTCTACCGTAGAACACCATCGTCAAGCACCCCCCAAGCACCTATATGCATCTTGCTTTTAATGAGCGCCCGCTCTCTGTCCAAACGGGAAACCTTAATCAAGAATGCAAATAATGGTGAGGAATATTCATGAGGATAATAATGGAGGTGAATCTCATGGAAACGTCATTAAAAGCAAGATGCATATAGGTGCTTGGGGGGTGCTTGACGATGGTGTTCTACGGTATTCACCTATGGATCTAGTTATTTTACATTTGAATCATATGACATCATTGTTTTTTTTTTAATTGAGATATAGATGTACATAATTTAATTTGAAATTAACTCTGGGATCATTTCAACTGTGAACCAAACTTATGACAATGAGTTATCACTTTGCTCATTACTCGGCCATTATTATAACATTCATTCAACGTGAAATGCCCACACATCACCCAATGGATTGACCGTTTTCGTATACGACAACAAAGTTACTAGATCGCTTTAAGAGGGTGATGAAAGTATATTAATGGAACTATGAAACAGGGTCATATTAAGTAAGGTGTTCCCCATCCACATCATCCCTATGCATAACCTAACGTTAACAGGACACTTGTACCAACAAATCCGTTAGGGACATTGAGTAACCACCGGCAAGGCGGACATCCTGGGTCGCCATGGCAACGATTTGTCGTATTTGTAAGGATGAGTGATGTAAACAAGATCGTACATTTTATGAAATTAAACCGTATACGCTGTACATTCAAACTAAACATACAGTAACAGAAAGCGAACTATAACAATTCAAGGGATAGTACAGTTTCGGTAAAGGCCTAGTCCCATACTGACGATTTTCACGACGACTAGCAACGACTCGCAACGATTTACTAGAACGAATCGACTTGATTTAGCCACGATTTAACAACGAATTGGGAAGAATTGTACGGCGACTCAAGACGAATATTCGTTCTTCGTCGTTGTTCGACGAGTCAACTCGTCCTTCTTTTGTCTTTAAGCATTGCGGTAGAAAAATCGTGGCAGAAAAAAAGTTGTGGTCCCATAGTGGCGATTTTTGCGGCGACTCGGAACGAATTATCATTCGTGGAGAAAATCGCTTGAGTCGTCGCGAGTCGTTGTAGTTCGTTGCGAGTCGTTGTAATTCGTTCTGCGAACCGTTGTGCATCGCGAAGAACGCCATGAATCGTGTTAGCACAACGAATGTTTTGGGACTGTTCAAAACTATCGCCATGTCGCGACGATTTCCTTTCATTCTTTTTATGGAACAATAGGGCAGTGCACCATATGAACAATCGGACTTGTTTGAGTCAGTTCCACGGGCGTAGATCTGTCATTGATACCTTTCAACAGGGGGATGATCTATTCATTCACCCCCCCCCCCCCCCCCTCGTGATGAATAGGTATTACGTAAGTCTCTACGCCCATGGTCAGTTAAAAAACGGACAGCGGCGATCTTCACGATAGCGAAACGAAGCAATACGACTCGCAACGAATTGCAACGATGTGGAACGACTTGACACGAATATGCAACGGTAAATACAATGGTTTTTGGTGAAAATCGTCGTGGCGTGGCGATTGTTTTGAACAGTTGAAGACGGCGATTTTCACGATTTTCTTCACGATGCGCGACGGTTTTGGGGGAAGAACCGATACGATGTAACACGACGCAACACGACCTAAGCGATTTTCTCGACGAATGTCAAATCGTTGCGATTCGCCGTGCAAATCGTCAGTATGGGACTGGGCCTTAAAGCTGAGCTTTAGTAACCAAAACCTGTACAATAACACTACAAACTAATATTTATAACTCCACCATGCTCGAACGGTATAGAAATTTACAAACGACTAATTAAAAAGTCTGTTATCATTCAAAAAGAGCCATTAAAACACAAGAGGGCGCTCTCTAAAAAAGCATTGGTTTCAACCATTTTACATACACAATTATGCATGTTATGTTTTGTTAATTGAAATAATGATTAAATACAGAGATCATCAACAACTATTTAAAAACCTCTTTTGAAATTTTTTGAAAAAGTGGAGGCATTTTAATTTTTTTTTTAAATCATCGAATAAATCTGGGCCCCAGATTTATTACGATCGGATATATTTATTGATATTTCAGCCATTTCTGAAACGATTGATCAAATAAAGTTTATTCTGTCATTAAAATTGTATGCTCTTTCACATTTTACACTCAGTTTTTCATTAACTCACAAACAAATTATTTCGTGCAGCGCCCTCTATACCAAAACTGATCTACCCCTTAAAAGATTTTCACAGTTTAGGAAAGTTTACACATGATTTACCTAACTATATTCTTGTCAAGACGAATAATTGTTCGTTATGATATCATGAGGCGTTGTTTAGGGGGACTTACTTTATGTACTAGGTTTATATACATCATATACATGGTGGTCGCGGACCCTGAAGTTGAACCTGGACAACTTCTGGAGCCTTGAGCGTTAATTGTCCAATCACCGTTACTCATTCACCGCTCAATTAATTAAGCGCTTAAGTCAAACCAAGCTGCTTTTCCGCCCTGTGTGTAAGGGTGAGCGTATGTTTGGATGGGGGTGGGGTGGGGGCAAGGGGGCATCGGGGAAGTTGTCAAATGGTTCCTGTGCGTGCGAGTGTTTGAACCCCCACCGATGTAATAATCGTTGGATAAGGTCATTCGCCATCAATGTCTCAAAGCAGACCACAGACAGAACTGAACATGTTAACAATCATCTTAAAAGTTAAGGGCACTGCGGTATAAATTTGTTATATTTAAATGAATATTGTTATCAGAGAATTGCAAATATTATGTTATTGTTACTATTATTATTATCATTATTATTATTATCATTATTATTATTATTATTACTATTATTATTATTATTATTATTATTATTATTATTATTATTATTATTATTATTATTATTATTATTATTATTATTATTATTAGTATTATTATTAGCAGTATTATTATTATTATTATGATTTTTATTATTATTACTACTATTATTACTATTATTATTTGTATTATTTTAATTATTATTATTAATAATAATGTTATTATTAGAATAATAATATTATTATAATAATAATAATAGTATTATTGTTATTACTGTTATAAATCATACAGTATAAGATATAATTAAATGTATGTACACCATCCATAATAGATAGGTTAACGAAAAACGATGCGTATCTATTGAAACAAGAATCACGAATTTGTGAATAGATGAAGCTACCATGCAAGCTATAGTCGATTAAATATATTTAACTGCTTGTCTTTATTTCCAATGATGAACACTGGAGAGTGAAATCCAAAAGTAGTACTCATGTAGCCTAAATTATTACGTTTATTACGTCAATTAAGAGATATGGCGAGCGTTCACCTCTATGTAAGATGACAGTGCCTAATCTAGTGTTTCATATCGATGATGACAGATGTACCCCTAAAAAAGAGAGAGGGTAGCGAAAGTGCGCGGTTGATTGCGCCACGAACATGTGGTACGCAGCGGTATCAAAACAGTGGTTCTGTGGTTGTTTGGGGGTTAAATTGGAATCTTCTTTCGGTAGCTGGCCAAGTAGTTCGTTGCACGGACAAATTAAATTCAGAACATCGGCTATAGTATCTCAGTCTTCCCCTTACACTGCAGAGGAGAGCGTATAGACGCGGCACTCGGTTACACCAAGGAGGTACTAGGCTGATGCTTTGGGAAACACCGCCTGCAACACATTTCTTTTAATAAAGGAAAGGGACATTTATTTTCTCCAAACAACAAGCTTTTTAAAAAACAAGTGAACATAAATTCGGGAGAAATATGGGGATGAAGTTGTTCTTCCTTGGCCTCGTTTTGGCCGCCTGTATCAACGTTTCGTTGTCGGTACTGTCGATGAAACCGATATCGACGTTGCATCTACCGTACGACATCGTTCCCCAACAGGGCAGGACAAAGCCCCTGTATGCCCTGAACAGGGGTGCGGCGGAGAAGAGCGCCTATGATCCCTATACTATGATGGCATATACAGCGGGTAAGTCATTATTGATTTGTTGAATTTGCTCATTTAATTGCCAATGTCTTTATGTTCTTTGCTTATTGTATATTATATCATTCATAAAGTTTCATTGATGTCATGATATGTTATGTACGGCCAGGGAAGCTTGGTAGAGCAATACTCAATATTAAACATTGAAAAGGATATAATATAGGTTTTCTCGGCCAATTTCGTAAGCTTCTCATTCGTTTTGATAAGCGTGTCATTCAATTTCGCGAAATTGAGCTAAAGGCTTGCAATTGTGGTTCAAAATAGCATTTTTTTTCATACGATTGAGCTCTTCGGTCAAGTGATTTACCACTTTTAGCATTCAATTTAAATAACACGCTATTTGCATTCAATTTCGCCAATGGATTTCACGGAAGGCGGTATTACGTAATCACGAATTTACTCGCTTTAAATTGAATGAAAATTTTACGAAATAGAAACACGTTTGAAATCGAATGCAAACAAAATGTTTTCGAATGATCGTTATATGAATTCGAATGCTAAAACAATAATTTGAACTGCAAAATAAGGCTGCGGTGACAAAATCGGCGAAATTGAATGCACACAAAATGAATTCGTGTGGCCAACTTATGAAATTGACCGAGAAATCCTATATTAACCAATCACGTACTAATCAAATCACATTTATTTTAAGTGCAACACGTCAAACAAGGCCGGTATTTTATTATTAATGCAGTTAAAGAGAAAATTATAATTACGCGATATATAACAACAATAAAGGTAAAATTAAATGTTCAGAATTGTATATGTAGGGTCAGGGCGTGTTTCAAAAAAGATCCTAAGTTGAAATTAAATTCTGAATTGTATAATTACAATCATGGAAAGCCATCATTTGCTATGTAAACTGTATACATTATTTGTGTTAATACAACATTAAATTGTGTTTACTAACTAGTATTAATATGTTTTCATTATCAAGGGGATTTAATATTCTTGATGTAAGATTAATGAAAAGTCTCAAATGTTCGCATATTTGCTCGTGAATATTGTATCATTCTTAGGCTACAAATGGCTATCCACAACTTTAAAGGTAGTTCAGATTCGTCAAATCAGATGCGCGGCGCCATCTTGCGTACACGTTGCGCACGGTGCGTGATGCACGTTAGCTCAGTGTCATGCGGTGCGCGCAAACTAGCCCAGTTCAAAATGGCGACCCACTGTGTAGCATCCCCACGCTTGATGCCCTTTAAGTCCAAACTAACCCCCACATAATTGCGGCTCTAATATCGACCCGATTGCGGTACATATTTAACTCTATAACTAATTGTTTCAAATCCTGACGTTATAACGTTTTAATGAATTTCAGTTAAGACCTTTTCAAGTATACCACCCACATGAATTTCACATATTATTAATGACCATGGAAAGCAATACATAGGTTAGACTCAAGATAATCAACTAGACCGATTCACGATTTTGTACGATTGCCAAATCCATTCCCCGAATTCCATGATGATAACAAATTAGTCAGTGGTACAGACATACCACAAAGTAATCGTGGTTTTATTTTGGCATTCCTTTTATTCTTACAATTGTCCTCATACTGTTATTGTTTTTGTTTTGTGTTTTATAAACAACAAATGAGGTATTTAAATAAGGCCGCTTTATGATCAGACCTTTTCAGCGAGATTATAGTGATGTTCTATTCCTTATTATCATGATAGTAGTATGTCATTGCAATATCATATATTATATTCGAAATAACAGAGTTACAATTTGGTCAAAGGGAAAACGAAGACTAATGGTGCTATTGTATTGTATTTCCGTCCGTACGTTCGTCCGTATACGTACATAAAGGTGTCCGTAACATCCGGCGGTTTATACGTTAACCTTTGGAAGCTATCACTTAGAACTCAATTACCAGACACATTGACGGTGGCCAGTTAGTTAAACAAAAAACCTTGCTACATCCTTGAGATACAGAAAAAGCTTTACGAAATAATGTCATTCGCCTCTTCCGGTGCATACAATACATTTTAGTGCGCATTGTGCTTTACTTTGAAGTTATCGGATAAATTTTGTTTTTAATACGCGATACGAGTGGGACAAGTCTTTAAATGCTATTAAAATATTTTAAAGAAACTGCATCGGCGCGCAACAGGGCGCTTTTCAAAGATCTTGCAGGGGGACCCCATGTTGACGCGCACGACGCGCGCACTTAAAGGGCAATGCAACTCAAGAATAGAGTTTATCCTACTTGATATATCGTAATATGCCTTTTTATTATAATTATATAACATAACTCCGACTCAGATTTCTGCTTTGGGAGAAATATGAGAAAACTCTATCGGGTTTACCACTATTCATGCGAACACTGGAGGCCGCCATTATTAGGTGTGTGCGGACTTATGGTCAGTGATATGCACTAATGCATTTCAATAGCACCTATTGAGATGCTTTGACGAGTCCGTAAATCAGTGAAAAGCTTTGTGTTCGGCCCGTAGCACACTCGTCATAGTTTGCAAAGCATGTCGGGCAATTACAAGAACATGGCCGCTCCCATCACCTTTTGCCGCCGTAAGAATTAGTAAAATGTGGGTATGTTCACGTAAGGATTTCATGGGATCCAGGAGGCCCAAATTGCCCAGTTATGTATCAAATAAAATGTCTGTTCACCCTCTAAACGATAATAATAGCCGAAAGCCATAGTTTCATTGCCCTTTAAATAGCTTACATAGGTGTATATACGATGGCTGGTCCAAGTGGCACGCTTCCGCACGATCCCTAACAAAAACGCCTCCAAGATTTGTCGATGACTTTACTTTCATGATCAACGCATATATTTAAATTTTTAACATGAGTAATTATGCGGCATACTTATAATCGCCCCATGTGTTGCGATGAATACTATTCCATTTCGCCGTAGGCAGGAAATCGAGACAAAGGCATTAATTAATATGCTAAGTACTGCGTCGTAAGACGCATGCTACTTTGTCGTCTAAATTTGAAAATTTGCATAGCAATTCATGCGTCCTATAATGTCTTGTATCCATATTCTAATTGTAGTCTCATACTGTACTTATATAATGGACGAGGTTTGTAATCTTTCGTACTGTCACAAATACTAACTGGCTTACGTGCTGGCATACTTTAATAAATAGTATAATCCTTACTATTTATTTCACATTCAATGAACATTTTTATATTTTACCAACAAAATAGATCCAAACAGTGAAGTTCACTGTTTGGATCTATTTTTTTGTTCACTTTATTAAATGATGCTGCTCTTGTTGGCGTTTAAGAATATTACCATCGATTTTCAGAATGATTACCGTTTTTTCTTTTTACTAACAATTTGAACCATTTGGAACACTTTTTAAATGGTAATTTGGATCTGATCCTACACATAATTGCAATTTGTATGATTCAGAGTTTCCGATCTTAATCTCTGCCCACTTATATGTTAACCCTTTCAGGCCCGATGACGCAGATTTGAGAGATATAATACATATAATACAAACGATATAAATAAATATAACTTTACAAATTCTTCGTCGATGAAATATATATTTAAATTAAAAGTATACAAAACAAACTAAAAAACCGCTATTATTCCATGGTAATTTTGTTTTATTCAATTACTTCTAACCGGTTTCAATATCTTCAGAAAAAGTAACTGACAAACGATATACATGATGATCATTATACAATGAATATGCATGGATCTACAGCACTTCGTACACGATGAGTTAACAGTAGTGACTGTCCCCACGCCGCGATCGCCTAGGGCTACAGAAACCACTTCCTACATGGGACCAAAACCCTCGCGATCGGAGCCAGAAACGCTCCAAATAAGGTTCGAAAAGTCAACTCTTGCTAAAACATCATTTATTGTTAAATTCTGCCTAAAAAAATCATCATCGTCGTCGGTGTAATTGTCATGTAAAAGTGTGTCATTACTTCATAAGATAGGTGTTTCTTAACTAATAATGAACTTTCTTTTCAGCGTGAACGTTACGTGATATCAAAACAATTTTCTTGTATAGCTCCTAATACGTTTTCCGTACTATACGATAATGAACATTGTGATGTGTTGTATCTTCATACATCATGTTTGATACTAAAATGTTAAAGAATCAAATAAACACTTATTCATTTGGGAAATTATTAATATCTACACACTTTGCTTGTATTCATTTCATGTTTTATAACTTCTGGCATTTTGACAAAATTGAGAAAGTTCTCAATTTGGTTCTCAGTGTGACGATTTGGTTTGACCAGATTTGAGATATCTGACGTAGACATAGTCATTTGACAAAATTTCAAATTAGGAGATTTTGGAACCAAAACGATAATTTACCTGGACAAACTGACCACGATTCAATCTC